>CM060846.1:96905097-97505097 GCA_030762175.1 Metallyticus violacea | reverse complement strand
ACTGGCTTCCAGTTAGAGAATTGCTTCAGTGTTTTAATTTGAGGTTGTTTTGTTCATTTGCGTTTTTGTTAGTTTTGTTAATCGCCTTTGTTTAATTAGTTATAGATATAATCTGTACAAATAATGTAAGGGAAAAGAAAAATATAATAAACTATACAAGCTGTAACAAATGAAATGTCCTGGTATAGGCATCTAGGTGCCAGGACGACGTTTTACAGTAATTATTATTATTATTATTATCATCATCATCATCATCATCATCATCATCATATCATCATTATCATCATCATTATCATCACCAGCATTATCATCATTATTATTATATTTTTAATTTAAACTAAATTAAATTAAACCCGGAAATGGGAATACGAAATAATATGCAGAAAATAGAGGTGGACTGTAATGCAATTATAAATTATATAAGTACAGAAGAAGAAGAAGAAGAAGAAGAAGAAGAAGAAGAAGAAGAAGAAAAGGAAATAAAGGAAAAGACGAAGAAAAAGATAAAAGAGAAGAAAAGGAATCAATAATAATGCAGATATGCCGCGCAATAGGTTTTTAAAATGTTTGTAGAAAGGAAACACGGAAGAACGGTGCAAATACGAAAAGAAGGAGCAAAAACAGAAGAATTGATGTCAGAAATCAGCATCATGGAGCAAGAAACGAAGAAAGAGGAAATAGCTCTAAACATTCAAGAAACAGATGTAGACGATCCAAGGACAACGCACACGCAAGGCAAAAGCAAAATTTACGTTGACTTTGACACAACGCAACAAATCAGCGGACTGGAGGAGAGAGAAATTCTGCTGCCAGCTCTAAGACATGTTATTCGTAAAATACACGTACACGGCAAAAAGATAGTATTTCCAGTACCAGATGCAATAGACAGAATTACTTGAAATCCCGCCACATTCCTACACATACCAAATATCTATTAAAACTAGTAGAGTCAGTTTAAAAAAGAGGAAATGATACATTCGATCTAGATGAAGTTTATTAACATTTTGTACTGTGTTATGGACGTATAGCATTTGAAAGTAGTCAAAATTAGCCACGTTGCAATGTTCAAATTCGGTATGGTGGTGCTAACTATTCAAAAACTACCTAGATCCAACAAACTCATATTCTAAACCATATTTCTAATAAAAACTATCAATCCTATAAAATTCCTTTCAAAACTAAACCAAGTATCCAGCACTAAAATACCAGTAAAAATGAATAATAGTCTTGGTAAAGATAAAATTATTATAACATTAAATAAAACAATTAGGACAGGGCACGAAGTTAAAGAAAAAAATCAATATATATAAAGTTAAAATATTCGGAACCAAAAACAAACATACCAAGAGAGAACGTTAATAACGGGTAAATTTCCGAGTACATAAATTGTTAAGAGAATCGATGAAGCAAGAATTAAGAATAAAACACCATATGTTCCTAGGATGCATTTTACTTCGTAGACATGGTAGTTTATGATGTATCTAATACCTTACTACTTAAAATAGGTCAGCTAAATGCGCAAAGAAGTAAACTTGTAATGTCAGAAGTTAAGAAAAATATTAGAAGAATTAAATATAGATATTTTATGTGTTCAAGAGCCATACTCTTTTTAAGGGAAATTAATACACTTACCCATAAAAGCAAGGGTAATATGCACCAGCGAGAATCCAATGGCGGCAATAATTATAAACGACGCAAAGCTACAAACCGTCAGCATCACGCAATTTAATGATTCACAACTAATTGCATCGAAATTACCCATAAAAACGGCAAATTTATACATGCTAATCATTATTTTCAGTATAGTCACGAAATTGAACCTTACCTCTTGAAAATTAAAATTATCAATAAAACATTTGAGGTCAATGAATATTACACACATGCGGCGAAAATACAAAATTGGATTCGATTAAAGGACTAAAGAAGCGAAAATTAGAAGAATTAATATCCGAACTAAATCTAATAGTAAAGAATGAGCAAATAATGGTGCAACATTTTAAAACAGAGCCAGTGCATCTGCTAACATTGATCTAACACTCTGTAATAGTAAAATCGACAGAAAAACTATAAACTGTAAAGTGGGTCAAGACACAACTACGAGTGATCGCCGCTTAATATATTTCGATTACGATATGTGAAGAGTAGACAGGAAATTCAATTGAAGACTGAGACGCAATTATGCACAAGCAAATTGGGAAGATATGAAACATGTCTTTGATAACTGCAACTTAGTGTACTTAGGACTATCAATGGATCAAGAAGCAAATAACCTAACGAAGATAATAAAAACCGCAATTGACAAAACGGTTCCAATAACTAAATTTGGGAAATATTGGATAAGGTGTGGACCGACGCACTCCAAAAGCTAGAAGACAATTGAGAAGAAAGAGAAGAATTATCAAAAGACGATCACGGAGGAGGAAAGAATAAATAAATTAAGAAACTATCGACAAGCAAAGAAAAACATTAAAAAATTGAGTGGCTGAAACGAGATACAACTCATGGAAAAACTTTACAGAAAATAATTTAAATATAAATACTTGGGGGATCCCCTATAAAATTGTAAAGGACAAAATCAAAAAACCAGAAATAGTAGGCACTCTTAAATCGGATAACGGGACAATGACAATCGACTGGGAGAGCTCAATGAACGTACTTCTCAAAAAAGTATTACCTGATAATGAAATATTATCTGACACAGAAGAGAACACACTAAAAAGAATTAATACGTACAGAGATTATCAAAATAAAAAAGTCATATACTTGTTTGATATCACAGAAATAAGACAAACTATTCAAAAACTGAAGAAGAAGAAGAAGAAGAAGAAGAAGAAGACGACGAAGAAGAAAGCTGATGAAATAACAAAAGAAGTCTTAAAATGTTTGGAAGAAAAATTAACACCCTTCTTGTTTAAACGTTTTAATGAATGTATATGGTTGGAAAATTCCCAAATTGTTGGAAAAAAGTCAAACTAATAATCTCAAAAAAGTGTGCTGATAAAAACTAAAAAGATCCAAAATCATACCGACCAATTTTTTTGTTGAACACAATGAGAAACATTTTTGAACAATGGATTGGTTAAAGAATCAGTGATTATAGAACAATGATTGGAATGAGGACAAACAATATGACTTTAGAAAGGGAAAATCCACTGAGGATGCAATTATTGAAGTACTTAAAATGACAAACACATCTAAATCCAAATATGTATTAGAGATTTTTATAGACATATCAGGGGCGATTGATACTTTATGTTTATCCGTCCTTTTTAAAATATTAATAAATAGGAACTATCAAACAAGTATTTACAAACTAATAAAAAATTATTGCAACAATAAGAAGGCCTATATAAAAGGGGTAGGAGGAAATGTAGAAAAAATATAATTAAAGAATGTCCCCAAGGGGTCGGTTCTAGCACCAATTATCTGGGACATAACTCTTGAGACACTATTGGATAGGCTGCAAGAACACTAGGACACAGTTAATACCATAGCGTATGCAGATTATGTCATCTTTATAATAGAAGGAAATAATAGAAAAGAGGTAGAAGCAAAGGCCAAAAACTTAACGAACAAACTAAAACTCTGATGTGGTAATTCCAAACCTTGCTCCAAACAAATCAGGACATATGCTTTTAATAGGAAAATTAAAAATAGACCCAACTATAAAATTCAATAATCAGGCAATAAGAAGGCCGGAAAGAGGTCAAGTATTTGGGATTAATATTGGATAAAAAACTACATTTTAGAAATCCCACGTAATATATAATATTAAAATCGGCAAAAACAGTGATGCAACTGTCAAGGTTAACCCTATCAAAATTCAAAATAGCACTGAATGCAATATCAACTCATCACAATGGTATATTTGTAGCAATTATTGCTTATGGGGGGGGGGTATGGGCTCACAGAATGAATGATGTTTTGACATGAAACCAACTGAGAAGAACCCAGCGAAAAATATTGCTAAGACAAACCGGCGCAGCAAGAACCAGAAGACAATGACCCTATTAGTAACAACCGGTTTTTGGCCAATTGGTTATTTAATAAAGCTAAGGGGAGCAATTTATTGCCTTAAGAAGGAGAATTTTGACAAATTAAGAGAAAGAGTTGGGAATTGAAATCACTCAAGAAAATATATTAAAATCACATTAAAAGCAAATTGGCAGCATGAATGGAACCAAAGAGAAGTGGGAAGAAGAACCTATATATCTTTAATAACATCAATGAGAGATTAAAATTAAAACACATAAACCCTATTAAGGAATTATTACATTAGTTAACAGTCATGAACCATAAAAACCTATGAAACAAAATTAATAAATCATCTAACGATATTTGTTACCACTGCGATAAGCAAGGGATCCCAAAACATGTCCTTTGTGAGTGTGTACATTATCTACAACACTCCAAGGATGTAAGGGAAATTTTAGGTCGCTTACAGCTATCATTTATCATAAGGGAGAAATTTTATACACGCATTTAGATAATCTGGATCAAAAATTAGAATTGCAGGGAAGAAAAGTTGGAATAGCAAGAGATATCAACAGCTACGATACAAGATAAAGGTGGAATTAGAAGATCAGCCAGACTGCAAATACTAAACTCATCAAATACAATACCAAGTCATGAGGAAGGAGAGAATGAAAGGAATAGTGAAGATAACGAGGGCAGGGAGTAAGGCGGAGAAGAAAAGAAGAACAAACAGAATATGAGGGGGAAGCAGAACAGAGGAGCGAGGAGTAATAGAAGAAGTTGGTGATAATTACATCAATGACTGCAAAACAATAATTAACAGCATAACAATTAGAAAGAAAGAATGTGGGGGAAGGAGAAAAGGAAAGAAGACGGAGTGAAGAGTAAAGATAGAGGAAGGGAGTGATAATTGATCACAAATGTATCATTAACACAACACCAACAACTACTCAACCATTCAGCTAAGGAAACAGAAAGAAGACCGAGGGTAGACAGGATGGTTATTATAGTAAACAACATACTACAAAAGGAGTAGGTGAATGAACATGGAGGGGAGGTAAGCATCACGGGGAAGGAGTCAAGTGTAAGTGGTACAAGAAGCAGGAAACTGTGGTAATCAAAAGAGGGTAGTAAAAGCGTTTTAAGTGTTGGACGAGTGTGTAAATTGAATGATAAATATCAGATAAGTTACATAAACAATGAAAACAGTGAACAAATAGCAAGCGTAGCGAGTAAGAATTATATGTACAAATAGTAGCAGTGACAAAATAGCAACAGTGAAACATACTTAAAGTGAAAGTTCAATATATTAAGTGAACTAAGTTAGGAAAGGAGAGTTCAAAGCATGTATTAATATTGTAATTTAAGCACACATAACATCAAAACCTAAACAGAAAAAAATGATTTAAATAAGAAGTGAAATCAGAACGAGGACTAAAAGTAAAATAGAATTAAATTCTTTTACATAGCTAGGGTAAGGTACGTCCTGGTTACTAGCACCCTGACCGTTCTGTTTCCGACGGTCAATTTAGTCCCTGTAGTTAGCTGGTTGCCAGCTAATGGTAACTACTGGTTCCCAGTTGCATGTAAATTATTAAATTACTTAAAGAATTGTTTGATTCCATGTTCTATTTAGTTTATCATTATATTTACCATTTTATATAGATTACGATCAGTAAAATGTATTATGTATAATAAAATAATTTTTAATAAATAATAAATGATAACATTTGGAATATACGTCCGAGCGTAGGCAACAAGGTGCCGAGATGGAGTATTGCAGATTTTATTTTTTTATCTTGTAAATTGAACTCCTCCCACGCAAACTCATATTATAATATGGTGAATAAAACACTAGCTTGGAACCCTTCTACAAATGTATTACATGTATTACAATTACAGAAAATATGTTATAGTATTTAGTATATAATTTGAGTTTTATAAACATTACTCTCCCATGATTCCTTCTTCTATTTTCTCTTTCATTTGTTTCTGTGTGTTCGGAATTTTATTTATGAGTTTATTTGCTCATTTTCTGCTAAGTTTTATATTTTTTGTTAATTTTATTTTTGTATCTCCCTTAGTTTTCATACGCTTTGCCAAGCCTTCAAGTAATCTTACATCACCTAGGGTTAAAAGGAATATTTCGACTGGCTTCTCTTGTTAGTTATTAGCGGTATCGCTTTGTTAATAATGACACGTGCGATTTTTATATTTTGGTCAAAAATATATACACATATTTTTTGGGGGGGGGGCATTTTCGTCATTTGTGTAAAATAAATACTCAAGGTATCCAAGAAAATAAAAACTATTTACGAGTGCTCCCCCCTTCTTTTTTGTAATGATGGTATGGCAAAGGCCTCAAATAGTTCTAGTCGTTGACGCAGCAAGCGCTACCTTCTCCGACAGTATCTGAACTCTAGTAGCAGATGTTGGAAGCATACCGGTTACCGCGGCTCTGTCGCTGCAAGAGCCAAGTGATATTGACATTGCTTTCAAAGTGAACGTAAACTCTTGGCGTGTAGAAATACCTGCGCAGAATCGCACGAGATTTGATAACACTGCTCTGATTGGCAGCATTGTGTTCAAAGATAAATCTTCAGCATTTTGGTAAATGTGCAGTTTTGGTTTTTTGCATTTTTTTTTTTTTTTTAGTTTAAAAGTTGTTTCAATATTACTTATATAAACGGGGTAATTACATAATTGCTGTATAGGGATACACGCTTTCTATTTAACTCTGTTTCAAATTATTTTGTACATAAAAATTAATTTTCCATTTTTTTCCTAAACCATTTTACATTTGACCTATAATTTCTCAAGAAGTTCTACATGACTTAGTGGCAAAGTCGTTGCGCTCCGAGCCGAATTCTTTTCTTAGACGCAAAGCTTGCGAGAACGTATCAGCTAATCGTTGTATTTCCACCATACCATCCCTTGCAATATAAGATGTTAATACCTAAACATTATTATAGCGCTCGTTTCACCTATCGGTACATTCTAAAGCATAAACATATATCTTCTATATTACAAGTAACGGTGATACTTTTCTGTGATTTAATTGAGATTAACGAATGTTTGTTGTTTCGACCTCCGGTCTCGAGATGCTCTTCTACTTATAACAAAATTGAGCTTAAAGGTGAAATTAAATTACCTCATAAAATATAAAGCAAAAACTTGTATAAATTGTACCGGAATAATATTTGAAAAGAATGAACTTGGAATTTAAAAGCTAAGCAGTTGAGGTTATTATAATAAATTTAAGGAAAATAATCTAATATGATCAGATGTGATAGGGAATTAGTCATTCTTTGAAGAGAAAAAACTTCACATTTTTGAGGTGCGTATCTTTCTGCAGTAATTATGTTTCATTTCATAGTGAAAAACTTTTATTCATAGTAATAAATAATGCAGCTTTTATAATTATTTATACTTATAATTTATATTATGTTGAGATGGAGAGTTTGATGTAGACGTTTAATGGCGGATACAATCCTGGCTTTGATGCATTTGTTTCGTTATTCTCCCCTATAGTCCAATCGAATCAGAGATAATACAAATAAACCAAAAGAACGTAAGAGAGGAAATTACTTATTAATTTTTGAAAAGCGCTTTATTTATTATCAGTTCACTGATCAATCGAGTATCAATGAGCCCGTTAATTGGTTGAAAGACGCTTGCACGAAATCGTCGATGAAATGTGAAGATATTTTATCTACTCTAAATATTAATTCTTTAACTTATTTAACCTTACCACAATGCTTTGTTTCTACACTGCATTATTGTATGTTTTGAAAACATTGTGCGTTTCAGTCTTTCTGGAATATTATACTTTTAATAGACTCATTATTGGAAAGTTTTCTTCACACCCAGACTGTCGGAACGGGTAGTTCTGAAACCCTAACCATAAGAGGTCAAGCATTTTTTTTTTTTTTTTAGTAGTGTTTAACGCCCGTTTTTACTACTGAGGCACCACAGGCGGTGAACACTGATGATACATGAGATGAAATGATAAATTGGGAAAGGATTTTTTTTTTTAAAGGAAGGAAGCGTTCCAGGCCTA
This sequence comes from Metallyticus violacea, assembly GCA_030762175.1. Classification (NCBI taxonomy): domain Eukaryota; kingdom Metazoa; phylum Arthropoda; class Insecta; order Mantodea; family Metallyticidae; genus Metallyticus; species Metallyticus violacea. The sequence continues at coordinate 97,497,062 of CM060846.1, read as the reverse complement.
AGTTTAGGTACCTCCCCGGCATTTGCCAGTTATGAAGACTGAGGAAAACCTGGAAAAAAACCCAGTCAGGGAGGACGGTCCTGGCGGGATTCGAACCGCAGACCTCCCGCTCACGAGTCCGTGCCTTAACGACCTCGGCCACCCGTGGCGGTAGGTCAAGCATTGCCGTCTCTGTTAACAGTAGCGTGTGAAGTTTAGCACTGCTAGAGATCAAGCGGTCTTCTCCATACCCAGACTGTCGGAGTGGGTAGTTCTGAAACCGTAACCATAAGAGGTCAAGCATTGCTGTCTCTGTTAACAGTAGCGTGTGATATTTGGCACTGGGACAGATCAAGCTGTCTTCCCCATACCCAGAATGTCGGAACGGGTAGTTTTAAAACCCTAACAATGAGAGGTTAAGGATTGCCTCTCTGTTAACAGTAGCTTGTGATGTTTGGCACTGGGACAGATCAAACTGTCTTCCCCATACCCAGACTGTCGGAACGGGTAGTTCTGAAACCCTAACAATGAGAGGTCAAGCATTGCCGTCTCTGTTAACAGTAGCTTGTGATGTTTGGCACTGGGACAGATCAAGCTGTCTTCCCCATACCCAGACTGTCGGAATGGGTAGTTCTGAAACCCTAACCATAAGAGGTCAAGTATTGCCTCTCTGTTAACAGTAGCTTGTGATGTTTGGCACTGGGACAGATCAAGCTGTCTTCCCCATACCCAGACTGTCGGAATGGGTAGTTCTGAAACCCTAACCATAAGAGGTTAAGCATTGCCTCTCTGTTAACAGTAGCTTGTGATGTTTAGCACTGCTAGAGATCAAGCTGTCTTCCCCATACCCAGACTGTCGGAATGGGTAGTTCTGAAACCCTAACCATAAGAGGTCAAGCATTGCCGTTTCTGTTAACAGTAGCTTGTGATGTTTGGCACTGGGACAGATCAAGCTGTCTTCTACATACCCAGACTGTCGGAACGGGTAGTTCTGAAACCCTAACCATAAGAGGTCAAGTATTGCCTCTCTGTTAACAGTAGCTTGTGATGTTTGGCACTGGGACAGATCAAGCTGTCTTCCCCATACCCAGACTGTCGGAATGGGTAGTTCTGAAACCCTAACCATAAGAGGTTAAGCATTGCCTCTCTGTTAACAGTAGCTTGTGATGTTTAGCACTGCTAGAGATCAAGCTGTCTTCCCCATACCCAGACTGTCGGAATGGGTAGTTCTGAAACCCTAACCATAATAGGTCAAGCATTGCCGTTTCTGTTAACAGTAGCTTGTGATGTTTGGCACTGGGACAGATCAAGCTGTCTTCTACATACCCAGACTGTCGGAACGGGTAGTTCTGAAACCCTAACCATTAGAGGTCAAGCATTGCCGTCTCTGTTAACAGTAGCTTGTGATGTTTGGCACTGGGACAGATCAAGCTGTCTTCTACATACCCAGACTGTCGGAACGGGTAGTTCTGAAACCCTAACCATTAGAGGTCAAGCATTGCCGTCTCTGTTAACAGTAGCTTGTGATGTTTGGCACTGGGACAGATCAAGCGGTCTTCTACATACCCAGACTGTCGGAATGGGAAGTTTTAAAACCCTAACAATGAGAGGTCAAGCATTGCCGTCTCACCGATCATGATCTATTGCTTTATCATATGTAGGCCCATCGAGCGCGGTTGCTCAGACACTAATGCTTGGAACTTTTATTCGAGGGGTCCCAGGTTGAAATCCCTTTGGGCCTGTCATCCAGACTTTAGGCTTTTTTGTGTTTTCCCCTGATCCCTTAGGCGAATTTCGAAATGGATTCCGTTGTTTCTGTTTAAGGATCGAAAGAGCAAGGCTAGCTGGTGTGGGGTGGCGATAGTTTGCGCTTTGTAAAGGATTCTGCCCCGAAGTATTAGGGGCTCAAACTCCTTGGAGGGGGATCTCCGCCGGCGTCGATATTTGGAAACAGTAGGGACCTCGTTTACACTCATGTCTCACTGCCCATGGATCATTAATCTTTGGTTTCACCCTCAGCGCATCCCTTCCTACCTAGAGTGACCATAGTGAGGACATAGGCTGAAACGACCATGCTTGAGCAAGGCTTAAGTACCAAAATATTCTCCGAACCTATCAATCCAGTCAATCCATGAGGATGTGCGGTCTTTAGTGCCACAGGGAGGAAGCGGTCTCGCTTTAGATGAGTGAAAGCGGAGAGAGTTTGTAGTTATTCCATAAGCAAGCTTAATTAATTATCCATATATCCATTCAAATAACTTCCACATTTACTGTAAATGATGTCTGTTTTGTAAAATAGAATTAAACTGAAGGTGTTTTCATTAATGTTAGTTGCTTCTGAATGTTCTCACTTGTCTATAAAAGAATCAGAAATATCTAAGCTTAGGTATATGTGTGAGTAAAATATTAAGGAAATGTGCTTGTACCATCAACTGGGAGAGCAAAGTTTAGCTTGACTGGTACCGCTTACCGTTGTTATTAATTTCCTCGACAAGTGGCACAGCAATAACTTAACGGCAAAACGATCTTTCAGATCTTTGCTCGCCATACATAGGCAGGGTAAGCTTAATAGAAATCAAAGATATTTTCCCGGAGAAGGTGGAACACAAGTGCAAAGATTAAACAGGTACGACGATACAAAAACAGTTGAAAACTAAATTTTAAAAGTAAAGGGATATATATATAAGAAGAATTAGAAAAAGTACTGTCTGTGTAGAAATCAAAGTTACTATGACTGAGTTATTCTGAAGGGCACTAGGTCGTTGCCCAGAAAGGTTTCTTTTCATAAGCAGGCAAATAATTGGTCTGTGATATCCACTTCACTCACTGGGAATCTTCTAGGTTTTCCTCAGAGATAGCAGTTACAATGGTTCCTTTCATTTCCTGCTGCACCGCAATCCACTTCTCTCTCAATTCCGCGGCGGTCTATTAACCAGGAGAACAGAGAGGAAAGGAGGTTCCTCATTATACTCTAATTGGCGAGCGCCGTGTAATACACACTGCTTCCAACTAAGGTCAGAGTTGAAGAATATTTTGTTTGCCATGCATCACAAGATACAAGGAATGTAAAATAGATGTGCGAGATTCTTTCGAAATATTTATTATCACAGAAATGAGGACATTACATCTACGTTATACTCGCCTGCTTATAGTGTTAATTATTCAAGAATGAAGCTTTAATTCTACAGGGTGCTGAAAAAATATGTGCTAAGAATTTGTGAATAAAAAGGGGGTCGAAAAATGACATACCAAAAATAGGAGGAAATGGTCCTGGAAACTTCGTTGCAATGATCCAGGCGTAAACTTCAAATCTTAAAAAATAATTTACTATGTCAAATATCACAGTACTACTTTAGTGGAAACCCATGCCATAATGATTAATTAAATTAACTTCAATTGTAGTAGTTATTCACAAAACTTACCTATTGTAGTTTTCAAAATGCCTTACCACTTCCATTAAAATGTTTGCACTGAAGGATAGTGCTACTTTTCGTTAGACTGAGGCGCACCTTGCTAATAAGTGCATCTCCGCCAATGACATTGGTTTAACAAACATACGCAGAGTAGCTATGACATTAATTATATCCATGCCCTTAGCTTTACATTCAAGTGTCTTAAAGCATACGTTCCTACTCTCAAAAACATAATATAAAGCCCCATTTCTCTTCGTATATTCTTTATACGTGGTTTTTCTACACCTTTTATAACTTTTATACTATAGCTAGTAGATCAGAAGGAATAAACGCAGAACTGTGGAGGTCTTTTTCAAATTAAAGTATAACTGAAATATGAACAAAAGTTAAACAAAACGTTTACATCAATGTGTTTTCTTAAGTTTATATAGTTTATCTTAATATAATGTATAAACAGGTTCTTGGGACTTCTTCAGGCAATAGCTAATTTAAAAGTAAATATGCAAGTGGGCATTAGTACTTAAGATTTGTTTACTAGTGAGAATTACTTTATTAAACTTAGCTTTTTCTTATACAAAGAATACCTATTTATATCATTTTGAAACTCCAAATAATAATAACAACCACAATAAGAACCTAATAAGAACAAATAATAATGTAGTGAATATGTTTTTTTTTAAATAATTCCAGTGGAGCACAAGAAAATTGGTGCATGTTGGGCATTTATATTTTTATAAAGTCTTAAGAATATGCATTTCATTATAAAGGGGATAGTATTGAATCGCACACAGCAGATTAAATGTCCCCAGTGTGAACGTGTAAGAAATTAATATTTCCAACAGAAATAAATATGATTAAATGGCACTTTAACACTAGAACAGCTAAGAACGCGATATACCTAGAAAAACGGTGTGGTGATTTGGTTTATTTACGGACGCTCTTTAACACCTCAGGTCATCAACGTCCCATTCTATTCAGGGAATGAAACGACCGACAAATTTTGCTCAGAGGCCTCTTTTTTCAAGCTTGAGGTTCTTTTACGTGCCGTGAATGTACGACACGGGACCCACGGCTTTACTTCCCTTCCGAAGGAAGCCAAACTTAGGATTTTTACGCCCGAAAAAAATCCATCGTTCCTGGCCGGGTTTGAACCCCAGTTCATTGGTTTAGAAGCGGAAAGGGACCATTATGACCCCCAACATATAAACTTGCTAAACTTTATTCTGTTATTTATTAATAGTTTTATTTCAATTTACAAATGATTTCAGAACAATAAACGTATGTATATTAAATTATGTTTAAATATTTAACTTGAAAAGCTATATATTATTCTTAATCTGAAAATTTAGCTTTGGCGTTTCAGTTCAGACTGTATTACCAGTTTATCTCAGTTAAGTGCATTTATTGGAAGGATTACAACATTTTTTGAAACGCTTATACGCATTTTGCTGAGATGATCTGTACTTTACGTGCATATTTTCCACACACAGCTTAGCGGCACTTCTCACAAAAATCACTTGTCTTGCTTTCTTTATTAGGTATTTCTTTCTCTTTTGGAAGGCCTGTGACCTTCGTCCTCTTCTTCTTGTTGCTCTTCTTTTTGTGCTTTCCCCTTTCATTTTATTCACCAGATGAAGGATGAAATTCTTCCTTTTTGTCTTTCTGTTCTTTACCTCATTATAGATGATCCATACATTGATTGCTACAATGTCCAGGAACTTGTGGAAAACGTGCTTTGCCATCTCCTACATGCTACTTTAGTTGAATATCTATGAGCCATCTGGTCAACCACATCTACCCATATTTTGTCATTGTAGAAAGCTGTAGTTTCTGGCTTCTTCTTATTTTCTTTGCTCATTGCCAAGTCAGAATGCAGTGTACTAAGGAGTAGGATATTATTAGTTTCCTTTGCTTGGTAAACAGTCACAGTAAATATCTCCGTCAGTCGATTGCAAGATGGGGTGCAGCTGAGTGGTGCATTCGCCTTTTTTTTTTTTTACCTAATTAGGAATTTCATGTTTAATTTTGTTCCTGGTTCCCACCAATGACGTTTTCTTCTGTTGGAGCTTATTGGCAAGTTGTAGACAAGTGAAGAAATTGTCTGTAGTCACGTTTCTTCCTTGATATACAAACGGATACATTAGACGTAGAATGATATATTTCCCTAGAACTTGATTCTTCGGACTTGCATCATCCTTACCCAGGTATGAAATGGAATTGCTTATATTATATTTTGATGTTACACATGCTGCGATCCAGAATTTCAGACCACATTTGTTGGAAGTAATATCTCATCAAAAGTTATATTTGTCCCTAAACGATAACAGCATAGACAGTTTTTCACAACTCTATTCCAAATTTCAGATACAAGAGTGAACTTATCAGTTGGGAATTTTTCAGCTCGGGTTGATTTCCCACCAAATCGGAGAAATCTGAGCAATTCCTGAAATCTATCCCATGACACTGTGTCCTTGATGAATGTAGGTCCCCAGAAACGCGACTAAAATCACCTACTGACATATTTTTTTGTACGGATTACTCCTCGGGTTTACATATGACGATCATCTTCTGCAGTTCCTCGAGTGAAACAGTCCACTGGTGTTACAGTTCCATCTGATCATTGGATTCTGTATACTTCTTTATGAGATGAAGCATCGATTCGTCAAAGAGTATACCGCCATGGGTGGCCGAGGTCGTTAAGGCGCGTACTCGTAAATGGGAGGACTGGGTTCGAATCCCGCCAGGACCGTCCTCTATGAATGATGATTTTTTCGAGGTTTTCCTCAGTCCTCATAAATGGCAAATGCCAGGGTGGCACCCTAAACTTAGGCCTGGAACGTTTCCTTCCTTAAAAAAATTATTTCCCAATATATAATTTCATTTCATGTATCACCAGTGTTCGCCGCCTGTGATGCCTCAGTAATAAAAACGGACTTTAAACACCATTAAAAAAAATCAAAGGATAGACGAAAAGCACTGACGAGAGAGTCATCCACTCGTTGAAAAGCATATGGGATGTACTCATTTTTAGCACATTTTCAGCACCCTTCTTCCTGACGAGGATGAAATGTTCTTTCCCATTCGCATCCGTCTATAGCCACCATTTTCATTACGGAGGAATCTGATGGAGCCTGGCCCTCTGAGATGACTGAGGCGATGTTTGAGGAAAAGTAGCACTCGCAACCGTTTCGGATAAGGAATCCTTGCTAACACTTACATCACTGTCATTGGTTTTTGGCATAAATTCACTACCCACGTCTGATAGGTTAATTTCTGATTTGTCGGAATTCTCGAAGAAAAAAAAACGCGGAAAATCTCGTCATCCGACAAGACCCCTATGACGGTACATGATTCAAGATGCCGTCTTGAACACACAGCATTACTACCTAAATTGGAACATAATATTTACAGATAAAATCTGATAGTATACAGACATGCCGAGTCCCAAAGCGCTGATGACCTGAGATGTTAAAGAGCGTCCGAAAATAAATCAAATCGAGTCCCAAAAATGAGTCGATATTTCTCTCTCCACATTCTAGATTACTGTAATGATATTGATGATCATTTGTTGAACGTTTACTGCGCAGTTACGCTATAAATTTACAGGGGTTTAATTGACTCCTTTGCACTTTGACAGTAACGATTCATTAAAAAGCATTTATTACAGGGGACTCCACAGCATCTCCTTTTATGAGTTTGTGTGTTTGTGCAAACGTTATTTTAAATGAGAATTATCTCATGTAAGTGCAGAATTTATTCAAAAAGTGACCGATCAATTGCCTCCTTACAGAATTCACGATATTGTTCACAAATTTGAAACTATTGGTTCAATTCCAGAGAGAGAGAGAGGGGGGGTGGGGAGGGGGATAAAGAAATGGAAAGAAATAAAAGGAAATATCTAGGTATAAGACATCAAAAGTAAATTTTAAAAAAATCTAACTGTAACTTTATAAAGAGAAAGGAAATGGAAAAGGCAAGAAGTTTGTTGGAAAAATATGAATACACGAGGAAATTGTTCAACAATAGATTTAGCCACGGGTCATTTGGACTCCATTAGCAGTTCTAGCTAAGTAGCAACACAAAAGCTTCTTTTACGTGTATGAATAGAAAGAATAAAATGCTTAGCTTTCCTTATTAAAGGTATACTTATTCATACTATTTTTGTAACTCCAAAATTTTGATGATGATAGTAATAATAATAATACTAACATAAAAATGATAATATAGTGAATATATTTCTTTTTAAATAATATTAATGGAGCTAAAGAAAAAGTGTGCTTATTTGGAAATTTATGTTTCTATAAGGTCTTTAGAATAATCATTTTATTATAAAATGAATAGTATTGAATCGCACAGAGCATATTAATATCCCCAGTACAAATGTGTAACAAATTCTTATTTCCAACAGAAATGCCGATAGCTAATTCCAGTTTAAAAGTTGCAACACAAAAGTTTTTTTTTTAACGCAAATGAATAGAAAGATTAAAATTTGAGTATGGCTCTACCATAAAATGTATTACCATCAATTAATGAGAATATAAGATGGAGAGAATCGTATTATGGAAAGCGCACTTTTAATCTGGGAAAGTCAGTTTACAGGAAAGTTAGCTTTTGGAGTCATACTACATTATGCAATTAAAGTAGTTAATGTTATTTTCCCCTAAATCAAACCTTACTTGTAGAAGAAATGAAAAAGTTGCATTTGTTATTTTCAATAGTTTCTTGTGCAATAGTTACTTCGGCATGTATAATTTAATATCCTTTATTTGTGTAAGTATTTCAGTATTTTGAGGTTTTATTTGTAAACATCCGCTCACGCAGTGTTTTATATATGCGCTATGTTTCGACTCCGTGATAAATGTCGGCTTATAAGCATAAGGTGCTTGAATTGCTCTCCCTCGTCTAAACACGCAAAGTATCGAGAAAACACATTCCGATTAACTTCATTATGTTGTACAACTGCAATATTTCAGCCTTTTTCATTTCTATCTTTCTTTTTTATTAAAAAAATACTAAAATTAGTAGTGATTTGTTAGCGAACGTTCAAGATTTGAGTCACTTTTCATCAAGTTCTTCCTGAATTAAAACTGAAGGTTTTTGCTACTAATATTTCTTTTCATTTCTTTATCCCCCTCCCCACCCCTCTCCCTCTCTGGAATTGAACCAATAGTTTCAAATTTGTGAACAATATCGTGAATTCTGTAAGGAGGCAATTGATAGGTCACTTTTTGAATAAATTCTGTACTTACATGAGCTAATTCTCATTTAAAATAACGTTTGCACAAACACACAAACTCATAAAAGGTGATGCTGTGGAGTCCCCTGTAATAAATGCTTTTTTATGAATCGTTACTGGACAAAGATTTGTATTCGTGGTTTTGCACACCCTCTTTTGAGAGAATTGACGCAGAAAGTGAATGCTCTCATCAGGAATGCATGATACTTTTAAAATAATTTTGCATATTTTCATTTTCTGCTGTTGGATTTTAGCTTCCGTTACTGCCTGCCATGCTATAACACGTAAAACTATTATGAAACAAAGATAAAATACAGATATTGCTTCAATTATTTTCCTGTTTCAGGCTAAGTAAATGTCCATTAAATTCAATCACTTTGCTTGTCTCGATAATTCATCTCTTCTTTCCCCCCAAATATTTTAATACTTAAAATTACTTTAGAAAATATCTCCGTATTTCAAAATGAACATTTGAGTTGAAAATTGTATAATAAATTATGGTGCTGTTACAGTAGGCATTGTACCTTTGATTAATTCAAGATTACCTTCTTCATTTACTTCCCCAAGCATATTATTACTAATTATGATAATGTAAACACCTACCAATTCAGTTAATGTTTAGAATAATATATAGACACTAGGGTGCTCATGAATGTCGATGTATTTCAGCCAGAAGTACATTTATACCGAAATTTAGTTATAAATCTTGTCCGCTCACGCGGTGTTTACATCTAAGCTACTAGGCGTACCATAAGCTTGCGGGAACCGCACTTCCACTCTACTTCCATTTAGCCATGTCCTTAAACACCGTTTTCTGTTCCCTGTCAATATCACGGCACCATGTAATCAGCACCTAAACGGTTAGACAATTCACTCCGGAGCAATAAAATAACATATACATATTATGTATATGTTATTTTAAATTTGAATCACCTCGTTCTGAGCCTGCGGAATTTATTGATAACATTTTTGGTATATTGCCTTCTTTCAGAATTGCAAATCACATTACTGTGAACCAATTGCAATCTTTTGCCACAGTGCAAAAAAAGAATTATTATTTTTCTTTTTTCATTTCTTCCTTCCTTCCTTCCTTCCTTCCTTTCTTTCTTTCTTTCTTTATATTTTTCTTTTTCTTTTTTCTTTTGATTAATACTTAAAGGTCCTTTTTACTGCAGAAGCATCACAGGTGACAGATACTTTGATAAACGAGATGAAATTAGAAATTAGGGAAAGGATTTTATTTTTTTAAAGGAAGAGACTCATTTATGAATACTGAATAAAGCCTTATAAACTCTGTCAAGAAGGAGGATCATGATGAAAATCGAAACATAAACCTCCCAATTATAATTCCCCGTCTTAACGAATTTGGCCACACGTGTCGCTCTTCTTTTCCTTCTTAGACATTTACACGTGAGCGGTTGCTCCTCCCGGGACCTAATGGATCATGTGAACGAATTTAATTACACTTAGGACCAACAGTTGTCAGAAGGACAGATGATCAGCCATTCGCTTTAAGTGAATAAAATGAATAGTGTGTAACGCCCGTTTTTGCTACAGAGGCACCACAGACGATGGACACTGATGATACATGAGATGAAATTGCAGGATATTGGGAAAGAATTTTATGGAAGGAATCATATCAGGCCTAAGTTTAGGGTACCTCCCCGGCATTTGCCATTTATGAGGACTGAGAAAAACCTGGAAAAACCTCAGTCAGGAAGGACGGTCCTGGCGGTATTCGAACCCAGACCTCCCGCTCACGAGTCCGAGACTTAACGACCTCGGCCACCCGTGGCGGTCGCTTTAAGTGCCATATAGTGTGATGATAAGGCATTACTTGCACGTGAAATGACTGGGAATTTTGTTCAGGGAGCACTTTTTCAGGCATGGAGTACTTTAACCCCGTAAATCTACTATACGGGACCCCCGGCTATAAGTCCCGAAAAATGTATCGATCAAGAGCGAGTTTGTACCCGCGAAACTTGGGTCTAGAAAAGAGCATGTTAACCCTAGATCACCGAAGTCGACTAAATAAAAGAAGCGAAAAAAGAAGAAAATAGCCGATACTAGTTTAACCTAGAACTTTCGCTATCAAAAACACTCCCAAAATTTAATAGGTAAGTGGGGATTTAAGAAAACTTATTTAATATAGGCACATGTTTAAGACGCAAAACAATGCGTGAGTGAACAATATTTATAACTAAAACCAAATAGTAGGAAAGTCTGCATTGCCACTCAAGAAATTTGAAGGCAGTTAAATAATTTGGGTGCAAAACCTTGGCTTTGATTTGTTGAATTATTTTCACATTATAGCCGGATTTTAATAAGTTATTACTAGGCATGGGATACTTAACCACTTAAAATCAAATCAGGTACACTTAAACTACTGGACTAATACAAACAAAGCGCGATCACAAGCATGAGCCACTGGCAGGTAAACAAAAACTGATGAGTAACAGGCGTAAGGAGAGAGGGTGGTTTGTAACTCGTGATTTATTGTACCCCTCCCATCTATTGTCTTCAGTTCAGTACCTATATAACTTCGTTATGTTTCATTCCGGTTTTAGTGCTTAGAATTTCCGATGCCTAATTATTACTATGGTAGATATGCTAGTAAAACATTTGCTGCGAAGAAATTGCAGTATCCCTACTATTTTTCTTTTGAATTAACTGCAGTACTAATCGCTTGGTACAGCTTCAGTAAGAACACACGATTTAAAATATATCATCAATTTCTTAAAAAGAAATATAAGTGTGTGCAATGGAAGACAGAAAGTTGTTCTTTGGAGCGTGTTATTTTATATTGAAAGATTATGTACCATCGCGTGTGGCCCTCACGTGTGGCGAATGAAATTTACGGCACCACACGCCAGTCGTCCTTAAACACATCACCAGTCACCTCTGGTAAATCCATAAATCTAGCACTGTAGGAGCAACTGGCTTTCGTCCAAGATGACAAAGAGCCATGGGTACAGGTCCCCGAATTCAACGATTAGAGTTCCCAAATGAAAGGAGACTGCAATGAACTGGCCAGGGAGAAGGATACTTGGCACTTCAGCACTTAAACCTTGCACACGGCTGGTCGCTTGTGCCTACGACCCCAGTTTATTTTTATAGCATTTAACGCCTGATTTTACTGCTGAGGCATCACATATAGTGGATGAAATGATATATTGGGAAAGGATTTTTTAAGGAAGGAAACGTTCAAGACCTAAGTTTGGGGTTCCTCCGCGGCATTTTATATTTATAAGAACAACGGAAAGCCTGTAAAATCCTCTGTCAGGGAGAATGGTCCTGGTGGAAATCAAACTCCAGACCTCCTGCTCACGAGCACGCGCCTTAACAATCTCGGCCATTCGCAGCGGTAACGAACCAAGCTGGACACTTCCAGGAGGAAGCGATGGGGTAAAGGAGACAAACTTGGGACTGCAGAGACGCGGACGGGGTCTCTAACGTTTTCAGATATAACAATTCCATGCCTGCGGATCCCCCGAAAGAGTACGAGCCAATTCATCCCAGATGCGGGTGAAGAAACCTTTACAAATCGCAAGCCTCCACCACGCCGCACCGCTCCATCTGTCTTGGCACTATTGACATCTAACATAACCAATGGAATGAAATTATATGAAATGGGAAAGTGAATAATTCAAAGAATGCAAATATCCATTCCAACATTCACCTAAGTGACCAGGGCAATTCACAAAAAAAAAAGAAAGAAAGAAAAAAAAAAAAGAAAAAGAAAAAAGAAAAAGAAAAAAAAAAGAAAATTAAGAATGGTCGACCCTTGAGCTACTCAGCCCGGTAAATTGTAAGAGGAAGTCAGTACTACAAGTTCAGGATTTCATAGGAGATGTGGAATATCTACTAGCTCTTCGCCGGAGAAAAATGGCTGTAAAAATCTCCAATTTTCCACTATAAATATCATTAAAATGTATCGAGGTTCAAACTCAATTCCGTAGTTATAGCAAAGCACTGGTTAGACAATCTAGCTATTGGTACGGCCAGCTTATTTAAGATTTGTACAAAAAATGATACAGGAACAATATTACTTTAACTGAAATAAGTGCACGAATGGGAAGGCTATTATTGGCTAAGTCTATTGAGCGAACGTGAGTGCTACATAAAATAGATATATGTGATGTAAATGAAATCACGGCTGCAGAATGCTGGGGTAAAAGCATTTTAACTGTGACGACACAAAGAGATGCACATGCCAGTAATGTGTGAAGTGGTGTGGTGATTACATTATATAAATTGAAATATGGAAAGGAATTTACCGTGTAAAATAAAAGGCTAGAGCCAGTAAGCGAAGTCTTTTATAGTACACTCAGTCTTTCGAATAATAATATTTCACTCGCACGAGATAGGATTTTAGTTGTGCTTTCTATCCAAGCCACGACTACAGGAATTTGCAGCATGCCGCATGCGTCCAAGCTATCCACCATCATGTGCCTGGTCACAACGGCGACCGACCGTGTTATCGATGTGTGATCTTTCCGCTCAAGGTCATCTTTCAGGCGCCAATCCGAAAATTTGATGTTTTATTTACAGTATGTTATGAACTGCCATTAATATTTAAGTGACTTTATTATTGCACATGTATTAAGTCTAGTGTGTTGGATTGTTACCGAAATGTTAAATCAAGAATAAGGAATACTTGTGTGTGTCACTAAGCTGGTAAACCGTTTGTAGATATGCTTTCTGGAGTTCAGGCTCCATGCAGATGTATTATGAAAAACTTTTCTTACATTTAAGGAAACAGAACCTATAAATGATAGAAATTATAACCCAAAACAACTTGTTTTAAAGGAACAAATCTTGACGACATTGGATAAACATTAAAGCATACTTCAAACAGAAATCTGCACAATGAGTTTACAGGGAATGGACCGCCATGGGTGGTCGAGATTGTTAAGGCGTGGACTCGTAAGCGAGAGGTCTGGGATTCGATTCCGTCCTCCCTGACTGAGGTTTATTCCAGGTTTTCCTCAGTTCCTCATAAATGGCAAAAGCCAGGCAGGTGCCGTAAACTTAGTCCCTTCCTTCCTTTAAATAAAATAACCTTTCCCAATTTATCATTTCATCTCATGTATCACCAGTGTCCATCGCCTGTGGTGCCTCAGTAGTAAACACGGGAGTCAAACTTTATTTAAAAAATGGGAATTTCCAAAAACTCGGTCTATAAATTTACTAAACTGCTAAAATTGAAACCTTACACAGTGTTGTAGTTCTAGAATTACAACCGCTTTATCACGAAATTGGTGTATATTTCTATAATTGGATTTTGCAGAATATTGCTGATTTACAGTTGATAATTTTCTACGATGAGACTTGACTTCATTTACATGCTATGTTTGATCACAAAAGCTATACGAACTGGAGCGTAGATAGACCATGATTAATTTTAGAAATCCCTTTGTATTTATATTTGATGTGTTGGTAACTGCAAGGCGGATTTTACAGTTAAATATGTTTTTTTATTATAATGTACATAGTTGCACAGGTTTTTGAATAATGAAAGAAACCTGGATATTTTCCTTAAGAGTCTGACACATCAAACACTAACCTATGAGGCGCTAAGAGAGAATTTTCATCATAGGATCATTTCTTTCGGGCTGTGGCCCTCAATTTCCCAGATATTATCGCATGCGACTAAATAGTTGTGTGGAACCCTATACAAATACCGATGCTAGTGTTATCATGGAATGCTTGAAAGCGACGGATATCACTTTGAACATCTGCTATAATGTACAAGAATGTTCATTATAAATGAAAATAAGATTATACCCATGCTTTTATTAATAATAAAAGTTGTACGAGGCTTAATACATGGAGATATTCAGGATTCAAAGAAATTAGCACTAGAAGTTCAGGTTATTATATTAAATGTAAAAGAACGAGAAAATAAAAACACGTTTTAATACCTTAATTTATATACAGAACAAATGAATTAAAATTATATAAATACAAAACAATAATGTATTAAATTAAAACTCTAAGCATTTAATGACTAGAGTGACGTGTTATATTAAATGCGAGCCACTACCACAGTGGAGCCTTAGTAACCTTCAAGCTACCCCCCTAGGATTTTGTACGTTTGTCTCAGATCCCTTCCATCCGTGCCGTTCTCTTTCGGGGTTACTTTCAGCTGTCTATTTCTAAAGCCCATCTCTGTCAACACAGGAACGTCAAAAGTCACAAAGTGCACAAATCTCGCCCTTGGGAAGTCTCTCAAGGTAGGCCAATAGAATGTTTTACCCAAAAATACCCTGCACATGAAGTGAAGAACGACAAGCATGATGGTTGTCACATAGTATACAAGTTCACTCAATCTCACCATACCTACAGTAAAGTGACGTCGCGCGGTTAGTTCTCAGGGTAGCAAAAACTCATAGTACCCTGGCATAAGAATATATATCAGCAAGGCTTGAGTCCAGCTGAAACAGAAATATAACGTACTATAAATATTTCTATTTACCTCTTTTATATTTTTTATTCTTGTTTTAGCAAAACCTTAACGTTGTTTTTCAGCCCGTATTTATCATAATTCTTTAATTATTTTAATGTTCGACTACTTGTTAGTAAACAAGATCGAAATAAAGTATTAATAATTGTATTACAGAAGATATAATTTAAAAAAAAACTACATTCTTCATTAGGCATAATTTTAAACATAATCGTTAAAATTGTGCCTATCACGTACTTTTGTTAACAAAACCGCAAATCAAAATCCAAACCTGCTATAGTTTCATAAATGCACTTTTAATAAAAGAACTCCCAAGTTTTACAATATACACACTAATGAAGCTATCATGACAAAGTCAAACCGACACGGGTCGCCTAGGTGGTTTAGGTATGGACGCGTGAACGGGAGGTCCGGAGTTCAATCCTCCTTGATTAAGGTTTTCTTCAGTCGTCAAAATGACAAAGGTCAGGGAGGTACTCTAAACTAAACTAAATTTAGATCTGGAACGTTTCCTTCATCATTTCATCTTATGTATCATCAGTGTCCAACGCCAGTGTTACTATAATCTAGCATGTCAAAAACTATTTTCATATAAATAACAAATATTTTGAGTTTTCTCAAAACTATAGCATACCTTCATATGAACTTTCTTAAATAAAATTTGGGTTACTACAAAGTCACTTTATTCAAAACCAGTCATTTTTAGAATGTGTTCGCTAATTGAAATTTAAATAAGAAACTTTTGCATTCACTTTCGTAAACAATGTGTTAATTTTCAAACACATTCGTTTGATTTTTCTATGACATGTATATGTATTGTAAGTTTAAGTGTTTACCTTTATACCTATGGAAAGTATAATAGAATATAAATTCTCAGGTAACTTTTGAATCAAGACTAAATATGATGCTATTATTTTACACAAAGTTTTTTTTTTTTTACCTGCGTATTTTGCGTAGCACATTTTAAGCTTTAGTTACAGTATGCGTCATTTTAAGTTTTGTATTTACTTGAAAATAGGACAGTTGGAATTAATGGAAGATTTTTTCCACGCACTAATAAAATAATTATGAAATTTCAGGTTATCATTATTTAATAAGCCTGAAACTTAGGAAACAATTTGTGAAATGTTTTTACTGGATATTTCAGGTTTTGTCGTCCGTTTCTTGGAGCTGACGTGTTGTCTGTCAGAGCGTTAACTTCCGGCGCAACTGATTCAAGTTCTTGCAAATACAGCTACAAACACATAAAAAATACTTGCCTTATGACAGGAAAGTGATCGTGACTGATCACACATTTCTGGCATATTTTAAGAAACCTGTCCTTCACACGCATCAGCAAATTATCCAAATTTGAGTCAATTTAAACTTCAAGACCATACATGGCACTGTTGTTTACGAATTTCAGGCAAGTTACGACAAAAAGTAATAGGTACTATAGTGCATTTTATACAAGGGGCGTTATAAATGTTCTCGGCATGGCCAAGAAAAGGCAAGATTTAAGACAAATGTTTCTTTGTTTTTCAACATAGTCACATTGTAAACTAATATGTTTAGTCCAACGACTTTCCAACGTTTCAATACCCTCAGTAAAATAAGATTTGTCCAACACTTAAAAATAAGCTTCAGCCTCATCATTTGAATTGAATCTTCACCTACCTGGTCATTTCTCCGGATTTGGGAACAAAATTATCGTTTGGGAACCAAATTTGGCAAATATTGCGAATGTGGAAGCACAGCGAAGGTATTGCAGTTTTGCAGCAACACTCCGAGACATGTATGAAGGAGCATTATCATGTAGATAAAATTTTTTTTCTTTTTCGCAAGATGCGAATGTTAGCATGAATGGCATTCTTCAGTTGGTCCAGTGCTGATACTCCCCGTGATAGTTCGCCTTTCTGGAGGTAGTCTACAGACACCACACATGAGAATAAAGCACTTTTCTTGCAGATGGAAGCGTTTTTGCTTTCTTTGGTGCACTTTCACCTGTTGTCTCCCACTGTTTTGATTGATCCTTTGTCTCTAGCACGTAGTGATGAATCCATATTTCATCTACTGTTATGAAACGTCAGAAAAACTCACTGGACTTGCGTTTATATAAGTCTAAATACTCTTGCGAAAAGTTCATTTAATTGCGTTTTCGGTTTATTGTTAACAAACGCGACACTCATTGAGTGAAAAGTTATCTCATACCCAAAACATCGTGTAAAATATAGTGTGCACGGATTATCAAGGTCTTTGCAATGTCAACCTACTCACGCACCTTCAATCAGCGATCATTGAGTATAGCATAGTGAAATTTTCTCACAATTTCGTTGATAGTAGCTGTTTAGGGACGTCCTGAGCGCTCATCATCCTGAACGGATGTACGATGACAATTAAATTCAGCAGTTTACTTTTTAACCATCAAAAAACGAAAGGAGGGAATACTTTAATGTGGAATCTAACTTATTTTGAATTCATTTTGGGGTTAAACCCTTCAAAACGAAATACTTTTTCACATTTCGTATTTGAGTTTTATCCTTCTTGTAGAAAATGTTAGCACTAGTTTGTTCACACGATCGTCATAAACAAATGATTACATTTACGCATCTGAAACTTTACAGCGCACCATCTAAAGATTGATACTTAACAATTATTATAGTAAATTTGCCATCTTCACGACACCTCTGAGTCAGGCCGAGAACATTTAGAACACCCCTCATGTTCACGAAATCTCCTTATATGACGATAAATCGGTTCAAGATGTGCAGTAAATGTTTATAAAGCAAAAAAAAAATATATATATATATTTGAGAAAAAAATTAATACAGTATAATGCAGGAATGGCATATTTATAGTATGTGGCTTTTATTCATTTTTTTTTTAAAAATAAAGCGTATGGGACAAATACCTGCATATTAGAAGAACTGAAGGAAAATATCTGACGACAAATTGACTCATTTTCAAATATGAAGTCATGTGTGTGAAGTTTTCTGAAAAAGATGCCAGAAATGTGTGGATGTAGCAGAACCACATTTCTAGCATCTCCTGTTTAAGGTGCGTGCTTATTTCCATTGTAATTGTAGTTTAATTGCGATAACTTCAATTAGTTGCGCGGATATTACAACCGCATCTCGGGAAGTTACAGCTCTGATAGCCGACACGCCAACTGTTGTAAAAAGGGGTACAAACCATGAAAGAGTCAGCACAAATCATTCTTTGATTTCTAATAGTTCCCTTAAAAATATGACTAATGTATATTGCGTTTGAAAGATTATATTAGAAATAAAAAACATAATAGGTAGTGAGATAATAACTTATTTTATAGAATATTTGCAATATGATATTAATTATACAACATTTATTGACAGCAAAAGAAATAATCTTGATAGACAGCTAAAAGTGCCTTTAACTATTGGTGAGAATCGCTTTCAGGAGCAACTCATTAAATGTTTATAGATTGTCACAATGCCTTCAGGCTTATATTTTGCTATACTGCCATAAGCTACGGTCAGATTATGATGCTGATGGATTTTCAACTCAATTTCTGTTGAAATATTTACTACTGCAATCGTTGGTTCTTTATATGGAATCGGCTGGCATCTTCCGATCACTATATGCAGAATTCAGACATTAATGTTCTTATTGTTCGACTTGCTTCAATGTGCTCTACCACTCTTATTACCGGCAGGTCCTGAAAAAGTGACAACATAATCCTAAATAATGGGATCAGAGGAAAATTTAAGAACTGTGCAACCTGTAAAAGTACTATTCTGTTCTATAGCTGCGTAAGGCAATCCCTGAACACTAGAACATCCAATCTCATTATGAAATGCGATGCGAAGAGAAAAATGTACAGTAACATGCTATTAGACAAGGCCACCCGGCTTACTGATGAACACACTGCTAGTCTTTGCCACAATCTCGGCGACAACATTGCTCCATTGACATTATTCCGTCTCTGAAGTGATTTTCCAAAAGTAATGCAAAATGCTTATCTGCATCAGCAATCGCATCTTGATTTGTTGACAAACGCTCACCATTGATGAGCAGTTTAAATTTTGGGAGCATGAAGTTCTGGGATGGAAGTCAGAGTTTGGGGAATAAAATGGATGCTCCAGCAATTTACACTTAAAATCCCATTTTTATCATCCCTTAATCACTTTTATGAAATTGTTGATGAAATATTGTTTTTTATTCCACAACCGGACGATTTAACACGGATTTTTTTCATTGGCTGGTTAAAGTGATTGGAATAGCGGTTTCTCCGCTTCTGAAAGTAATCAATTAGTAAAATGCCTTTATCGTCCCAAAAGATAAATGTTATAACATTTCTTGCAGATGGAACCGATGTTATATTCTTTGGCGCTGAACAACCGGCCTCTGTTGTTTAGATTCTGGTGTGTATTGGTGGATCCAAGTCTCAAATAAACTGACACGGCTAGCCGGGGTTGTTAAGGCGCGGATTAATGAGAGAGAGGTCAGGGGTTTCATTTCCGCTGAGTCTGTCCTCCTTGAGTGAGGTCATTTCCAGGCTTTCCTCAGTCCTCATAAATGGCAAATGTCTTAGACCTGAAACGCATCCTTCCCTAAAAAAGAATTTCCTTATTTATTGTTTCATCATCAGTATCCAACGCCTGTGATACTTAAAAGGGTGATAAACACTATTTAAAAATACTCAAAAAATGCGGGGCGATTTTCATGCGAATGCGTTTTTGACTTGCTATTAGCAATTAGCCATCCTGCGCAAAGCATTTTATGTGAAAGTCATCGTGTGTAACATATCTACTCGTTTCTTTGAAGTTACTTTAACTTCAGCAATTTCACACCGGTCATCTAATACGAAATTATGTTTTGTTCAAAGAATTATGCTGCTGTTGCACTATTTGCACTTCATTCACATGGGTCATCTTCAGGGTTTACATGACCATATTTATATTTAATAGCCCAATTTAATCAATGAAGGGTAAGAGTTCCCATAAACATTTATTTTTTCCTTTGGCGTTAAACCGTCTTTCATAAGGAACTTTACACGATATTCAAATTTGTCCACATTATGGAATACCCACAACAGAAAGATCGAATTAAATAAACTGTTTGAGACAATTACCTAATATTTCAAATTAATTTTTAAGGCAAATGTACACGTATAGACAATTATCTTGGTAATTTTGTGGACATTTTGGTCGAGAGTATATATACCGCCCTCGTAAAATTGAAGTAAATGAATGAATAAATAAAGTATAAATTAAAAATGATTCAATAGTAATAGCTAATAATTGAAATCGATTATTGTGCGGAAATTTAAATGAAATACGGCAAACTTAAGGCGGTCATTTGCTAAATTCAGTTAAAGAATGCGGCAACAAAGCGTGTGCATATTTATATTTGGTATTCAAATTATCATAGCACCTCAGCAGTTGTAGAAGAAGAGGTCTCAGTGTTTCTGAAATGTTAGGTAAAGTTCATAATGGATAGAGGGAGGGCGGTTTGTGACGGTGATTCCGCACTGAAAGCACGTATCCAAGTAAAATTTAAACTAATGGCAGTTCAAACGGGGTCATTGAGACAGGAAAATCTATTTCGGAACACAAACATAAAAGCAAAGAGCAGTGCTTCGACATTTGCAGTTGAATAATCTGAAGGAATAACTTAACGAAGATGAACAGTTACTTTGACAGAAGCCAGCAACATCACTGAACATGAAGAGTATGAAGTAACCACCAAGCACAACGTTTGGATTGGACATCAAGTTTCTCGATCTTCATTTCCTCCATTGTGCAAGGATACATCAATGTACGTGACACTGTTGGAGTTACAGGCCGACTGAGCGCAACCGCTTACTGGGTGAGCGCAGTCGATGCAACTGGAAAAAGGAAATATAGTCAAAGTTAGTGTATTATGTTTTTACTGAAAACATAAAAAGTTGCTCTATTTAAAATATTAATAACAAGCACTAATCTGCATTATAACACATGTTGATAATTATACTCCTCAACGGCATCTGCTTAGGAAACTCGTGTATTTAATCTGTAAATACACGGCGGTTTGGAACACGTTTCTTTTAATTGAAAATGTCTGTCTTTCGTTACTTTTTAACAATTTGGCGAACAATTGTAACATGACTGTCATAACATTTTCTTGCGAGTCGCCTTACCACTTCTCTGCAAGAATCCGTTTTCACAAATGTATCGTACATAAAAGCACGTTATTTACTAAAACATTAATGAGTAGCATAAGTAACGAAAACAATTTGCACAAACTTTGCACACAACGAAAGCAACATGTGAGCAGGTACGCACAAACACTCGCTGACATAGCCTTTCTCAAACTAATTACAAACTGCTACATGCACATGCATTATACCGCCTTAACGGGTTTCTCCCAGTACACAGACGTGCTGTGCCAGCCCATATCTCCAATAACCTCATTTTTTCGGGTTTTATTCAATGCTCATCACTGACAACTACTTGGAAGTACCTTAAACTTAAGCGTGGAACGCTTCCTTCCTAAAATTCATTTCCCATTTTGTCGTGTAATTTCATGTATAATTGTCTACCGCATGTGATGCCACAGAAGTTAAAATTGGCGTTAGAAGGAGATTAAAGAAAAGAAACACACGCATACAAATAGCGACCTTCCACTACGGTAGTCAAATCTAAAGCTACAATCATGGAAATGCAGTGCTCTTGATTACTGAGTTATCGAAATGGCAGCTAATATTATTAAGGGAATAAGTTAGAAACAGATATTTGCAATAGCAGCCGTTAATTCACTATTAATTTTTATATTACAGAAAACGCAAGCTCTAATAATATTGAACATTTGTGTTATGAAAAACCTGGAATAAGAAACATTAATTAGTTAGCAGTTCGGTTTGTCAAATATTTTTGTAGAGTTAAATAATATTCCTTTATTTCTCTATCCATATATCTATGTACGCTGAGACAAGGCATTCTGCACATCTTCGGAATGACAACTTTGAAAAGAGACTGACTGAAGATGTAGCAGTCTACCATTGAACCGAATACAATGCATTCACCGACCTCATTTTCCACACAGCGCGCAATGAGTAGGAAATTCTTTTATAAATATATTCTGCAGTCTGCTGCAAGCTGGAATTCTGAAATGTCAGCTGTAATGCGAGTGTTTTTTTTTTTCCATGAAACTATTCGTCGCTGTTGAGCCTTCTGAATAATGACAACGAGTGCACTTTTACATTTCGATATTAGCCATTCGTACATATTAAAGAGGAACTACAGAAACAGTTTCCATCCATCCGTTCTTGGCTATTGTTCTGAAGCTCACGTTTCATCTTTCATTTTAATATATGAACAAACGATTTAGATTGTTCACCTAACTTTGAAAGCAATGATTTTTCCTTCTAGGTATATTGCGTGGTTACGGGGTAATTTTTTCTTGATGTTATTATCAGTTTTCGAAATATTATACAGTAACTCTCTACATGTGTACTATAAATATTGAGAATACTTAAGCTGCTTTGTGCAATAAGATATTAGCTATTTTATAATTCAATTCTTGCTTTAATATCACATAAGCTAACAATGAACTAACTTATTAACCCATATTTTCTCCCAATTTCAATTGGAAAAATTTCAAAATATTTTCTTGTCTCGCTTGCACTACAGTAAAATTGTTGTAGAGTTTATAAAATAATATTTCCTTAAATTTTTTCTATAAGAAAATACTTCTGTAAGTGATATGTGTGCGATTATGTTCGTAAGTAAATTTGTTTAGAGGAGTACATATATTATTGACATCAAAAAGTAGATGATTTTCATGTTTTTTCCTTTGATTTTATTAGTTATTAAATGAAAGTTTTAGTGCCTAGTATCCAAAATCTATTTAAAAACATTATGAAACTTTAAAATTATTATTTTCAACTTATCCATTGATAGATTTGCATCATAAAGGCATTTACAAAATTATTTCAAAGAGTTTCAACCTTTCTGAATAATTATGTTCTATCAAAAAAGTAGCATCTATACCTACAAACAGAACCTTAATAGTTAAAATATACGTACTTTTTCAGAAATTTGGAGTTTAAACAAGTTTTTCTCGTGTAAACATTTTAAAATAGTTTTATATTTAACAAAAGATTGAATTCAGATTTTGATCTAAATAAGAGGATTATCTTTACAAAGTTTCGTGCAATTATTTTGAAAACTGCAAGAGTTATGCAAACAGTTTTGAAAAATACGTTTTGGAGAAAGGACCAACAAACTCATAGATTGATGTAATGATAGTTGCAGTCCTATTATGTTGTTTTCAGGTTTCTTTTCAGCAGAGCTTTTGCGTTATTGATTACCTTTAAATTCGTGTTTTACCTGTGGTAATGTAA
This sequence comes from Metallyticus violacea, assembly GCA_030762175.1. Classification (NCBI taxonomy): domain Eukaryota; kingdom Metazoa; phylum Arthropoda; class Insecta; order Mantodea; family Metallyticidae; genus Metallyticus; species Metallyticus violacea. The sequence goes on along the minus strand of CM060846.1, from coordinate 97,473,627 downwards.
CCCTTTTCTTACAGTATTTTATCATACTTAACCAAACTCGCAAAAAAGAAGACAACGAAATAAAAATGAAAGTGTTTTCACTTTTAAAATCTACACCAATAAACAGTTGAACGGTTACTTCATCTTTGTAATACTTTATTGCACTGCTCTAAGGCTCTCCAAACTACAAGAATGAAACAAATTTAGCGACAGGTGGAAAGTAAACTAATGCATGATGAATAATTTAAAAGACCTCAAGTAGGTAAAGGGACGTAGCTGGGGTTCATATAAAGGCCAAACTGTAATAAAGAGATAAAATGTTTTAATGTGTAACTCGGCCAGTATTGTACATTATGAAATAATATTTTCTCAGATATTAAGCTGAAATTTTGTTTCAAATTGACGTTAAAATATTATTTTTGACCCCTAAAGATGTACATGTCCCCATAAATGGCAATGCACATCTTTATGGAGGCCTTTAGGTTTGTAGGCTTAGGCCTATAAAAGTTGCAAATAAGAAGTCCTCTTGTATTGGATTTGCATATAAATTTCAAACTTTTATTAAAAAAAAACAATTGAAAGTGTTTTAGTTTTAAACTTGCCTTGAGTTAACTACTGAATTAATATTTATTAAAACTGGATGGTACATAAAATAGAAGAAATATCTGCTACAAAGAGGCAGCATCTAAAAGACGAAGAAGGAAAAATAGCATGAGAACACGAACATAATCAAAATTGATTTTATTAACCAATCCTACAGCCTGCAGCATCCTGTTCCTATTTCCTGGGTCTTGAGACTTATGTTTATATCTCATAATCTGATTAGTGAACGTTTTATATAGAGCACATTGCTGATAATCTGTCAGCAACATTTGTATCAAGAGTATGCCAAACAATTAATATAAAATGTTCAACTGAGGAATAACACACATAGTATGTAGTAGAGTTTCATGTACAACAATATTTGTACATTAAAACCCTTTAATATAATCATAAGCATAAATTACTACTTGTCAGACAGATGTACTGGATATATACTTCTGGCCGCCGTTGAACAAAATGAACTGTTAGAAACGTATGCTGTGATATTTATTACTATCTTAGAAACACAAGCGAAACGTAACCTCTTTAGTATGTGTCACTATGTTTTTTCAGGAAAAGGATGATTTTACCTTTATGTATGCACTATATCTCTTTGAGCTAAGAATTTGATGGAATTCCACTAGCTACCAGCTATTATCTTTTGAGATTTCATGGTTCCACTTCTCCCGACAGCCGTTCAAATGATTCTCCTCGTTTCATAAACAAAAGCACCTGATTCCGGTGAACAATTAAAATTATACATACATTTATTTTTGTCTGCTTGTCCACAACTGAATGCAAGCCGCAAGCTTGACTCAGGTCGCGCAAGTAGATGGAAAGTTCCCTTGGCATTTCTACTTGCTCAGCATTACTCAGTAATAACATGAACATAATATTTGACAAATTTCAGTATGAGTGGTAATTTTTGTTATAAAAGTTGTTCAAAATAGTGCTCATCTGCAGTCACACATTTCTGATATTTTAAATTAAATTTGCATTCACTCACAACAGCCCTATTTCCGCAAATGTTTCAATTTTTGCCCTGATAGATTCTTAAAGTCTCTGCGCAATGTGCGGTTATTGCTATAGACTTTATTATTATTATTATTATTATTATTATTATTATTATTATTATTTTGTTTTAGTAGCAAAATTTCAATGCAATACACTAAGTTGTAACTAACAATACTAACGCACCAATAGACGTTTAACACATAATAACACAAGGACTTATGTAATACTAATTCCTTAACTACATATTGAGTTACAATAACACAAAAGTCAGAAATACTGCTTACTCTCCTAGCAGCAAACTGCGACTGATTGTCTATGTGCAGTCTTCAACGAAGGAGTTGTCTGCGTTCAGCTGTAGACACAAACCATAAATAACTCTTTATATTTCTTTGATTTTTTTTTTCCCACATCACGCAAGTGTGACCACGAATACAAGTTGACGGCAAAGAAGAACGTCACTGGCTTCCATAATTTTGCTCATGACAATTTAAAATACTCTTTGGGGAAAGAATACTTTAATTGAGCCATATTAACGAAACTAACATACTGTGCAAACCCAGAAAAACTGAAATCGTGGGGATGAAAATTAAAAAGGCATAAAAGTGGGTAATTTAAGAATGCTTTCCCTTTGGAAGACATGGGCTTGAATATTTTTACGAGATATTTCCATCAAGCGGCGGTAAAGAGCTTTCCACTTTCGGAGAAACAACTTGAGTAGTGCCGTAAGGAACTGAAACAGCTCAATGGTCATGTCTGGAGGAATATCTTGAGTACATGCTGTATCTTTGTGCGAAATACAGGAATCCAAACGCAAGGGACAGCAAGCTTCAGGAAATAGAACTTTAAAACTCTTTTTATAGCTTTGGATAACAATATTACAGCTCCTTCACTTACAATAGGACGGTCAAAGCCAATCAGGGTCTGGTGATCTTGGGCTATTTGGGCTCATAGCAGTTGAAAATGTTGCTATATATATCTGCACATGACCTGCTTATAACACATCGATTGTTATGAAATTTAAACTTAAGTTTGAGCATGATTTTGCTTTCTTGATATCTACTTCTGTTTCGAGTGGTCCGATAATTCTGATCCTTGGCAAGATGCGGTAACCTTTGTTTATGTTGATTAGTTTAATGTAAATATATATTTTAAAATTTATTATGGATGCGTGAACTATCAGAAGTACTATAACCGAGTGGATTTGGACTTTACAAGAAAAGCAATTCTGATTAGTTTTCGAGAAACCTTCAGCTGTTGTGAAATACGGTGATATAAACGACAAAATGACTGTTTGCAGGGATATCTTCTTCGGGGAGAGAAAATAAGGCATACTGGAAAATAAGAATCTCTCATAAAACACGCTGGATTAATAAAAAAAATTATATTTAATAAAAAAGAAAAACAGTTGGTAGAAACAAATTAAAAGTCGAAAATTTGGTAAATATTTTAACAATGTAAAGAAGACGTGAGTGAACTAGGTAATTATACAAGAATTAACCTTTTATTTAAAAATGATGGAGAAAGTATGAGGAAATATGAAAGTGTCATATAGGGTTTAGAAAGGGGTGAAATCAGCGCATAGCGTAATTTTAATTAAAACTATAGTAAAGAAGTGTATGCGTCATAAATGAGGAAGAATTTGCTGATTTTAAAAACGCACCGTGAGGTGCTGGAATGAAAATTAATAAAGCAGAGGGTATGCGATGAATTTTTTATTGGAAATAAAAAAATCATATAAGGGGATTAAGTTTATTGTAAGATGTGAGAGAAATGTCACTGAACAAAATTTTGAATTGAGGCACGGATACAAAATGAGTCTTCATTTATTTAGCTTATTAATTTATGATATTTTGGAAAGACTGTTGAAAGGTAAGCCATATTTTGCAGTGATAGAAAAAGAACAATGATGGTTGAGTGATTGAAATTGCAAACGGTGTTTGATAAAATTAATACATTTTGGCAAGATTGGAGTATAAGGATAAATGTTATAAGAGCAACACACTGGTGTTTAAAAAAGAAAGTAAATTAAGAAAATATGAGAAGTTGTATTTAAATGAAGAACAATTGGAGGTAGTAAAAGAATATGAGTACTTAGAAATGAGATTAAGCAGTAACAGAGGTGGTAAGTGCAAGGTAAGAAGATGGCCGCTAACGAAAGTAGCTATGAAAGGGGTTAGAGAATGCCTATATAAGATATCAAAACTGTCAATGCTTGGGAAACTGGTATGAAGCAGTGGTAAAATATTATATAGAATGTAAATATGTGGATTACTCGAGATTGTTGACGAAAGTGACATGATACATAGAAAGTTCTGTAAGTAGCTTTTGGGTTACCCAAACCAATATCAAAAGCAGTTTCATTGTCTGAATTGGGTAGAACGGGAAGAAAAGGAATAGTGATTGAAAGAATTCTGAAATAATGATAAAGATTGCAGCTGATTATATAATTAAGTTGTATATAAATTTTGAAATAGCAGGGTTGTATACTTATAGCTGATTGAAAGGGTTCAAAATAATGCTTAAAGGGATGGTATGGGAGATATGGGCGGATGGGAGAAAGTATAACATATTAGGATCTTGGGAGAAGATTTGAAGGAGAAGAGAAGTTTTAGGGAGACAAAAATATGGGCAAGTTTTGACAATAAAGTTTCTTAATATTATATAGAATAATAATCGAACAAAACGAATGAAGTAGAGTGAACATTGTCTATAGTTGAAATAAACAAGGAAGGATAGAATATGCATCGATGAGCACAAGCATGTTGTTTCTAAAAGGGTTTAAGAAAGGTAATATGTTTTACTTGTGGGGACGTTTCGCCGTGTAAAGATATAAAAACTGGTATCCAAAATGGCATAACGAAACTTAATGTAGCGGTTAAAATTTTGGAAGTTAAAGGGTGTAGGGAAGCAACATTATGGGTGAATTTTTAGGAAGAGTTAAGGATAAATAGGTAAGGAGCGTGGGGATAAAGGTAGAGAGAGAACAAAAATAATTACATAAAGAGATTAGAAATAAGGTTACTGGTGCATTTAATATGCTCTTAACCATTTCGACGACCAGGGAATCATGACATGGTGGAGTCCATGATAAGAAACTCGTCATATTTTGTAAGGATATATATATGAATATATATATGAATATATATATATATATTCATTCTGAAATTAATTTACATAGATATCTAAGCATTTTTACCCTCGTTTTGACGTGTGTAAGCCGAGTCGAGAATGCGCGCAAATCATTTGTGAATTTGTACAATTCTGAAATGTTGGTAAGGAGTTGATAATTGCCGTTCGCAGACCTAAATGGAAATCTATTATGAAATTAAATGGCATTTAGCGAAGAACTACGGCATAGGGGAATAAACCCAAGTCTCGTGCAGTTTTGGAATGCTACTTTTTTAGTACTCTCTGCAACTACCCAGAACAGTTATTAGAATTTTAGTTCCACTCTATCCGTCTAATTTATCTCTTTTCGTGCAATAACTACGAAGAACTAGACTGCAGTGGGAAGAGGTAATGATGGCTCTTGCAATATGGACTCTATATAAAGCTCTACCTGGCTTCTGTGATTGCGATTCCAGATATCACTTTTTTCTCTTTGCTTACAAATACTCTCGTCGTTTTCCGTCTACAGAGTTAATTACCATGGGTAGATGATGACGCGTGGAAGGCAAATTTGGGAAAAATATGTTACAACGCCGTTAAGGTATTTGATGCCGTAGCAACGTTACCAAATTAAATAGTAACACGAGATTGTCATAGACTTTTCAGCTACCTCACTGAATGAACTTCCAGTATCTGATGGTATGTAGCAACATATTTTAAAAAAAATAACGCTATTTCGTGAAGGATGTTCATTTTTACCTCTTCAGAATTGCGAGGATGTTATACCAGTACTCCAGTATAAAAATAGTCACCTGACTTTTTGAAAATACACAGTAAAACCAAATATATTGGAACTAAATGTAATACACTAATGAGATCTAAACAATGTCATCTTAAATTTAAACTCAAACGAGGTAAAACTGAAGCGAAAAGCGAAAATCATTACTTTCGTTACTGTAAACATACGTTTTTATGTTCATTACAATGGCATATTCCGTTCTTGATTAAAGTTATTGTTCTAATCGAATAGTTATTTAGTGATATAAAATATGTTTTTGATGGTTTTAATGTGTGTAAAATAAAATGAATACATCGATTTTAAATAGAAGCATTTCTTTTTCTTTAGTTTTAGCAAAGTTTTGTTGCTTCAACTGAATGGGTCACTAGCCGTAGTCGGCGACGCCAGGGAAGTAGGAGCATAACATTCTAGCAGCCATGGCCGGGGGATTGGTAGGCAAAATGAATGAATTAAATAATTAACGTGGTGCCCATCCAAAAATTTGCGAAGAAACCATATTACTCCGGATCACACACGCTCTACAGGACTTTTGGAAATGTACAACTTCCGGTCATCTTCAGAGACTATATATTATCCACATTAGAAATGTTATGTGACAGAGGAAATAGTTATATAAAACAAATACGCTCCAATTCTCTACCAATCGTTCTACAACCTTTTACTATACAGGTATTGGAAGGTAGGTTTTGAAGTGAAAGAGGCATTTTCTAGCTTCAGATAACAAGAAAAATGATCATCTATTAAATCCTTCATCATGTAGGTTGTAAATGCGACGTGTAATGTCAGATAATCAACTTTGCTAGGCATTTTAGCTACTCATACAAGGAAATGCACATCTTATCACTTGCCTCATTGGGTCCAAGAAATGTTAGCTCTAGACAGGTTCAGGGCAATAGACTATCCAGGTCCAAAGTTCCGAATCCGCGCAGGAAGACGGGCGGTGAATTTATATATACTTGTAGCCACCAAGCAAAATTTGTTGGATGAAACATAAAACGACCGAGATTAATGATATAGCAACAGCAGTGAAGAGGTTAGTGGAATGAAACATCCAAACAGAAGAATCGAAGATCGCGTTTTGTCTGCCACAAATTTCTTTTTGCACCATCTCGGGTACGTCATCGTAGTAATCTAGTTCTCTAGCCAACTGTACTAACGAAATGAGCTGACAACTTAAGACAATCCCCCCATACCCGTGTTCTCCATAAATACATGTAGACTCGAAGCTGATTTATGAAAATCCAAAGCGTCGTAGGTTTTTATTCTTCTCAGTAAAATAACCTGTAAACTGTTTGCCAATTGGAATGGGTAGTGAAGTGGCACAGGACTGTAATTAAATTGATGTATCCTCTCTTCACGGTAGACAGCAAGTCCTTCACTTCTCTAAGAGAGATGATACTTGTCTGTGAAAAAATACTAGTTCATTTTAGTATTGCACAGGGCAGGTTGAGCTCAGTTGAAGGGTAACTATATACCAACGTGATGCAAAATCCTCTCTTGTGACGCAGCTTTTGTTTACGTAGTGCAATAGCGCTTTATTTTCTTGCAGGAACAACTGTTCAGCTGCATTTAAACATAAGGTCAAAGTACAAATCCAAATAATGCCAAATTACTACATTCACCATTAATGTACTAAAAGTGTAATGGTTCAAATTCAAATAATACATTAAAATACGTTAGCATTTAGTTTAATGAAATAATCATAAAAAGTGTGAAGAATTGTTAAAATACAGTCAATTAATCAGAAATAAACCCTTAATTAATTGCACCATAAAATAAAAATTTTGCTAAAATATTAAGCATTATTACAAGAGAATCTCAGATCAGCATGGTAACACACGATAATTCTTTACGTTATGTTTTACGCCACTATACCTTGATGAAAGACATGTACAAAAATGTACGAGTAGAAATGGGGTAGAAAAATAGGCATCTCATGAATAGGAACAAATGATCTTGGATGCTTAGTGATAGTGTTGCAGGCACTCCTCAAAACTATGAATGTGTTTGAGGATAGTCGAGAGATCTAAAAGCACAATAATGTCATTGCATTATCGTCTGATACGCCGTGTTCCAGGTTAATGTCAGTCAACTCTTCATGCATTAGATGATGAGTAATGGCATTCCTTTCAATAAAAAATATTGTCCATAAGGTAAATGGTAATATATAATTTAGCTAACTCAAGTTTAAGAGTGCGTGTTTTGTGATTAGATTGAGGTGTAGTCTGATTGTGACTGCATCAACATCAATGACATTGCTTTACATTTGATAATTATAAACACCTGTCGCACCGCAACGTAGCAATGACGATCCATGTAGCTGCTATTAAAGGTCTGAGACCATTTGTTTCCACTCCCAAAATACCGAGAGTGCCAAAAAATGTATACACACTTTCACAGTAGATATCTATCTAACACATTTCAAAGTTGGACCGAAAAACAACAGTAGTGTGTAGTATGATGTTCTGTAAACAGATGTGACTCTCATACATTATGATAGCGTTACTATGTGACAGGTAAATCAACAATGAACAAATGAAGCCAAGATTATCGTATATCAACAATGAACGAATGGTCAATCGTATGATGTTCTGTAAATAGATGTGACTCACATTACGTTATGCTAGCATTGCTACAACAAAATGGAGCCAAGATTATCGTTTGAATAACGGAAAGAAATTTTGAAGTGATATTGGAAAACCGAGAATGTAAAAGTACAACATTGAATAGTGAGGTAATGGATAAATTTTAACAAGATCTATAGCTGGTTATCAGTCTAGTCCTGCAATCTAGTTAATTACAGGTTCAATGTGTTTTACGTATTGCTTATGTATGTTTAATGTATATCATTGTTGTTTTACACTAATTTTTCTCAGAAATATATAGCTAATTTTACAAAATAAGGAATAAAGCATGAGTAACTCCTTGTATTGGAAACTCCTGTGCTAAGTAAAGGAATATATTTGCAAAATTGTACTTATTTAAAATGTATTTAACTATTTTTTAAAATATTCAGTAATAATCATTGAAACTAATAGGAATTATTTTTCTCAGCATAATTATAAATCTGGTAAGAAAATGAAAACTACATGGAAAAATAGAAAAAATGTAATAAGTAGAAAACTAATGAAAACTTTTTCCTACGAACTCTTAGAAATATTGATGATTGACACATCCAATGCATTCAGGTCGAATGTTTCAACTGCAACTGAGGGAAGAACAACAAGAACGGTTTTAAATGTTAGTGCACTTGACCTACTGCAGAAAGCATACCCCAAAATGCGATGTAAATTTAAAATGCATTTCTTAAGTAAAATGAACATACAATGCCATTAGAGTGTAAAATATCACATGGTTGGAACGGAATAGGTACCAGACTGTAGAAGCATTGCCCACATGAACTAAATAAGCCTCTCAATCACATTTAGATACTTAATTCGTTCTTATCAATTATATTTGCAGAAAGACTTGAGCAGTTTAAAATAAAAAGGTGATAAATATATACCTTCACGTTACAACCTATTTCACTATTTTACTGCATTTTCAAATGTTGTAGAGGAAGGTATGTGTAATCGCATAAATTTTCTTGACTCTTAACAATATTCCGTCTTTATCTCCCTTTGACTTTATCAGGTGATTGTGAACTCCTAATGGAATTTAAGCTCACTAAAACTACAAATTATATTAAATTTCCTCTGAAAATACTTCGATTTGACTAATGTCTTGGCAAAATAAGCCATAAACTTGTTTTGCAGAACTCTAATTTTTATGGAATTTATAAGGTATCTGTAAATTCCTTCCATTTGTGTTTAGCTAATCGAGTCCAAAAATATCTGCAATAATTGTGAGTCAATTTCTGTAATTGCTTAACTTGATGTTCCATAAGGCTCAACATTGAACCCTATTATTCTCTTAATATTTATAAATGAATGTATCTTGCAGTCTAAATAATAAATCTAACTATTAGATGATACCAGTTTATTTATGGTGGTCAACATGCTCATTTTTATACTTAATCTGAAACTCATTAAATAGCTCTAAATATGTGGTTTAAACCAATAAACTTTCGTTAAATTTTAACGAAAGTTGTACATTATTAAGTGATGATTTTAAAGCTGCATGGTATGCTTCTTATTAAAGTATTATTACTACGTCATGTGTTTGAATGCTTTTTAAATTAGAACGTCTTCAGTATGCTTAAACTTTGCTCACGATAGCAGCTAAGAACAACATTTAACTACTATTTCTACCACTATTATTATTTCTACTACTAGTATTACTATTTCTACTACTACTATACTACTAATAGTATTATTACTACTCCTGTTACAACTACTATTACTACTATTACTTCTACTATTAGTACTATTTATACTACTATACTACTAATACTACTATTACTACTATTTTACTACTACTATACTACTATTACTTTTACTAATACTATTACTATTATACTACTACTATTACTACCACTACTAATACATTTACTACTACTACTATTATTATTATTATTAATTGCACCTCTACTAGTACCTCTACTACTATTACCATCACTGGTGCTGCTGCTACCACTACTACTAGCACTTCTACTACTATTACTACCACTGTTACTATTACTACTACCACTACTACTACTACTACTACCACTACCACTACCACCTCTACCCCTACTACTACTAATACCACCAGTGCTACTGCACTATAATTTATTTATTTAATGTGCAAAGACAACAATATAACAATATGGCCTAGTTCAACCCAAGTTCTACACCAGTCAATATTAAAACACATGCCAATATAATTATTTTTCAAACACATTTGTGAATAATTACAATATTTTAAACATACAAATTGCCTGAACAAACCCAATCAAAATCTAAAGTTCTCTGTCCTCACAAACCATATCCATTTGTTCTTAACTCTATACAAATATTGCCCCATATTTCTAAATTGACTTTGGTCAACCATTTTCTTATAGGCAATTAATTTATTTAGCTTCAACCATTCCCCACTTATCAGTTGTTTCCATTCCCTTGTTCCTGAGCATTTAAATGTGTTTTACATTTTCCACATTTACGCATTAAGAACAAAATCCTTATACCTCACAAGTTCTAAAAGCCCTTAGTTTCCAAAATTCCTACCTAAACCATGTCATTCCCTCTCTCTCCTCAAAAATGTACTTATTAATATATTTTTCTCTTTTGGTATCCTCTATCTTCCGCATTTGTAACATCTGCCCATCTATATCATTAAACATCGCTTTAATCTTTTTCCAGAAATCTCTCTCCAAATTACCTTTTCTTAGTCATAAAGCCCCCATTCCATTTCTTTTGAACTTTTCCCCAACTTTGCGCACCCAATAACATTTACCTATCCCAAACTATTGGGATTTAACCATTCTTTAATTACGGAAGTCTGCGACATCTGCTGTACGCTGAACCAATGCTTTAACACTCTCTCCATCACACACCTTCGCACACCAACTATCCCCATTTCCAAGGGTGCTTGGGCATTTGCAACATTTACTACTGCTTCTAGAACTACTACTACCACTAATACTACTTCTACTACCACCATCACCACCACTACCACCTCAGCTACTACTACTATTACTACTACAACTACTGTTACTACTACTATTACTACTACAACTACTGTTACTACTACTATTATTACTACTGCTACCACTACTACTATTACCACTATCACTACTACTATTAACATTACTTCTTCTACTACTATCATTACTACTACTACTACTACTACTACTGCTACTTACTACTACTACTACTACTACAGCTACTACTACTATCATTACTACTACTACTACTACTACTACTACTACTACTACTAATAATAATAATAATAATAATAATAACAACAACATTACTACCATTCCCACCACCACTACTCTATTACTACTACCGGTACTACTATTACTAATACTATTACTACTACTGCTACTGCTATTACTACTACTTTTACCACCACTGCTGCTCTATTACTACTACCAATACCATTATTACTTATACTATTACTACTATTACTACTACTACTTGTACTACTACTATTACCACCACTGCTCCTCTACATCTACTACTATTACTACCACTCTTACCACCATTGCTGCTCTAATACTACTACCATGACTACTACTACTGCTAGTAGTATTATTATTACCACTGCTGCTCTACTACTACTACTACTATTACTATTACCACCACTGCTGCTCTACTACTACTACTACTACTACTACTACTACTACTACCACTACTACTACTACTACTACTACTACTATTACTATTACCACAACTGCTGTTCGATTATTAATGCTACTACCATTAACATTATTACTACTATTACTACTGCTATTACTACTACTACTAATACTAATAATATTACTACTACTATTACCACCACTGCTGCTCTACTACTACTACCACTACTACTATTACTACTACTACTCTAGCACCTCAACTATTATTACCACCACTGCAACTACTACTACTTCTACTACAATTACCACCACAGCCACTACTATTATTATTACTATTATTATTACTACTGACACCTACTATTACCACTGCTACTGCCACTACTACCACTACATTACCACTACTACTATTTCCAACATCTCAGGTCATCAGATTCCTATTCAATTCACGGCGTGAAACTGCCGATAAATGTTGCTCAGAGATCAGCGACACGGGACCCACAGATTTATGTCCCTTCCGAAGGTAGCCATACTTTTAATTTTTTTGTCAGAACAAAACTTCATTGATCCTGACCAGGATTGAACCTACGATCTTGGGTCTACGAGGAAACCACCATAACTACTACTACAACTACTACTACTACTACTACTACTACTATTACTACTACTACTACTACTACTACTACTACTACTAACACTACTACTACTACTACTACTGCTCTTGCTACTAACATCACTACTATTATCACTACTAATATCAACATTGCTACTAATTCAATATACTAACATATACTTTTATTCACTTCTAATAAAAAAAACGTTCCTAACTGCTCTTAAAATAAGTAATATAAAATAGTATATCATTTAAAAAGCCTTCTACTCTATAATTGGATGGTAAATTTATAAAATATAATTATTTCTCTACAGGTGTAGGATCATTATACAGCTAAATCTAGTTTCTTCAGTACAAGTTGATGTAATTGACATGTTTTAAGTACATTCGTTTGCTATTGTATTATTTAAGAATCTACAAAATGCTAAATAAAGCAATTCCATTTTGCGGCACTTCGATATTGAATCATTATAACCATACTGTATGAAATTAAAACTCAAATGAATAAGAACTTTTATAAAATAGGCAATATAAGAATTAAAAATATGGACAATTGTAGTAAACCACACATCTATAGTTTTACCACCGTTTGGGTGCATTAATATTATTACTTTATTCCGGATTTTTATGTCCGCAAGGGATCTTCGGGTGACTGAAATTTAGGGAGAAAAGATGAGTCTTATAATATTGATTGTTTATAATGATTGTTTATACATCAGCATAGTATAAGTGTTGAGGGTTTTGTGATTAATGATTATTTGTTTTCTAATTAGTATTAGGGTAAATGGTGACACTCATTATTATTTTCTGGATGGCGAGTCGTTATGTATCTTTCTTCATCTCTCCTTTCTTTATTCTTATCGCCAGCTCGCCAGCAGAAGAATCGCAATTATTTTTACAATCACTGTAAACTGGCATTCCTTTTTGAGAGAGGTTATTGTTGACCACGTATACCTTGATGACATTGGAAACTGATGAAGACGGCCATGTTGTTGGGTCATCGTTGTATCCTCAGAAGTTTATGTAATTTCATGCACTTTGTGATACTTTTAAGGTAATTTCGGCTAGGTTAGTTCTAGTTTGGCTCTTTTTCTATTTATAAGTAGTTTTTAGAAAAACTTGGTTAATGGTTTTGTTGTTGCTTTATAATGAGCATAAGCTCATTCAAGCCAAAATATAAATTTGTTGATTGCGAAAAAAAAAATTGCTATTTCCGTGGATATGTTGGTCTAACAGTTACCGAAATATGTACATATAAAACTATCCGTAAGGCACTTTTTCACTTATCTAAAACATATTTTTTTAGACATACCCTTCATATAGTAGTCTTCAATGTCTGAAATTACTTAATTGTTAATATTTACTTATAAACATTATGACTAATGTTTTGTTAGGTTTTTGTACTTGAGTTATCGCCATTTATTCACATCGGAATGCGTACTTTCTCACCCATTACTATTTTTATTAATGATCTATTCTTATCTACCACAAATGTAGCTAGTATATTTATTGTAACTCATGATACCCAGCGTGTTGCTAAATAGGTGAATGAGAAATATTGCACCATAATATTAAATACGCTCTCTTTGTTTACACGCTTTACTGTAAGCGCAATGCACTTAATTTTAAATTAAAAACATTTTCTAATTCATCTTCCACAATTACGGATAGAAAATTTTGTATACTAGGTAAATCAAGTGACATTAAATGTCTCGATCTTCAAATAGTTGACAGCTTGAACTAGTAACGTATATTTAAGTTAAACTCATAAACTTAGCTGTGCGAACTATGCAGTTCCTTCATTATAAAACCAGAAGTTTCTGAAAACATTGAAGTTTGCTTTCCTCATTTTAATGTTGTAATGGATTTTTTTATATTTCCGGGCAGTTCGCTTGAATCTAAGCATATTTTCCTGCCTATTAAAGAGAAACATTACATGGATAATATTTGCTACAGGTATAAAATATTATAATTGAGATTTGGAAAGAAATTATGGCAGGATCCAGGATATTGAAGTTCAAGTATTATTTAGTGTTTTTATTGGTAAAACGTTCTTAAGTTCATATAGATGCTTGAAAAATAATAGGGGGAGGAAAAAAATATATTATGTGTAATAAGGATGACAGAAGGGATTTGGATACGTCAGAATTGGAGTAGCAAATTTGAAAAGAGTACGTGGAAGGTTCAGAGTAGAAATATGAACAATGTGTGGAGAAAAAGACATATGGCATAGTAGGGAAAGGGAGGAAGAAATGGTTGAAAGGCATCAATAAACGAGTCACAGAAATAATTGATCATGAATTATTATTTTATTCTATGAATAAATCCAATATCCTAATAATCACAGTTTTGTGGATTTTGGAACAATAAGACAATAACTAATTTGCGACAAAATGTTAGTTAAAGAATTTATAATTAATAAACACAAACTAGATAGAATGACCATATAATCCTGTATGCCGTATTTTACATTTTATTTGCTGTATTTAGTATTGAATAAATTTATTTATTCATATTAAAATTTGGATTAGTTACTTAATTTACACCATCGTTTCGTTGAATTTCGCTGTTTCTTATCTCTGGTCCAGTGTCTTTAGTTTATTAATACACTTCATATTTTTCTCCGTGACTATTACAGGAGTATTCGAGAAGAGTGCTACAAAATAAATTTGATTTAACCTTTATTGCAATTATATATAAAATCATAATGGTAAGAACGATAGTTTTACAAAAATATTAAAAGTGCTGGATATAGGCGCTATAGAGTATAAATTGTAGTTCATTTCTTCCCATACCGTTCGAACTTATCCTCGGATATCAGCTTTACTGCATTGGAGCTGTGTTTCAAATCGTCTAGTTGCTGTGGTAATGAGAGAAGATACACGGTCACAAAAAGTTGCAGAGGTCTAAATCTGGTGATCGTGGAGGCCAGAGCACCATGGGCAAATCCTCATTTCACCCTATTCTACTTCGAGTGGAACTTTCTATACCTGAGGCATGAGTCATTCTATTAGCGTATCTAAGGCTCTATTCCGCCAAAGAATAGTTTAATACATTACAAGAGTATTAGTTAAAAGTCATTGTAAAGTATGGGATGGTAACTTTGTTCCAGAAAGAATGTACAGCACTTGTAAATATTTTTAAAAAGTTAAAAGTGATGTCCTTAAGAGCAAAATGGAAGAACAGCCGTTTACTACCTTAAATGAGGTTATGTCTACTCCTTAGGAATGCGTTTGTATTTTTGTATATAACGGATTATTAAGATTCTTGCTATATGAGTCTTATATTTTTCTCAAAAATGATGTCAATTTATACTTATGTATTCCTCAATATTCAAGCGTAATATTCCACTTTAAGATGATGGTCGTTTATTTTCTTGTCAAAATTTCCATATTACACTCAATCATTTATTTTGTTATTCCTTTGATCATTTATATTTATTTTTATATTTTTGGCAATCAATTTTCCATTACAAGTAAAAATTATGAAAATAGTTTTAAAGTAGATTATTGTAAAAGAGAATGGACAAGGAAAACAAATTTTTCGAGGCAAATACGGAGAACTTTTGAAAAAGAAGCATAAGATGCTGGAGTGAAATTTGCATTCGAAATAAGGGACGTATGTCAGTCAGAAATCGTATTTTAATTGCTCTTAAACTAAAAGTTTCATTATACTCAAATATTGAATTATTCTGTCTTTATGCGCACTCTTATTCCGATCATTAGCATCACATTCGCTAATACTCCACAAATTTAGGTAAACTGATTTCTTAAATTATTGAAAAGATATAAAAATTGCACCAATGTTCCTACCTTTTAGAGAAATCTGTACAAATTACAAGAGCATGACTAATACTAATATTTTTGTTTAACAAAACAAAGAAACATCGCTTGTTCACTTGTAAATGTGAAGTTGTAAAGTACAGGTGTAGGAAAAACCTTTGTGGAAGCATTCCACTAATAACTACAAATTACAAGTCTATACACGTACCTTTGTTTTGCACCGTTCTTTTTAATAACCATGTATTTATCTTTAATATTGACTTTCAGTTTAGGTAACAGGTGTGCATTGCGATCTCAGGGAGAGGACGCTTCCTGTACGAGAGTTTGTAGGTAATTAGTTGATGGAATTGGTGGATCAGCCTGTTTGTTAGTTACTGGGAATTGTTACCTTATAGTGTTTTAAAGTTTTTGCGTGATAATATATGGTGCATATGTATTTCTAAGGATGATGACTAGTGTGGTTTTTAATAAAATATGCCATTGTTAAACAGGCTCTGTAATATCAGCATGTGGAATGGAATTGGTTCTGAGCAGAGAGCATTGTGTTTTTGTTATAGTGCTTACTATAAAAAGCATTGTAACATAAATTACATTATATGCCCCTTTCATTTGTTAGCACGTGACAGAAAATTTTAGAATTTTGGTTTCAGATATTCACATTATCAAAGAACCACTTTCAATGTATCACCTGGAGGAGATATCACTTTTTTCAGAACTGCGGCGTGACTGTTTTATTTACGGACGCTCTTTAACATCATAGGTCATCAGCGTACGGCGTAACTGTATATTCCATATTTCTTAAGTCATTTGATATTTGAAAGCATTAGTTGCCATGTGATAGGTTTGGTTTAGTGGTCTATGTATAATTTAATAAAAGTTTTGAATCATAAATGACGGAAGTTGTGTAATTGTATGTTAGATTATATTACATTACTGTACATATTTTTCGCGATAAATTTTGTTTTAGTACATGCTCAGAAAGACGTTGTAGTGAGCATTTTGACAAAATTGTCAAAGTTTTAGCTTAAATACTATAATAACCTAAATAATATATACTTTTTTCTGAGAGTCTTTTTATTATAAAATGTGAGTAAAATTGTCTTAACTTCACAATTTCTGTGTTCGGAAAATTTAAGGCTGTTGTACGAACATAATGCAGTATAGAAATCTAGTCCAAAACATAGATACAATCGCATGTGTGATGGCAGATTTCAACGTTTTATTTTCATACAGGTTTTTTCTTGTTTACTTTATTCTAATCATTATATATAGTAATAATACAGTAAACTTTAACATCATGCCAGCCGCAATCCACTATTTTTAAGTAATACACAGTAGATTTCAGGAATATTTAAAATATTTAACATCCGTCCGAAAATACTTGATTTTTGCGTTTGAAATACGACTTTCAGCACTTCACATTGCCTTGAAGAATGTTAAAAATATTCACTTACTGTCTGAATACATGCCTCACTTTGACACCTCATTGACCCATGAAAATGATCCTTACAGATGCTTCTTCGAATAAAACATGCCAGATTTGTCACTCCAATAATCATTCGTCGAGAAGCGCACTTCATGTGTAATGTTACTTTCGCACCTTCGTGTCCACAAGTACTAAATCTAAGGATTTCTGGTCCGTGCATAGATAGGAGCAATTACTGGCCTCATTTGAACTCGCTGGAGTTAAAATCATTTGTGTATTTGTTTCCGATAGATTATGTGCAAATAGTTTGCATTCAAGTTGTGTAGTATGTCAGTAAACAGGAAATATGCCAGCAATTTGGAATTGTGTTCCGAGACAATGAGACATTAAAGTGAGTCCTCTATCTAGGCAGGAGTCGATATTTTGAGCATTTTACTTGAGGCTAGTTCGAAGTGTCTAAATAGGATTAAAAATTTCCGGACACAATGCTTTGAAACATTCGTATAATAATTGTTTAAACAGTAATCGATTGTCAACTAATTCGTAATGTCATTGGGAATTAGAGATATAAATAAACCTAACAGTAATTTAATAAGTTGCACGATAGTGTGCGTTAAAGCTGAAAATTGTTTAACAGAAATAATCCGAAATAAAATGCAGCTACAGGCCGCTAAAGCAATCTATTAAATGTGATGTGGTGTCGCATTTTTACTTAAACTTTTTACCAAGTTTAGCTGTTTCTCTTATCTTAATTAGAAATTGTTTCTCTTTCCGACAACTGCAATACAACATAAAGATTAAAAAGCACGCAGACAGAATTATGTGTACTTAAGCAGCATTTAGAAGAATCAGAAGTAATTAAATAAAATTTTCTGCATTAGATGATCAAAGCATGACCCACACCTGTAGTCTTACTTCTACATGTGAATGCGTTAAAACTATGTAAATTGAAACTGTATTCCCGTTATTATATATAGTTCAGAATTAATGCGCATTGCAAACTTGAAGCATCCTCAAATAAATTGTTACATTGTGCAGAATGGTACAAGGTGAGGCATTTATAGTGTTGCGGCCATTTTACTCGGAAAGAAGGGGAAAATCAAAAACCGCTTCAGACAAAATTTGAAATGCTCTAAGGGGAACATAAGATAGCGAACTTAACTCGTCCTTAATATGCCATTCTCAAGGTCTAACTTTTTCCTTCAAATGGAATGGTGTATTTTTTCGGGAATGGAAAGAGCATTCAATTTTTAGTATAAAAGTGCTAGTACATCTATCAGCTAGGAGAATAGATGATTAGATATTGAGCAAATAAGACAGTAAATATTATTCCATTACTTTCACTTCTCTCTTTTGTTTTGTTGTTGCTATAAAGGAAACTCATTTGTTTATATGCAGATGCTCATTTGTTGGCATCGGTACGCAAACGAGTGCTCATCATGCCATTTCAAACCTGAAGAACATAATTCTCAGTCACTTCCACTTCATTTTTAATTATGTATGTTCGATACACGGGCAATGAGAAGATCGACATGGTTTACATTTGTGGCGAAGCTCGTAAGAACGCTAGAGCAGCTTGCAACTTATACAGAGATCGGTATCCTGAAAGGAGGCAGCCATCTATTAGAAATGTTCAACGACTTACCAACTAATTCTCCGAAACGGGAGGTG
Organism: Metallyticus violacea; assembly: GCA_030762175.1. Taxonomy (NCBI): domain Eukaryota; kingdom Metazoa; phylum Arthropoda; class Insecta; order Mantodea; family Metallyticidae; genus Metallyticus; species Metallyticus violacea. The sequence continues at coordinate 97,454,436 of CM060846.1, read as the reverse complement.
TGCATCAAGAAAACACCATCGAATGAGAAGTGCTACTGGGGAAAATTCGGAAGTCGCTGTATTAGCTGCAGTTGTAACTCCTCACGCAAGTTCCTGTCAATTGGAACATGATTCGAGAATCTCTCAAAGAGGTTTCTTCGAATACTTCAGCGTCACAAATGCCATCCATATGACATTAGCCTACACCAAGTCCTTCATGGGGATGATTTTCAGAAGCGTGTTGAATTTTGCCAATGGACGCTACTACAAATTCAAAGCTGTAACTTTTCCAACATTTTATTTTGACATTCACCAATCATGCTGCAGTGAACCGACATAACATGCACTATTGGGCAGTGGAAAACCCAAGATGATTATGGGAAGTAGAGCATCAGCGGCAGTGGATGTTTGGTGTGGCATTTTGGGATTTCGTATAATTGGACCATTTTTCATTGAAGGTAATCTTAATGGGCAGAAATACAGAATTTTTTTTTTTTTGATCAAGAACTTTCCTGTTTCCTGAAGACATACCTCTTGTAGCCCGGGCTGCAACATGGTATCAACGTGATGGTTCTCAATCTCATTTCTTAGCTGTGGCTCAAGAAATATTATTCAGAGAGTATCGTGACTGATGGATAGGACGCAGAAGACCTGTCCATTGGACTGCCCGTTTCCCTGGTCTCACTTCTCCATACTTTTTCTTATAGGGATACATTAAATATAAAGTTTATGAAGAAGTACCAACTATACCTGATAAACTACGTCAACAAATCAGGAACGTATGTGCAAGAATCAGCGAAGAAAGGTTGAGACGTGCTCATCAACCTTTTGAAGCACGTTTTCGGAAATGCATCGAAGCTAATGGTCATACTTTCAAGCATTTACTGAATTGAAATTGTTTATAATGTGAACATGACATTGTTTCAATTATGGCTATAGCTGTGCTGTACTGTATTGTACGTAAATTGATGCCAATAAAATGAAAGTGAGCGAAAAACATTTGCTATCTTATTTGTCCATATCTCATCTATCTAGGTGATAGTTGCACAAGAACTTTTATTCTGAAAATTGAATGCTGTTTCCATTCCCGGAGATAATTCACCATTCCATTTGAAAAAAACAATTTGACCTTGGAATGATCTTGAGAATGGTATTTCAAGGACGAGTTAAGGTCACGCGTTATGTCCGCTTAATAGTTCTTCAAATTTTCATTTTACTCTTCGTTTCGGAGTAAAATGGCCGCGACACTATAAATGCCTCACCTGTATATATTAAAGCATTATGAATGTTATTTAACGCTCAACGCTCGTTTTTACTACTGATGCACCACTGGCAGTGAACACTGATGATACACAAGATGAAATATATACCGGGAAAGGATTGATTTAAGGAAGGAAACATTCCGGGCCTAAGTTTAAGGTACTTCCCCTTCATTTACCATTTATGAGGGCTAAGGAAAACCCGGAATAAACCTCATTCAGGGAGGACAGTCCTGGCGGGATTCGAACCCCAGAACTCCGACTCACGAGTCTGCGTTTTAACGACCTTGGCCACCTGTGGTGGTATATTACATATAATATTATATTTCTTTTGGTTCAAAACTAAAATATCTCTTACCTGAAGTTAAAGAAAATGACACAATGCAACTCTTTAAAATGCCCCAGTAGTTCCAAATTGCAATTTTTACATGTTACCCTCTAGTCGACACTCAGCCGAGCGATTGTATTCTATTAGCTGAAGTATTTCAGTTGGCAACAGCAACGATTCAGGTCATTGGCACGTCGTTCAATGTGATTATGTAGCAAACGGTATGTGGAGGGCAGGAAGTTTCGGGGTGGATAGTTCCCGCTACCAAACATAGCTGCTGTTGCTAGCGCTCTCTCTAACTAACGCTCCATGTAGAACGGATTTCCTTCTGCGCTGTATAAGAAGGAAACGTTCTTACTTGATTTATTCGCTAAACTTTAATGTCGAAAGGCCTTTCAGTTTTTTTCTTGCAACAATGAAATATGTAGAGAAAGATGAATATAAGCCATCATAGTCTCCAAATTGATAAATTCAAATATCCGAAACTGTGTAAGTTTAGGATTTATGTAAGAATAAGTTATCATACGCAAGCGTAGGCCTCAGAGAAGGAAACATTTCAAGTATGGGATATTAGCTAAAGCACAGGCTTAAGTAGACACCATCAGGGTCTTTTGTTAAACCTATTTGCTAAACCCATAGTCTTATTGTGGAAAGTATAACACATTTGGGTGTTTTGTTACCACGTTTTTGAAAATATGAATTAGAAAAAATTGGTGGTCAGTACTAGAACAACAGCTATAGATCTTTATCTCAACGTAACTTTACTTTTGAGTTAACATATCCTCCCAGACCACATATCCTGGAAATTAACTCAGTGAAACAGAGAAGTTGTCGGCTTGTCCAACTTCTGTGACTCGCGTTTTTCCTATCTGATTCAGCGTTCCAATGTTCACATTGAATAACTTCAAAATTCTACATGCATATATTTAGAATATGTTATATACGTTCACGTCAAATACTAGTAGTTTTGTCCTTATATGAACAATGCAACTGTTTTTCTTAGCTTGAAGCTTGAAGTTGTTTCTTAAGAGTATATTTTTACAATAAATGATTTTTCTATATAATAAAATTTGTTAGTAAAAGCAGTTCTATTTATGTAAGTTAAAACTGTTTGAATTTCCCGCAAACACATAAATATATAATTTTCATGTTAGCTCCTTTTAGAAATTCACAAAGTTTAAATAACATAAACTGAAGGATTCTTATTCTAAACGTTTGAAATGCGGATGGAAACTCTCAGGTTCATTTGCTGATATCGGTAATGTTATATTGTTGGGCGATGTTTACATATTTTACATACTTATGAGGAAGAGTAAAATGACTTTGTTTATATAATACATGCAAAATATAGTCTGAAACTACATGTACTTTTTATTGTACTGGTTGAACACGTTTTAAGTCACGAAGAGCATAAGATATTCATATGAGATTAGAATGGCAAAGCAAAGAATCATTTCAACATTTAATGAATGAAAATATTTATTTTATACTTTAATCCGATTCCATGAATGCATAAGATGAAATCTTACAGCTCTAGTTTCTACTCTACCACTATGTGGTTCAAGGACAAACTGGTTTTATTTACCGAAAGTATATCATAATATTTTAATAAATGTCAATAAATTTCCACATACCCACGGATTTTGTACATAACAGATAAAAATGAACTGAAGACGTCCGTACTTTTTATACAGAAAGTTATTTTAGTCTTTTGTCCGCAGCTGAAAAGAAAGCGCGGGGGACCATGTCGCACCAGTCGCTCACTGCGTCGCTGGGAAAGCTCATCTCGTATTTCTCGTAAGATTACCAGCCTGTGCTTTACAAGTTGTTCAAAGTGGTGTACTTTTTCAGATGCACATTTCTGGTATCTTTTAACGAAGTCTGCATTCAATTACAACAGCTCTTCTTTCTCTATCCCTTATACCCTTAGGCTTCGGCTCTCTTCAGGTACTTTCTAAATTTTCCTCCATCTTCTATTATTTCTCATAATTACCTTATCGACTTTGCACGACTGTGTGCCAGTCTCCATGTATTGTTCTGAATATTGTAAATTGGCCCAAATGGGTTATTAGTCCTAAGCCGAACTACTCTGGTGGATAGGTTGCCTCCTTTCGTCTTCCAGGACTGCTGGATTTGTTTCGGGTTGACTTTCCTAGCATTTGGAGAATCAAACCCTTAAACACAAGACAGCGGCTTCTAAGGGAATTTCCCCTCTTCCGCCTTTGGAGCCGCTCTTCTGTGTTGCTTCTTAATATGAGTATTCCCCTTTGGCCTGTCCTGCAAGGGCGGTCCTGTCAGTAGCTTCGCTGCCCCCTGCATAACCTAAAGGTTCACCGGACCTCGCGAGTCCCCCACCACTTACAAGGTAATGCAACATCTTGGGAGAGAGGCTTAGATTCCGTAATTGTTCCATTTTCCGCCCTTGATCTTTTGCTTCAGTACTTCTACAGTATGCACATTATACCAATGGGTTTTATTTTTCCTCTTTTTGTGGAAACCGTTCAATAAAATGCACTAAAGCAAAATTTACATCACTACATGCTGCAGTTAAAAAAATTGGCGCACCAATGCCCTGTAATATCACACATATTTCTTAAACGCAATCCGAGTTATGATAACAAAGACTTGCTCTCTTAACAGCAGACCGCGATTGACTCTTTTCCGTTATTATGACAGGCAACTGGCGTGAATTTGGCTCAGCGCGGGCTGGGCGAGAGTCAAAAGCAACAGTAGATAGAACTTTTGCATTTTTTAAAAACCTCTTAGAAATGTATAACTTTTTTGTTATCTGTCCAAAGCGTTATCTTCCAATTTTAACACAACAAAGCATAATGCTGTATTCGGTACCTAAAATGAGTGTAAAAACTACATGCATTTCTTTCGTATGTAGAAAAATTTACAAAATCCATTTTCTCTAGCACATAACAGTTAAATCAAATTCTATTTATAGAAAACAACATAAATACGAGGTTATAAACGGAATGATCTCGTACTTTCTGCCTGATGTTACTTAACGAGCCACAGCACTAATATATGCTTTTACTTAATTATTCTGTTGTTAGAAAGCTCTTTCTTTGACAATATTATAGTTTTTGCAAAATTGTGATTTTGTTCTTTTGAGGAAAAGGGTACCTCAGAGTGCTGTTCAAGTGAAGTTGTAGAAATTAATATTGGTAAACTATAGTCTGATGAACCTTAATAAAATATCATTGAATGTGTAATTGAATCCATTTACTTTATTTATGGCAAGAATAAGTTCCAAATTATACTTTGGAAGGATGTATGTGGGAATAGGGAAACGCAAGTATAAAATATCAGTATAATTCGGAGATGGGAAATAGTGTAAATTGCAATAACTCCTCCCCTCTACAAAAAAAAGGAAATGCAATCACATTGAATGTTTAGGCGTTTGAAATGGGGCAGGCTGCCTGCAAGATACCTGAGGATATGCAAACAATGGCGGCAGATACACAAATGAGTGCATTAGTAGTACTCTAAGCTTTAAAAATTATGAAATGTGTAGCAATTAATTAACATGCGTGTTTATGGGCAAGCATGTTCTCCGAATATGATATTTTAAAATATAATATTTTAAGTACAAAATATTACGAAGTAGGCTATACTAGAAAACGATGTCAAAATGTAGTCGTCATAGTAGAGAAAAATAGTATAAAATAACCAGGGACTCTATGTAGGTAAAACAAAAAATTCGAAATGGTATAGATGTCTAGATTACTGCAAGGTGATGGTCAACTCTGCCTGTAAATAGAAAAAAATTAATCCACCTAAATTCTGCAATTTGAAGTAAGTTCAGAAAAAAAAAGGAAATAAATAAAAATAGAATAAAAAGGAATAGGATCTGTGCTGCTTTTCCTGAAGAGAAGTTTTAGATTTCAGAAAATGTGTAGAAATATACCAAATAAATTAACATAGTCTTCTACTTCTAACATGTAAAGTAAAATAGTTTTGCTGGTGTAACTGTAAACAAAAAACTGATGACACAGTTTATGGGAGGTATGGGCTACGGCAGGTAAACAGGGGCAACAGAAATGTTCAAAGCTGAAAATATATTGTACAGACATTCAAGAATGTACGAAGAATAGCCGGGTAAAAGTTAAATACATAGTTAAAGTTTGACAAGTATAACACCAGAAATGCCCAACTCCGGCAGTCGGACCGGGTGGTGTAGTAATAACAATATAAGCTTAAGATCGCGGCCAAGATCGATGGATGTTTTCGGGCGTAAAAAGCCTAAGTTAAATTTCTTTGGAAACGAAGTAAAGCCTTGGGTCCCGTGTCGTAGATTTAAGACACGAAAATGAACCTCAAGCCTGAAAGAAACAAAATTTATAGGCCGTTTCACGCCCTGAATTGAACAGGACGCTGATGATCTGAGATGTTAGAGAGCGTCCACAAATAAACAAAATCAACAAAAAAAAAAAAATCCGAGCAACGTATAAATTATGAAGCAATAGGGAAGGACAGTCGATCATTTCTGGGAGTAGCCATTAGATAGGTGAATAGAAACTTTAAATTAAAAAAGCATTTGCATATAACCAAACCGTCCAACATGATATAGCGGTGAAAACATGGCATTTTAGGCAAAGACACTATGCCGGACAGATGAGTCAAAGTATCCAAAATAGAGCAACGTGTAGGAGAAAAATTCAGAAGTGACACAGACTAAGATAAAGTGTCCAATGCAAATATTGGGAATAATTTAGGTTGCAAAATATAATTTGAGATGATTGGAATGACAGCCCCACGTTGGGCGCTAAATTTTGAAACTGTTTGTTTGTGGCCCCACATTGACGCCAAATTATGAAGCTGTTTAGTAGGCTCCGGCTATGTGCCGGACGTCGTGTGGCTTCATGTTGTGATGCCAATTTTGAAGTGATTTTGTAAACTGATTATCTGTCACTTCGGTGTTGTTGCCTACGTTTCAATGACAACAATTTCTCAAGGCTATTTGTGCTATTTTTTTGATTCGTGCTTAAGAGGACTGGGAGAGGATTTCAAAATAGCAAATAAGCACGTGATGCGACATAATATATATAGGCATTATGTCCTAAATATTTCGCGTCCTCTGGTGTTTTGCACACGAAAGACTCAGCTACGCCGATACAAATGTAGTTGTCGCGTGTGAAACTTACAGATGAATGCCGCGGTGCGTAAAACCGAGAATTGCTTAACTGATGTATCAGAATTGCGTGCCCGCGTCCGAAGTAATGCTTGTTATCTGCATCTGAGAACTGAGTTGCGTCTCGCCGCGTCTGGAACTTATGCCGCCTGTATCTCGCCTGTAAAACTACAACCTGAGTAAACACTGCGTGTCTCTTGCCGTGTGTAAAACTTGAAACTGAGTAATGCATATTGAGAACTGAGGAGTTGTTTATATCTAGCCGCGTGTAGATTTTATGACTGCGTGCCTCAGCAACGTCGAAGTTACAACTGCCTGCTTTACTGAGTCGAACTGAATGCCCCAGCCGAGTGAACGCTTCCTTATATATTAAATTCAATCAAGTAATCGGTGGTTTTAATGATACCACGGGGTCACACAGATACGCGCAATCTTCGCGCTTATCTTTAAAAGTTCAAACATACATTTTCCATTGGCTGGCATTAATTTACCTTCCACGTGTGCCATTCTTTACTTTTTTAAAGTTTAAAATATTTTATTAGCATTGGCGGGTTTAAAGGGCTAACAGTACAACAGCCGGTCGGGGTCAAAGTCCCAAAGGGATCTAAAAGTACTCGAGTGTATTAACCCTACAATGGTGGCCTTTCTTTTTTTAATTAGGCTTCATACTTGTCCCTTTTCCTTTCTATTGTGTAGTTGGCCCTCCAAGCTTCCGTAACAAAACATCAAGGACATTTTTCTTTTATACATTTCTTTCATTGAAGTTAAAGCTTATGACATAAATATATGTCTAATATTTATATTACTAATTTCAATTCCAAAACATGATGATTGGGCTTACATAAATATACATTATAATTATATGTCAATGGGGATCGGAGGAACTTTTCAAATTTTAATATTGACTTTCGAGCGCAATGCAGGCTTGGATATAGATATTCGTAAAATAATGAATACAATGTATGAATTGACTAACGAGTTTTCGTTCATCCTGTTTAAATGTCGGTTTTGATTTAAAAGTCTCATTCTGGGTGAAACTTATAGTTTTTACTGCGGTAACATTCTTAGATGGGCAATTTTTACTTTAGTCATCGACCAGCCTGAACGCTTCAATGTTAAAAATATTATGTTTCATGTTTAAAAGTACTTGGATATATCTAATAGCGAGGTTTCAAAAACGGTCCAATCATACAAACAGCATATTTATCATATTATGATAAAGTGCACAACAAATGCTGTAAATTGTTTCTCACTTTTTGGGAAACCATTAAATTATCCCTCTTTTTATAATACGTCTCATAAGAATGATAATTATGCTTTGTCAATACTAAATACGTAGCTAACATTACGATTGAGTATTAGGGTCGTTACTGTAGTTGTTAAAATGAAAATGTTGAAGGGTATTGTTATCGCGTTACATTATTATAAGCAGTATGTAACCCAAACAGTACTGTATTACAGAAATTAGATGTACATACGTGAGCCATTAGCACTATATAACATTATTATGAGCATTACTGGTTTATTTCAGTTCAGTATTTCGTTTAATTGTTACATTTTCAAACAGAGTTAGTCCTATAATTAACATTTTTGTAATTGTATTCTATTGTTAAAATGTTGATACTTAGTTTAAATATTGGTAATTATTTTCTTCATATATCTAAGTAAATAATTACTATAATATGGATATATTTTGTTATTTAGATGAGTATACAAAATGATTCAGTGAATATTGTACTGCGATTCAGTGCTAATTCGGTAGCCGCTTTAGTCGGCAGCAATGACTATAATGTCGCAGCAATAAAACGGGACATTATCCAATCCCTAATAAATTGTAAAATATAGTGATGTATGTATACATCCGAAAAACTACTATTTGGGTACAAATCTAAAAGTTATGTATTTTTGCTCTGTCATAATTTGAACAGACATGCTACACACAAACTAATGCTCACATCTCCACTATCGAAATGCATTAAAAGTTTCTTTTAAATATTTCTATGTGTTTACATAATTAACAGTTTCGGCACGGAGGCAGCTAAATTATCTGGGGTATGTTTTTATGTCAGGAGGGAAGAAATAAAATAGAAGAATCTGACCAGTTAGCGCAGCCTGTTTAATAACTTCGTCCCTTCCACTCTTTCCAAATAGGTGGTGTATGTGTGGTCATGGCAGGTCTGTTCTGGTATTTGGTAAATAATTTTAAGCTTTTATATTTTCATTGTAGTTGAAATATAATAATAATCAAAAGCATAAGATAAAAGTTATTTGCGATTTCCTAGTCTATAACGTGCGAAAACATCTACGTTGTGCTGGTGATGTTTATTGTTAATTAATAAGCTTAATAAGCTTATGAATTTTTTTCATAATTTTACGCTATAAGGAGCTCCACAAGATGTGACTGTCACCAAAAGCGCTCATATTTTCATTCATATTATAAAATATATATTAGTAGCTGTAAATGTGTCTTTCCGTTGTACAAGAATATAAAAATGGTTTTGAAATCTCTGAAAATATTTTACCATTGTGAAAAACTCTTAACAATGAACTTTTAAGAACAATTTCAGTGCGATAAAGAAAGATATTTCCCAGGGTAATTTGTATTAGTATAAGGTTTTATAGTGACAAGATAAAGCAGTCATCATGGCAGGCCAAAGCTCTACCCGATATCAAATGAGAAGAAGAAAAAGAAGTGAGAAAATAATTACAACATTTCACGCATATCATACTTTATTTCTCATCTTTAAAATGCATTTACAATAGAAATATTTTTGTGAACAAATGGTACATTACAGTAATGTATGTACTAAATACTTAATGCACCTTTTTAAGGATTGAAAACATTTTAAATTTTGTTATTATATTGTTTTACAATGGCGCTCATGCCTATTGTTAGGAATTTAGTTGTACAGGGTAGCAAAAAGTTTCAGTACACCTACAATAACATGTTGTTACACTATATTTATAAATACATTCATGGAATATGAATGAAAATATACCTGTTTTATGTCTAGGACCATGCTCTCTGCAGAGACTAATACGACTCCACGTTCTCTTTTTCATTTTATTGAGCATTTCTGGCTTCACGGAAATATCTGTTAAAACAATGTCGGTAGTACATATGCGCAGTCTCACTCTCTCCTCAATGAATACCCACAATGCATTATCTGGTATAATGAGGTCAGCGCTGCGTGGAGGCCAAAAGCAGAAGCAGGTGACCGTTGAGATCTGCGTTCAATTCAGCAATATGGAAACGTGTTAGCCATATAGTCAAGGATAACAGCAAAGTGTGCCAGTGTACCACCTTGTTGGATTCAGTGTTCATAATGCATGATGCTGCAGACTTAACCAGGTGTTTAGCATGCGAACCTATGACTCTTAATTTACTGATTCTTGAAAGAAATAAGAACTAAACGGAATTTCTGCGTTCATTCCCCCTACCATCACGTGCAGAATTCTGTTAACTTTCTTGATAGAAATTATAATTCTCCTTTGCCCAGAAGTAGATGTTGCGATTTCTTGAACTACGGTAAATAGCGCATTCATCTGTGTAAATAACTTTCTTCTACCTCGCACGTGTTAGAAATGTTTGAAGAAACAGGGCACATGCAGCCTTATGCCTGTCAAAATCCTCATTTGTTAGTTTATTGAAAGTCACAGTAAGGAATTTTTTAAATTTGAAGTATTTTTTACGTGTTTCATACATTGCAATTCCGCTGTATGCTTTCTGGTTTGATAGGTGATTTCTGTCCGAGTGAAGGGTTTCCCACTGCGCTTCGCGTCTTTAACACAGCCAGTGCTCAAAGTTTTATTGTCCCACTTCAAAAAGCTACTTCTGCTCGGTGACACGTTATCTGAACGAGCTTTGAAATCCGCTCATAGACCCACAAGTGTCTCTAAACTGAAAACCCTTGTATCCGTTATCAAGCCCAATTACCTACCAAGCGAGGTGCCTCAGGTGGTAATGCTTGTGAATCGCATTCGGGAGGTGCCAGATTCAAATCTCTTGGGGTTGGCCATTCTGACCTTGATTTTTGGTGGATTCCCTTGGTCGTTAAAGCGAATTCTGTGATAGATCTTTTCTTTCCGCTAATTTTCAGTTCCCATTTCATATAAATTAATTCTTTTGTTCCTTTAGCAGATACTAAAGTGGCAGGGCTTGTGTTGTGCTCTGCTCCAGCATTGAAGTGTTCTATCGGGAAACAATGCTAGGAACTCGTTTAAATCCCTGCCTCACCTACAGTGGGTGCTAGATGCCCGATGTCTGCCTCACTTCATTCTTTCCTCCCGAAGGTGGCATGGATACAAATGGTCAGCCATTGAGCAAGACTGAAGTACTAAATATCCTCCTTCGTCCCCAATAATCCAATCAAATTATACTCTCTTAAAATTTGTTGATTTTTATTATTAGTTATTTTTCATCTCTAAACAACGTTTTTATTATGTTTTATGCATATATTGAAGTGTTTAACCAATTATCGTCCACGTATAAACTTTATACACATATCCATAATTACAGAATAATAACAGGTTATTGTAGGTATACTAGGACTTTTCGACCATATTGTATACTTCGATGCTGTTTCTTTGTACCTTCTCGGCTACAACTGTATTATCACTGAATTGAGCTGCATTTGCTTAGCTCATGAACAAGTAATGCAGAAAAGTATATATATTGAAAAGTACACGCATATACAGAAGTTTAAACAGTTTGGGAAAGCTTCGCCGAGTTGTAAGGAAACAAAAAAAAAAAAAAAAAAAAAAAAAAATCTCTGGAAACAAGAGTATCGAAAGTCAGCTCTGTGATATAACTCGTCCTTTGTATAATCGTCAGCAGTATCTATAACTACCTACAAAAAGCGGCAATTTCTAAATACAGCGCTAGCATTAATGTACTCAGTGTAGCAGAATCATGGAAATGAAAATGTTAAACCTGTTTGCACGGAGCAGGTTGGGAGTTTTCTGATATTTTATCTCGTAATTTTTGTTTAGGTTTAAATGTATCCTTTAAATGCAATTTAAATATGAAATTCAAAATTTAAAATATTTTCAATCCTTAAGTTGTACATTTCTTAACCTATGCCATTAAGTCAGCTTCTGTTTGTCATCTTTTAGTCACTTAGTTGTACAGGGTGGGCAAAAGTTGCAGTATACCTACATTAAGTTGGAGAAGCAGACGTCAATACCAGGTAAATACTTTCAAAGGAAAGTTCCAATAAAATCTATAGTTAAATGACTTTTTTTTTCAATGATTTATTTATGAACGCTCTTTAACAGCTCAGGTCATCAGCGTCCCATTCAACTCAGGGCGTGAAACGGCCGACAAATTTTGCTCAGAGGCCTCTCTTTCAGGCTTGAGGTTCTTTTTCGTGCCGTAAATGTACGACACGGGACCCACGGCTTTACTGCCCTTCCGAAGGAAGCCATACTTAGGATTTTTACGCCCCGAAAAAATCCATCGGTCCTGGCAGGGTTCGAACCCGCGATCTTGGGTTTAGGAGGCAAGTATGGTAACCACTACACCACCAAGACCAACGTTAAATGACTTGCAGTATCGAGTAGGGTGGCTCAGACGTTAGCGCTTGGGTTCGCATTCGGGAGGTGCCGGATTCAAATCCTTCGGAGTCGTTCATGTAGATTTTGAGTTTTTTTTTTTTTCGTGATTTCCCTTGGTCGCTTAGGTGAATGCTGCGTTACATTTTAACTATCTATGAATTATATATCCTCTCCCCTATTTCATATAATTTCATTTTCTAAGTTCTGTTACAGGGCCCAAAGTGCCAGAGTGCGGTGGACTGGTGTAGCGTGACGGTTGGTTGAGCTTTGGAAAGATTTCTGCCCCGCATGTAGTATGGGCACCTCTGAGGAACTCAAAATCTAGGAGGATAACTCAGCCATGTTGGTGCGTTCTATTAGGTACATCGCTTACACCCATGTCTCACCGCCGGTGGGTCCTTTATGTCCGACCTCATCTCTTCCTTTCTTATGTGCCCCCGTAGCCACAAACGAATAGTCCTTGAGCAATACTGAAGTACTGAAACATACTCCTGTGACCCTAACAACCCAATCTAAGTGACTTACAGTACTCGCTGACGGGATATCACCATTATCATGCAGGGTCTTCTATATATTTTATTAGACTGACTTTTAGTGTCTCTAAGGCTTGCGGATTTGCATTACCTGTGCCCTCTGTCATATTTCACCAGGATGTTGAATAAAATGAAAAACAGCCTAACAAGAAAGATAATATTGGCATTAATGAAATTCTGCTTTAGAAGTATTGAAAAATAAGGAGCAGATTTTCAATTTTCACTTCAAGCAAACTGTAAAGACAAAAATTCGATATAGGAAGGTTCAAAGCTTTGAAAGTCCGCTAAGAAATTGCATTCAATGTCACACAGCGGTGCTGTTTCTTGTTTATAGGAAAATGGTGACATCACTGAGAAGCCGTTTAGTGTACTGCATTAGCGAAGAGTGAATCCATTGTTCTTGCAGCGTGAATTCCATCTGCTATTCTACAAACAGCCATCTCGTGATAAAAAAATTATTGGAAAATGGTTGCATATGTAAACAGAAAAACTTTGTGCTTGTCCACGCAAGCCCGATGAAAATGTGCAGCGTATCCATGAGCGTTGGAACAGAGCACTTGGAAATTCACAACATGGGCATACATTGAACTTGAAATTCCTCAAACGATTATAGGGAGTGTTCTTATGCATGGTCTTTATATGAAGTTGTACAAGTTGCAGTTACTGCATGCATTGCATCCGGACGACCATTGCAGAAGGTTCAAATGTTTCAATGAAAGTCTGCAAGATACGGAAAAGACAATTTCTTTTGCACGACTAACTTTGTCGGAGAAATTAATCGTCCAAAATGACTATATTTTTCATCGTTTCCGTAAGTAAGTAAAGCGAAGTAATGTGTGACAGGAATTTCATTCCTGGACAGATATAAAACTGGTTTTCTTTCTTAACTTCAAGGAAATTCCAATCACTTCATTTTCATGCAAGATAGTGCATCATCTTGTTTTCACTTTGAGGTCCAGCGTTATTTGAACATCATTTAAAAAACTAAGAACACAACAAGAGCTTGTTCATTATAGTGACTCTATATACAAATACAATTTTAGGCTTCAGTACAACGAAAACGGTGTTCAATTAACAATTTAAATAATTTAAAATGCTGTTCCTTTCTCGGCACTTTATTACAATTTCAAATACACTGCTTTGCTACACACTTATATGATGCATAATAATTTTTTTTATACATAAAATGCTTTTATCACCTCCGTGTGCCCCCCGCGGTACTACAAAATTTCTCTTAGCCCAGCTTCGTAACGTGGCTATAACGTCCTCGTTGTCGTTATAAATTCCTTCTGGGGATTTTATTGCTTTACAGGACTTAAAGGATGAATGTCATAAAATCAAAAGTTCTTTTTATGAGAATGGACAGTCTGCCGAAGTTTGTAAACTCTAATAGGATGATTCTTTGTTTAAAATTGGCGGTTAGGTTTTTTATGCACGCATTTGGCACCAATTTTTGAATATTCTGACTGATGGATAATTCTGTTCACAAGATATAAAGGTGAGTAGTTGCATGGCTTAAAGCGGATCGTACCAAATAAATCGACACGTTTCATCATTGCTGGTTGCCTTCCGATAATGACAATAGTTGCCTCAGGGTTGATAGAGCTTTGATGCACCACATCTCTATTGAAATTTCAGAACCTATGAATTTGTGATGCTTTCATTCAACACTAAAATTCAATTATCCCTGCCATTAAGTGAAAGATGACGCAAGTATATGAGATAGTGTGGCGAGATTCAAAGATCTGCTGCATAGAAACATTTTTCAACCAATAGTAGACCGAAAAATAAATAGTATATTTTATTATTTAATGAGCGTCCGTCATACGTTTTCACTCCGCTAAAATGATATTACTTTTATTCTTCTTAAATTTTTATGAAATATTTAAATTTAACTTTGCGTTTCAGAGCAATACATTAAGTTCAGTTTTATACATTAGCAGAATTAACATACAATAGCTGATAATGTACTAGGATAAATGAAATATAAACCAGATGTTTAATTTATTGAAAACAACATATGATTTTTCTACATATTTTTTCCACTTTTCAAATTCATTTTTTCACAGCGGGTAAAGCTTCTTAATCCCTTTATCAAGGAATGTGTAGTGTTGGATTTCCTGTCAGTTGCGCGCGAATAACTTTCGTCCATGTCCAATCGTCGACTTCCCAATGCTTCTTTTAACGGCGAATACTTATAGTAATAGCAGAGTGATGGATATGATATAGGGACGGTCTTTCAAGGATACCTGGTGGATTTTCTCAAGTTTTCCTCTTTGTAAGACAATCGTATGCGGATGGGCGTGGTCTTTGAGGAGAACTTATTGAATCTTTTTTACCCCCGATAAACACGTTTAGCCTCAACCTAGCATTAATAACTACATTAACTCTTCAAGCTCATGAAGAAAATCTATGAATAAAATGCTTTGGAAGTACTAAAAAATGTCAAGTGAACCTTCCCAGCTGACAGGCGATTTTTTTTTTCTTTTAACAACAGTGGATTTTATATTTTTCTTGCTCTCTATAGTATGCCTATGTTTCATTGCAGGTTATAATTTCATAGTTCAATCAGAAATGATTTTAGAAATCATAAAACTTATGTCACATTCGAAACGTCCGAAAGACCTGAATGTTTGTTTCAGTTACGCTCGACCAAGGTTGACGATGGTAACTTTCATTTTCCAAAGTTTCTCATCCTTTGAAATTTTGGGCCACTCATGTACTTGTGTCCTAGACAGCACCATATCCTTAAATTGTGATCTCAATCTTTGAAAATGTATGCCGGTTTTGCGTCTTCTTGCGCAAAAATAATCTGGTGTACTTCTGGCTCGGACATAATGCTACTGACTAACGATACGGCTGTGTAAGACGTACCGGATTCTCACATACTCTTGCAACTCCTACGTGTAACGCCTCAAAGGCATGTCTTCGCACTACTCAAAAGTGCTAAGATAAATATTCCGGCTTATTTTTTATTCACTCGGTAGTATGCAAGATGCACTATTTTTCATATTCTCAGATACAACAATCCTTATCTGGATATGTCATGTGCTCCAAATGCACATCGAATCATTAGCCCTGTTACAGAGTTCATATTCTGTAGCCACAGAAAGAAATAAATGATCGAGAAAAGATTTACTATAAATAAACAATGTCTACCGCACTGAAATTAGCCACTTTCTTTTTATTTATATTTTTACCGTCTGTCCAAATTTAATGTCGCTTAGCAGTAATTACAACTACCCTTTTGTCCCAAGGTACCACCCAGCTTAAGGGCATAACAAAAAGCGCATATTAAAGCGTATATAGCGCTTAAGAGTAATATTGAACCGTTGTAATGTAATGCTGCAGCCAGGTGCATCGTGTTAGCCGGTACTTAAAGGCGACGTCAATTTCGGCAATTACGGTAGATAAATTTAAAGCTAATTAGAGGATATTAGGTCGTTGAGTAAGCTTCTTGCCCTTCTTGCATTATAGATCGTAAAAGCTTTCCCTCCTACTGTTTCTTAGTAAAGATCGGAACAATCTCATCTATAATCGCTTTGGTATAAAATGCTGTTCAAACTGGAGTTAATGATGGTTTAAACCAGAACATGCGTTTCTGCATTTCCTGAATATAAGCTCCACAAACTACGTGATAAGATGATAGTACGTTAATGTTCAAAGCAACTTTATTCAAGATTTCCTCGCAGCTAATATAAACTTGGTATTTGAGTGGAGAGCATGAGAGGAGAAAACTTAAAAAATGCAAACCAGGATGGCAATAAAGATGTATTGTGTAGGAGGGACATTTAACAGAGACATGTTCCCTGTCTTCTTCCTTTTACAAATATAATATTATAATTTTAAAATTATCCAGCAACTATGAGATATAGGAACTTAGCTTTAGATATCTACTGTGATTTGCTATAGAAAAACATCACAACAAACCTCATATGTTTTATTATTTAAATAATTCTGCTTCGCTAAAACTTTTGTTAGCACTGACGGTGGTTATCTAGTCGTAAAAATTGAGTAGAGGGGGGTTAAGGCAGTAACGTTTGGGTTTCACATTCGGAAAGTCTCGGGTTCAAATCCCATGGGGTCAGCCATCCTGGGATATTTTTCCCTGATGGATAATTCCGTTCCACGAAATTTCTGCTTCTTCGTTTTGTATAATTTCATTCCTTTGGTTCTATTTCAAGGCCAAAAGTACCGGTACGAGGTATGGTGGTGTGATGTGACAGTGACTTGCTCTTTGGAAAGATTTTCGACCGGCATCGGGATGTTCTATCTGGAAAAAATGCTACATGTCATCTACATCTGTATCTCACCGCCCGTGCAAGATGGCCACCCGGTGTCTTCCTCATTTCATCCCTTCCCTGCAGATGTGTTTTGACTGGGGGCATGGGCACAAACGGCCAGCCGTTGAGTAAGGTTGAAATACTGAAATATTATACTCTGTCCCGAAAAATCCAATCCATTACAATCTAGTTATTAGCTGCCAAATGTATGTTGAAGTTCCAAATATCTGTTAAACCGTAAGGAAGTACAGTCCCGTTCATTAACGCGTGTTTGCCGTTTGCAGTTTTTGTATTTGCGGTGTGGGTTTTATCCAGGGAAGTAACAATATCTGACCCAAAGGTAAAATCCTATACAGTGAGGCTCATCTTATGTTATGCGACATGAAATAAAAATGAGAGGAAATTTGTTATTGCAATAGATAGAGCCGCTAATTTTACATGTAAGTATGCAGCTGGAAAACATGAATGGGGCTCTGAATCAACAAGTAAAGCAAGGCCAAATGAAAGAAATGAGGATACAACACTGTTTGTGAAAATTGCAACTTTAGAATGGCACCATGAATGAGTCTTGCTTTAGCTTGAAATATAACGGTGGCCTCATTCGCATTAGACGATTTCGTGTGTGTGCTATAACCCACCATTGGGGCTATTGGGTATCATTCATAATCTCGGCTGCTATGAATTGCAAGGGCTATCCGCAGGAACATCAGGGATTTGGTAGATGAAGAAAATACCTCTTATTTCAGCGCACTCTTGACAGTATGTTCCAGAAGGAAAATGCACAGGAATGCACAGGTCTCATGCTCAGCATGGCATTTATTGTTCTGCCTGCGCGTTATTCAGACATATCGCCTGATGACCATGTTTGGTATTTGGCCACGTGGCAACTAGCCCGTTAAAGTGTTCCAGCAACCAGTAACAACGAACTGTGGAAGGCGTCCAGGGACACCTCCAACTATTTGGTTCGATGCCATGATAGTAGTTCTTACTGAGCTCCTTTACAGTTCATAAGATATTGCCATTTTGCACGACTGTATTGCTCCGAAACTGCAATTGCTTATGTATGTAAGTATTCAATTGTATGTTCAAAAAGCTACATCTGACTCCGCACAGTGATAGAACTGTAAAATTCTGGAGCATGCGTCAAATGGAGGTCATCTCAGTTTCTTGCTACAGTTGGTTTAGTTGTAGTTATTGTAATTCCATTCACCACGGCACAACAGATGGATAATCGCTCTAAGCTCAAAGTAAGAAGAATTGCACGATTTCTGTGGACAAAACGTCTTAATTGTTCAGCATTTATCGTGAAATAGTGAAAGTGTATGGAGTAAATACAATGCCGCATCCAGTCACATTGAAATTGAACAGTTTGAATATGGTCATACAAATTTGACTGGTTCTGTACAAGATCATCAAGGCCCAGCACAAAAGACCCAAGGGTGGATGAATTGATTCGCAATTGAGTGACTGACGCAGGAGGCGGGTGTGTCAATTGACAGTGTACACTCTACGGTCAAATTAAATACCATAAATTATTTACAATTCGGTTTCACGTTCATGGACGTCCTAACACAACATCCACTTTGTGAAAGCACTTTCTGCCAATGGCAGAATGGCACTGATTCTCGTTCACGGAGTAAAAAATGGCGACTTTTCATCTTCTGCTTCATCTTTTGGAAGAGGAAGAAGTTGCAGGGGTCCAATTTGGTGAGCAGAGAAGATGAGGAAAGTTCCATAACCCCGCGAACGTCAAAGAACAAGTTGATTGCATTCTTGATTGCGCTCATTACCTGCCTGGCCTTTTCGGCGCTTGAGATGCTGAACTTCTCGAATGTGAAGACTCCGGGTGATAACCATAGACCCAAGTCTCATCCCCATTGATGACCCTCGACGGGAAGGTTGGGTCATGCGGAGCATACTGACGGAGGAGATCTTAACAGATTTCGGCACGTTGCTCATTCTGCTCTACACTGTAGTGCAGAATAAACTTTCAAATTTGCTCATAAAATTTTATACAGCACAGCTCCAGATGTTCACAGTATGACATAACGAGTAAAGAAGGCCACAGTGTTGGCATTCACGTGCTTATGAAAAATTTTGATAGCATCTCGTTTATGAACAGATTTGATCTTTATGTCTTGAACAATACGACACGTCATAAAGGAAGACCTTTTAGTGAGAATACAATTAAATAAATTTAAAATGAATATTTTTATTTTAAGAAATGTATTAAGAATATAATGGTAGTATAAATAAAATACCAACCTGTAGAAAGACCAAAGAAGGAGAATTGTGTGCTGTTATTTAGGAAAATATCATCTTATTCTAGAGTCCAAAGCATTAAGGAAACTGAGGTGAAATGACTCTGTTGGGCGTTCCTTATTTTACCTTAATCTTAAATGCATTTCGCCTCCTGCTTAGTATTAAAAGTGGTGACTATATTTTGTTAAAGTCTTTTATAAAGCTCTTTAGAGGATATCTCTCCACCAAACTAAGCACTTTATTGAGTGATCATTCTTGATTCGTAGAAGACCCTGTAAATGGTTTAGAAGAAAGGAGAGAGGAAACGAATGGGAAACATAATGCAGAGCACAATCATTGAAAGAATGCATTTGCTCCTTCATTTCGTGACTTGTATGACTGAGCTGAATGCGTCAAGAAAGATTTTTGCACAAGGAATTACCATAATCAGATAATTAACGTGAGTATAATACTTCAGTAATTACCATATTGGCATTTAAATTCTTGCAGCCAATTTGCTTCACTGGAGAAATTTTGTAGGTACGAGTAAATTTTTTGTCAGAAGAAGAAAAATTTAACAAAATTTTCAACAAATCATTCTGGCACGTTATTTGCATCAAGCTTGAACTATGCCTTCTGTTTGAAAACTTTGAGAATTTTTTATTATATCAAATTTGTTACATATGTAGATAAATGTATAATGAAGCAATCATTAGTAATTTCTTTATAAACTAAACATTTATACATAGTAGCTATTTTCTTCAAGTTACAGACATTTAAATCAAGAAATAGGTACAAAATAATCCACATTTAACTGATTAATTCTACTTTTGGAATAAATGCAAAAATGCTGAAGTTAGGCGTCTCCCATTTGCATTGAAAGGGATGCTCGATTAATCATGAAATCCTTTTCCAAATATTCATACTCAGAGAAAGATCGCTAGATATTGCAATATGTCACTGGTAAGTATTTATACAGGTAACGGTGATTGTACTAATATTCTCTGGTAGTTTTACATTTTTACCATTAAATACGCAACACAAAGAAATATTGAATATATCCGAGATTTTTTCAGCACAGCTTAAATTTTGGTGGAAACTACACAACCCTACCTACTACAACACTAGCCTTGTGCTTGGCTCTGGTGGTCTAGTGGTTACCGTATTTGTCTTGTTGACTTCAGGTCGCGGGTTCAATCTAAGTCAGAATAAATGGATCATTTTTAAGATTTTTAGGGAGTGAAAATCCAAAGGTAAAGGCGTTGGTCTCGTGTCGTAGATTTACGGCAAATAAAAAACCTCAAGCCTGAAAAAAGAGACTTCGGAGTAAAGTTTATCAGGCATTTCACTCAATGAATTGAATGGGTCGCAAAATACCAAAGTTGTTAAAGAGACACCTTAAATAAATCTAATACTAACCTTCTAAATTTTCCGGTAAAAAATGGAAACGTCTTTAACGACTTCTGCTAAAGTGTCTACAAGGACTAAAATTTAATTTCAATGGCATAAATGAGTAACCATATTTACTTATGTTCTAAAATCAGTAGTATAACTTTAAAATTGCCAAGATATCTTTTTGGAAATGGAAGTGAAAAATCCAGATGTGTTGAATTGGTGTCAACATTTTAAAAGTAAGGTCATTATTTATAAGCAGTACTCTCAGTTATGTACGTAATAAATGGTTCACCCTTACATTTTTCCACATAAAATTTAATGAATCTACTGTTAATCATCTTTTCAAAAAAAAAAAAAAAACAGGAGACATCAGTGCTACAGTACTGAGAACTTATAAGCAAATTCTATAAAATATTTGAAAGACCAAGGCATTCTATCTCCATAGTGAGAACGTGATTGTGAAATAACGATATGAGATTAAATTAAGCGTAAATCGCATGAGCAATGTATTATCGATTCTAAAGTGCCAAAATGCACAATGAAAGAATTTTATTAATTTAACTAAACCTTTTTATGTTCAAAATTATCGTATATTTACCGCCAATTTTTTTTTTATTTAATAAAATTTAATTGCGGTAATTTTAAGTAAAAACAAGACAAAACATATAAGCCAAATGGCCAAGTAAGGCGATAATAATTGAAACACTCAGTCTTGAGGGCAATATACCTACTTATCGCTCAGGTCTGTTGGTACCCTACAATTTCTAATTGATGTACATAGTATCTGAGAAAAAATGGGAAAATTGCAAATATTATAGAGTTCGCGAAAAACAGCGCGTTAGTGTGTAGTGATGTATAACTGAACTAGTAGTAATTTTAAACATAAATTATTTCAAAAATTTCACTAATTAACTACTTACTTAAATTCAACTTATATAGGAATAGGTCAATTTACATTTTGAGGAGGAAGTTTAAAACCAATGTTTATTAAAGATTAGTTTTCACCCCTTGCCACTCTCACTTTAAAATGACACTCCTACAGATGCTTCAATTTTAAAGAAGATGCACGTTTTATCACATATTCTCTTTTCGATCGTTGTCTGACAACCAATACAAGTATTATTGATATTTGAATTGGGACAGAATAAAAAATATGCCAGTTAGTGTGGGAAATGAATTTATTTTGGGTAAAATTATAAATATTAATTTTATCACCTCCTGACGCTTCTAGCGGAAAGTTAAAAGCAACCTCTACTTTGTTTACATTTTTGACGCCATTCCCCCTTTAAAGCTTACACTCATTAAAATTGCGAGAGACTCTCAAAATATACGTAGAAGTCCTTCAAAAGTTTCCGAACATGCAAATGTGCGCATAATCTCGGAGAGTGATCTGCATCTACCGCGTTATTTAATTGTATGTGGGCAAACTTCACGCTGCTTTGTAATTTTTTATATGACTTTTAGCATTAGCGCATCAATATTACATTTTGCTTGAAACTGGGGAGCATGAAACAGCTTACAGTGAGTTTAACGCTGCTGAGGCATCACACGTGGCGGACACTGATGATAAGGATGAAATGGTAAAATAGGAAAGGATTTTTTAAAGGCACCTGAAAACCCTGAAGTAAACCTCAGTCAGGGAGGACTGACGAAAATCCAACCCCAGAACTCCCACGAGTCTATGCCTTAATAATCTCTGCCTCACTTAGCATTTGTGAGCGGTGTTGAAGTCATGCTTTGATGTGACTGGTTTAAACAATTCAAAGGTAGTCGGGTTTCCGTTAATAGCGATCTACGTCCAGGGCAACAGTTGATGTTAACTAACGATCATCATATAACCTTAATTATCAAAATGATCCCAGAAAATTGACGACTAACCGCTCGAGAAGTTGCGGAAAAGTGAAATATTTCTGTGGGATCATGTCAGATAAACTTCAGATGCAAATGTTTCGCAAATTTTGTTTTACGCTAAGGACCCAGGACGAGAAAGACCGCCGCGTTGTGACCTTTGAGGAGCTCGTGAAAAGAGGCAAGGATCTACGATTTTTTTCCAAGTTAAGAGTTTACGTTGAATGGACGACGACTCAACTGAATTCAAGAGATAGAGAAAATTCACAAACACGGCTTTGACAGTGACGAAAAATACCATCCAGGACTGCTTTCAAGAGAGGACGCGCCTTTTGAAAGAAACCAATCTGGGGACTAATGAGTCAAATTAAAATAAAATTTGGAAACTTTCTGAACAGACTTGGTTTATTTGGGGAGGTCAATATTGCATCTGAATGCCATCATTTATGAGATATATACTCTCATTCAATATGTCAAGCAAAACTGTACATAGCATTGGTGCGATCATATTTAAACTCGCTCTGAAGAGAAGACATCATTAGTACTTTGACTGGGCCAGTGTGTGTGTGTGGACACAAACACGCTCCCACATCATTCCAGAGTTGTGGTCTTGCCGTCCGTTTTGTTTTCCCTTGATGTGGCCTGGTGTAGGCGGAGAGAGCGCTCACTGAGCAGAGGTGCACCCGAGCGAGCGAACATCTCCGACCCGTTTTTGTGTTCAATGTGTTGGAACAGATTTCCTCTTGTGACGGTGCTGTAGTGGGGGATGACTATGACGGCGAACCAGTCTTCGACATCCAGCATTCACTCCGCCATCAACCTTTCTAATCTATTTTGTTCAACACATACGCTTCTCTTTATATTATCTACCTTGACGTTGTGTTCTGAAAATCGATACTATCATTTTTTCCCTTTTCAGAGTTTTCTGAGCACACATTCGTTCGGCTATATTTAGACTATCAGCAGCTTTACTAATGGCCGCATACTAAGTGTTATAGAACATTTACGGATCAAAAGGGCTATTTTGGAACAGAAGGATTAAAAGATAATATCATAAGATTCGTAATAAAGTATTTAACCAGAAATAGAGCAGTTACTCTAGGGAACATAAGGAAAACTTTTTTAAGAATAAAATGTTTAAATGATGCATTTATGAAACTTCCTGGTCTACGTAACTTATTCATTAGCATAATTACATATGTATAGTCTTAATAATTAACTACACTATTGTTTCAGACTATTTAAAAATTGATCAGAACAATGGTTAATAGATTAGATGTTAGATATTTTCTCGTTTTATTCTAAAATAGTTCCCAATGTTCAGTTTTCTGTAAGATGCCAGAGGTATAAATTTCAAACTTTCCGTTTTACAGAAATTTCATGTTTCAGAATAAAGCAACAAACACCAACGTATAATAAGGTGAATAAATAACAATAAAATCACATATTTTATAATGTTGGATTGATGTAACACTTCCATAACTTATCTATATAAAAATACTATATATTTAATATAATAAGAAGAATTATATACTGTATATTATTGGATAGATATAATACTATACTTTCATAGTTTAAGTATATTATAATAATAATAATAATAATAATAATAATAATAATAATAATAATAATAATAATAATAATAATGACAATAACAATAATAATATTAATAATTTTTTATTTAACAGATGTAATATCTTGATAGTTTACCTATGTAAATATCTAATTTATATTTAACATATAATTGTCTTTGAAGAAGAACAAGAGGGGATGAAAATATATCGATATTAATGTTACTATTTAAGAGCTATATCTATATCTGTTTATTTGGTTCTTGTACGTACACGCTTATCTATTAAAATCCGTGACCACCGTCTTTGTTACTACTTTTCATTTCTTGATACCCATATTAAAATCCTGGCCCAAAGATTCCAAACCAAAAATATTCTTCTTACCTTTTATAAATTTCTATCATCCCAGCGCACAAAAAATTCTAATGAAAACCCAAAACTTTTAATAAGAAATTAATAAACCTTGCTACCACTTACATCTCTGAAATTGAGAGGATCAAATCTATTTTGAAAGAATGTGACGATACGTAATTAATGCAAACATCTAAGTGATTTTTCTAAATTTGTACCTCGCCTTACTTTCTAACCTTAAAAGTATATTTCGTCGCAATCTATCTGCATCCAAATGATCCCTTCCGGTCGCAGGCTCATCCTCGCCAAGGTTGAAAATGCAAAACCTGCGTGCTAATTACACCATGTAATTAGATCTACAGCCCCAATTTTTCCAGAGAATTTAAGATTACTTCATTTGCTAACAAAGGTTTTAAGAATGTCCTATATATGTCATCTTGTAAACTTTTCAAAGCATTTTATATTGGTTTAACTTCTACTTTCGCTACGCATGAACAATCATAGACATTCTGTTAAAACTTAAGTCTCCCTTGCCGGTTGCCCAACATGCCTTATCTCACTGTAAGGATTTTGTTGATCGATTATTGATACGCTACCCACTCTTGTCCCTGAAAGATACCTCAGATAGCAGTTATATTTTTATTAAAGTGCGTACACCACCGGAATCATATTACCCTTTCTACTTTGTTACTTGTTTGTAGGTTTTTTCATTTTAATATATTTTTATATCTTGTTCTTCCTCCTCAACTCTTTCTCCAGATTGCTAAAGTTCATTTGTTTCAATGCATTACGTTACTTTCGAAATTCAATATTTAATTTTTCCACCTTAACTTTATCTTCTTCCTTTGAAAGGGGGAGGAGGAGACTTGTCTATCTATTTTCGCTTCTCTTTTTCTTGTTATTTTAGCAACATTGCTCCAAGAGTTTATATACATAATGACTAGGGTTTGGATGTTTAGGACATGTCATAATTTTTTTTATTTTTTGTTATTTCCATGAAAATAAGCAAGATGCCATCTATTTTACGTAAATTTTATGTGCTTTTCATTGTCCATACAATGTACATCTTTTATAATCTTCCCGTAATTTTTTATAACTTGGATTCCTTTTCAATCCATTCACTTTCAGTCGTCTTCGAGACGAATTTTGCTCATCCCTGAATTATAGTTTCTCAATGATTTCTTTTCTAAAAGTACGTTAAGCATGTTTATCTTTATATGAATGAAGGAAGAATGGTCGTATACAAGCGATTTGAGATGGGAAATGTGTGGTCCATGACTAAAAATGGGGCATTTTTATGATATTAAACATATTGGGATAAAATGAAGATAAGCATATGTTAAAGGAAGGTAGGGTGAAAAATTATTTTGAGTGTTTTCAAAAGTGCTTCGCGAGCATATAAATATACATTTTAAGTAACTCATTATCATCATTTTTAAGATTTAGTGTCATAAAACTCTCTCATCTCTGAGGTAAACATTTAACAGTGCGCCACTGAACATACATTACCTGCCTAGCTGCGCTATGTAGTCTCGTCTGGAAGCAGGAGGAGTAGTGTTTAACGCCCGTTTTCACTACTGAGGCACCACAGGCGGTGGACACTGATGATACATGAGATGAAATGATAAATTGGGAAAGGATTTTTTTTTTAAGGAAGGAACCGTTCCAGGCCTAAGTTTAGGTACCTCCCCGGCATTTGCCAGTTATGAAGACTGAGGAAAACCTAGAAAAAACCCCAACTCTGGAAGCAGGTCCCTACTAACTCGTGACCTAATGCATAATGCAAAAGGCAGTTGTTTTCGAAGATGAGAGGTTCCAGTCCCTTGTGACTGATACTTTTTATTATTATTTAGTATGAAATACGGAAGAAGTGCTGCTGTACTTATGCTGAAGAACATGCTTCTGATTGGTAACTGCAATAACAACTAGTACCATTCCCATGTTCAAGCCCACTACGTTTACTTTACTGCGGATTATCTGTGAGACAAAATGGTGAACATTTACACCTTCTCTGAACTTGCAGATGTGCATCTTATTTATAAAGAAACAAAAACTAACTGTTTAGCAGCTGTAGAACTGCACAGGAAAAGATATTATCGGTCCTGGTGGTGTAGTGGTTACCATACTTGCCTTCTAAACCCAAGTTCGCGGGTTCGAACCCGGCCAGGACCGATGGACTTTTTCGGGCGTAAAAATCCTAAGTATGCCTTCCTTCGGAAGGGAAGTAAAGCTGTGGGTCCCGTGTCGTACATTTACGGCACGAAAAAGAACCTCAAGCCTGAAAGAAGAGACCTCTGAGCAAAATTTGTCGGCCGTTTCACGCCCTGAGTTGAATGGGACGCTGATGACCTGAGCTGTTAAAGAGCGTCCATAAATAAATCAATCCAAAAAAAAATTCTCTACTTATTTCTATAAACATTGTACATAAATAATGCGAAAATATTTATATACACACTCATAAAACAGACATATGTACAATAATGCTTAGATTTTCTATGGAGTAACTAATTTTCAATATATTTTAACATATACGTCTATGAGCTTGCCAAAAGTGAAAAATATGAATATGCATTCATAGGCTTCGCACAAGATCGAAGAAAATCAGTGTTAACGTATTCTGTTTTAGTTTATTTCACAAACTAAACAAAAAGACCTTTATCGCCGTGCATTCAGCTTAGTGATAAAGGCCTTAAATACTTCGTAATATTAGAAGTGAGGTAAATTGTGGGCTTTATTTATGGTCGCTTTCCTTCTGATATGACAGCTATGTGTACATACAAAGAATGTAACAGAGGTCTAATCAATTGCCGAAAAGTACATAAAGTTAACTAAGTTACACCTGACAAGTGAAACAGCACTGACTTAGTCACGTGATCTGTTAGCACGTTCTCTCGGGTTTATTTCATATTGTAATAAACCGAAATATTCGATAATAGATTTTAATGTTTTAAGTTGAAGCAGAAGTGTTGTATCAGCACGGTACAATGGTAGTAGGAGTTCTCTTATATAAATTAAAGTTTGGCCATTTTAGTTACTTTGGTGCGCACAATAAAGAACACCTTAGGGAACAAGTGAGTTCAGCAGCATGGCGCCCTTTTGTCTCATTTTCTCTTTATTTTCCATCTGACGGAAGCGTCGGTAGCAACGTGAGCTGAAAGTAAACTACTTTAAGGGGCAGAAAGCACAAAGAATAGCGGCAGGTGAAATAAAAGTGAATAGTGTCTATTCAGAAAATAGGAAGAAACTTTTCTTGGAAATGTACACTATCATGCTTTCCAAGCACATAAGCACTGAATGTTTACAGAAGTGTGATTTCTTGTAGAACAAATTGTGAATAACGTTGCTTGGTACAGGATGTAATCTGTAGAAGGAGAAAAATCTGTAAAGTGTGCAACGCTATGAGGGATATATAGGGATTCTCGGTTGTGAATATCAGCCCTGGTGGTCTAGTGGTAATCATACTTGCCTCGTAGAACCATGATCGTAGGTTCGATCCTGGCCAGGGTCGATCAATTTTTTGAGCATAAAAATCCTAAGAATGGCTTCCTTTGGAAGGGAAGGAAAACCGTGGATCACGTTTCGTAGATTTACAACACGTAAAACAACCTCAAGCCGGAAAGAAGAGGTCTCTGAGTAAAATTAATCGGCCACTTCATCCTCTGAATTGAATGGGACGCTGATGACCTGAGATGCTAAAGAGAGTCCGTAAATAAATCAAATAAATCAGTTGTGAATTATACAATAACAAAATAACTGCTACTAAAGTTTTTATGGCTAAAATAAAAAAGATAAATTCCTGGTATTTGTCTATTGTCTACTTCTGATGTTTGTGCGTTACAGCAATAGATTCTTTAATAACAAGAGGGTTAGGAGTTTCGGATAATAGTTGAGCAGCTCTTGATTAACCAACCCATAGAGCAAAAGAATGCGTGCAATAATTACCTTCGCATCTACACAGCTCCAGAAAAGGATGGAAAAATTCTAAAAGTATTTATTCCCGATCTATATAAAAAAATCTTAAATTTAATGAAACATGTTCATGGCGGATTCAAGCACTCTTTTTTTTTTTTTGAGATGTTATTCAAATTATTGCAAAAGGCGTAGTTTGCAAGAGATTTGTTCCGTATGACTTATGATTCACTTGAAAGGCCTTAATTTTACAATCTATTAAATATTATTTTCATTTCTTACTTGTCACGAATTTAATGTTAAATAGAAAATGGGTAGTTTTTCTAACAATGACAAAAATTAATTTAACATTTTCTAAGGTTAGTCTTGTTTTAGGAAATTACATTGAGGTCATTAGTTTTGAAGTGTAGCGGGAAAGGGAGATAGAAGTCGCCGCGCAAAAAGTTAGTATTTTTACTTAAAGATACATTTCTACTGAAAGCATATAATTATACTGTATTTAAAACTGATGATATAAGCACTAGCCTACTTTGCAAGAGATGATGAATATGATACCCCTCAGTGGCAATACATTGCCGGCACCTTCGTGGAAAATTCCTAAATTAAATCTTACTTTTCTTGGTGCGCAGTTTCGAAACACTTTTCTTGTCATTGAGAAATCCTGTCTCTACAATTACCAGAATGTCTTCTTGTCATGCCTGTACAATAATATCTTTTCACATATGTATCGTATATAAAATGCCGTTCTTCAACAACACATGTAGTGTCATAACTACCAAATAACAATTTGCACACAATAAAAGTACCCATTAACACACGAACACATAATCATGCATTGACAAAGCGTGCTTCAAATCATAAATTACAAGCTATTACCTGCACATGCACTATACGGCCTTGACTACTGAAATTATCCTAAATGCCGCAGTGCTCTGGCTGCTCCTAATTCAAACTTCAACGTATATTTCTCAAAGTTACAATATGTTCATCGTCGACCAATGATCTACAGATAGAACTGGACATCTTATGGACTTACAGCAAAGAAATGTCACTCACCGTTAATGCGAATAAGACAAAAACAGTAACTTTCAAGAACGGATCGGTTAGTAGAGGGAGGAGACATGGACGTAACTTGGGACTGACGCTAGACAACGAAGACTTTTGTATATTTGGGCATTACTTTTACGATGAATGGAATGTGGACGAAGCTATTTATAGTTATTTATAGTTCTTATTGTTGTTAATTGCTCATCGTTAGTTATGACTCTGCATAAATGGTCCTGAACGGGCTTTGTAATATGTGAAAACGGATTCTTGCAAAAGATAAGGCTATTTGCAAGAAAATAGGATGGAAGTAATTAACTACAGTTTACTACAATCTTTGATGAGCATCGTCCTCAACATCTCTTCTAACATCGTTTAATTCTTATTATTATATTTTTAAACAGTTTCACTTTATGCTCCCAATAAATATATTTTAAATGAAAATACTAACTTCACTGCAGCGATCTAACTCTCTTTTTACGGTTGCGGCGGCTGCACTTCCCCAGTAAGCAGCCGCTTTCAGGGGGTTTGTAACTCAAATAATCTCACTGACATGTGTAGTAGAATTTTAAGCTGTGAAATTAACAACCATTCAATTATTTGATGGGTCTTACAAAGTCCTTGTGTACTTATGGCACAAAGCTTTAAGAGGGAAATGTATACTTTGTCATATATCACACATGGTTTACGTTTAACTAAAATAATGATCTTGTGAGAAAGTTTGGTTTTTCGTCTTTCAACAGACGTATATACAGTTTTCTGACAACAGTTGGTCATTCAAAATTAACGTCAGTTTTTCCTTAGCACGTCGCCATTAACAAATCTTATAAATCAGAGGCGCATAGTATTTAAGTATTAGCTTACTTCAATGTGATCAAAGTTTATGTATTCGTGGAATCAAGGCGATCATATAAAGAATGCAATTGATTTCCATTTAAATTTATTAAATATGCCTTTTAATGACTGTTAATGCTAGCTATATTTTTATCTTTGATATAATGTTTGTTTCGTAAAAAAGCAAATGCTGCTTTACAAATACCACAGATAAAAATTAGTTCAGTGTATCATTCCTTCGGGCAAGAGCAAAATAATAAATGCTATTACACATTTGAAAATTTTAGAGCAAAATAAATGCATTTATATTAATCATTTCGCAGCCGACGATGTAATATTTCACCATTAGTGACGGAAATCCGACTGGATCATATTTAAGTTCTTTACTATTATTTTTGCTCCTTTTAAAGCTGCGGTCTATTTCAAGGACCGGAATTTTGGTTGGTTGCAGATACTATTACTGTTTTCCTTGTTTTTCGTAGAAATGCTCAAAAGGAAAATCTTATTTCCCACTACGAAGAAGTCATCTTAGAACCAGTTTGATCAAACAAGCTTGTCAGAAAATGATGCGACCCGTATAAAACATCAAAGGTTTATAGGTCGTTACTCCAGTTTCACAAAAAAAAAAAAAAAAAAAAAAAATACGCATGGCGCAAATGTATTGGAAAAGTAAACAAAACAAAAAATCCTACTACTTTCATAAACAGTGTGATTCTGGTAGCGTAAGATAATGGCATCCATAATTACTCTCTCTCTCTCTCTTTCTCTGATTTTTTTAGCATATTTTGGATGACATGCATGGAGATAAAATAGCAGAATCAACAGCTGTTGCAATAACCGTACCTTTTTCTGTTCATTCTTAGGGAAGGTGTGGTTTGCCAGCCTGTCAGTTAAACTTTGCTTTATTTCTCTCTCGCTTGCACTACATGGACCACTTCCAATGCAATAAGAATAAAAGAACTTGGGCTTGAGAACTTAACACAGACATTGAGAAACCGAAAGCCACCTCAGAGCGACCTTTAAAGCGCACAGATGTAAAATTAAGAATGACACTTTTTTGATACTTCATTTGACAATTAAACGGTTAACTTCAGAAGTATGTGGATATTCGTATGTTTTTTTAAAGCAAATTAGCCGTGTATCCAAAATTTGTAGTATCAATATCATATTCTCAACTGGTTAATGTGATTAATACCAAATCCTGCTATTAACAATTGGTGCCTGGCCGATTATCTAAAAATTGCCCAATATCTTGGCGCTATGACATAAGAGCTAAACATTGACAGCTGGTGTGCACGTTGATCACCGTCAAGTATTACTAAGTTTGAACATGAAGGTTTGTTACAATTTCATTCCATAATTTTATGTAGCTCTATACGCTCAAAGAAGCCCAAGACAGTCAAAGAAATATGTGTGTGATCTGTGGTGAAGTTATGTAACATTGATCTCTATTCTCAACATTCCCGTTTTCCCATATTTGACTACTAATTTGAGTTGTTATTTTGGTTATATCTCATTTTATTTTCACTCCTTGCTATAGGTATACTACCTGCTAGTTTTTGGACAGTAATTGCTTTTTAGAGCATTTTCTATATGATCTATTAGACTGGTTCTAATTGTTTAATGGCGACCACAATGTAACTTTGTTGTGATGGATTAAATTATTAAGAGGATTCTGGACACCCCGGTACATTGATTAACTTTTTGCGAGCGAGGAAATCCAGTCAGACCGTTAGTCCAAATCAGCAACAGCTGTGAAAGAACCATTTACACTGTGTGATCAAATTTATTCCTACTTTGATATGTGTCATTTAAATGAATAATGTCAATATTGAGGAGCGAATTGAAAGTTGAAAAGTTACATAATTTGATATGGAGAGCGGGAGTGCACCTCAAAGAGGAAAAAAGAAAGGCTGTTGCCACGTTGTAATACAAATCAGTTTGTTTGCAACATTCGATCGTGTTAGTTCTTTAATCACTAGTTAGGTTGCATCGTATCGTACTCCAGAGCCGATGCAATTCTAGGCAATTCCGTTATCTATTCAAGCTGAGTAACGGTAAAGTCCTAATAAATTTGATCACCCAGTGCAGGGCTTATTTTTGTCCTGCGTCCGCAAGTAAACGAAAATGCGGCAGTCGCCGGCTCCTTCGATGGACAAATTTTTCCTTGCATTTCTACTGATACAACTTAGATCAAGAATATCACAATTTATGAATGTGATCTTTTTATAGAAGTTATCTGAAGTGACAGCGTGTGCAAATACGCATTTATGATATATTTATTTTAATGAAAATGTCTTTCATTGGAAATTGCCCTGCTCACATTATTGTTTCCATTTCTGCCTGTAATTCCTCCATAGCGTGGGAGTTATTTCTGTGAACTTTATTTTTCTCTGTTCTAATAGGAAGGTTTAAATACAAAACATTACAGTATAATATACTTCACTGACACATTGTAATTAATCATATCGCCGCAAACTGAATTGTGACAAAGACAGACATAATGCTTCCTCTCATAACAGCACGTTGCGACTGTCTACGTGTAATCATCAGCAACTGACCTGACTTTGGCACGGCGCGCGCTGCACTCTCGGGCGAAAATATTCAGGATAACCAGAAACTTAAATACAAATTATCATCTTAAGTTATAACCGAAGCGTAAAAATGATTATTTAAGTTCGCGATATTGAGCAGTAAACTTGAGAGAAGGCAGGTGATTTACCAGTGTTTTATTATGTATTTCTCAGAAAGTATTTTTTTCTCATAAACGGACCATGTAGTGCAGAGTACTTGTATTGAAATGATTTCCGTATTATTGTGAGCACCAACAAAAACTATCTGGTTGCCAGTGACAATGGTAATACATTTATATCAGCAGTCAAACGTTTTCGTAGTTCATATTTCTGCCCCTATGGTGCTTCAACTCGTATCACATTTCTTTGAAGGCATATGGCTCCTGTTTGTTGTCCGCAAACCGTTGTTATATTATTCTGCTTAATTAAGTTTTAACTGCACTTTTTCGATAAATGCACATTTTGAATGACATATTTACGCTGAAAGAGTTAAGAGTTTGATATAGCAGTAAATAGCACAATAGTGCGCTCATAAGTTTTACCATCACGGTCGTTAAGGTACGGACTCGTGAGCAGGTAGTTTGGATTTCAATTTCAGCTAGGATCGTCCTCCCTGAGGTTTTTCCAGGGTTTCCTCAGCCCTCATAAATGGCAAATACCGAGGAGATAAATTTGGGCCCGCAACGTTTCCTTTCTTAATAAAAAGTGGTTTTCCAATGTATCATTTCGTCTTTTGTGTCATCAGCGTTCACGCCTGTCCGCAGTAGTAGAAACGGGCGCTAAACACTATTAAAATCCCTAGGCTCCAAATAAAATATTGTAACTTTGAGGCTATAGTTTTTCCGCTGATTAAAATGAAATATTTTAATATTATGTTGCGCTTTTCAGTGCTCAGTGGCTATGCGTCTACTATAAATATTCTTAATGATAGAATGTAGAAGTATATGGCTTCGAAGTTGGTGAATCTATCAACCAATCAAAGGATTTGAGTTTATTTTATTAAGGACGCTCTTTAACATCTCAGGTTATCAACGTCCCATTCAATTTGGGACATGAAACGGCCGATAAGGACTCTTCAATCAGGCTTCAGGTTCTTTCACGTGCCGTAAAGGTACGACACCAGACCATCGGCTTTACTTCTCTTCGGAAGGAAACCGAACTTAAGATTTTTATGTCCTAAAAATCCATCGATCCTTGCCAGATGTGAAACCGCGACCTTGGTCTGAGAGGCAAGTATGATTACCTCTAGACCACTGGGACCGATCCTAGCACAGGGAAACCCAGGAATAAATTATTAATAAAGTATTATTAACGAACACTGTCACTGCAGTAATTTTGTCTGGCCTTAGTACAATGACTGGATGGGGTCCAGACTTAAAAATGAGCCAACAGCTGATTCTGATGAACCGAGAAGGATATTTGAAGCATTTATGGAGTAATTTACATATTCATATTGGAATATTGTTTCCCAGAAAAACCTGAAACCAGTTCAATGTACTGGAATAAGTGCTGAAAACGACATTAAAAGAAATGTTAAAATATATGACTGTGGACTTTGTAATTGAGCAAAAACAAATAGTGCGAAAATCTCTATATCCCATTCGTTTCGGTAGTAATGACTAGGAAGAGATATTTTAAAATTAGAAAATCTGCACTTTGAGGGTAGTTTAGGAACACGTGATATTGAGAGAAGGAAATATCATATATTGCTTATGCCATAGAGCTCATTTGCCAATTGATGAATAAATATTTCCTTTTTCTGGCAGACGTGGCTTGAAACCGAATCCGTTCGGGTTGAAAAGCTTCGTGTTAACAGATTATTATGCTTTAATGCTATACTTTTGTATATGTTTTGTGGTAAAGAAAAAATCTTGAGAATGTATTAAATAGCTTCTGTTGTAAAACTCTTTTTCTCCATGGTCCCTCGAAACGGAAAATATCTACACTGATCTATTTTGCATTAGTGTCAAATGCGTGAGTTTCTTTTGGACAAAATTTATCAGAGGCAGTAACGAAAAGCAGGATTCAGCATGCAATAAGCTTCCTGATAACAAGGAAATTAAATAAGGTGATGGATGGTAAGCTGTTCATTGTCAAATGGAAATACATAAATGTATAATAACGTTTTTCTCCCTCCGCGTTGGCACGTGCAAACAATGTTGTAAAAATGAGAAAAGAATTGCCGTGCAATGTCCAGGTTTGACGTGGCTACTTGCTTATTACAGAATTAATGAACGATCATAGTGACTAGTACTCTGGTTCATACTGCTATAGTTCTTCTTCTGCCCTACGTAGGATTTCGCACCGCATTTGCTATGGCCTATTGAACATACGCCCCCAAGGAGGCACCTCTGGGAGGAAGGAATGAGATGAAGCATACACAGGGCGGCCACAGTCAGGAATTTGAGGAAGCGATGCACGGGCGATTGATTGTTTTATTTACGGATGCTCTTTAACATCTCAGGTCATCAGCGTCCCATTCAACTCAGGGCGTAAAACGGCCGACAAATTTTGCTCAGAGGCCTCTTCTTTCAGGCTTGAGGTTCTTTTTCGTGCCGTAAATGTACGACACGGCTTTAATTCCCTTCCGAAGGAAGCCATACTTTGGATTTTTACGCCCGAAAAATCCATCGATCCTGCCGGGTTCGAACCCCCGGTCTTGGGTTTAGGAGGCAAGTATGGTAACACGGGCTAAGACTGGGTCTCTAGATAGTAAGTCCATGACGCCGACTGACCCCGGATAGCTACCCCGGTTCCACCAAGACCTCACACGAGGTCCCTAGAGCGGGCCCCCAGACAGAACTCACACAAACTTTTCCTGCACACAAGCTACCGCCATTCCACCTTACCTGAAGCTTCCGACCTTGTAGCTGATGCTATGGAATGAACTGGAAGGAAATGGGAGAGCGTGGCATGTAAATATCTATCCCAGGATTCGCTAAAGTGACCCAAGGTAAGGATGGCCCTCTAATGTATGCCGGACTTCCCAAGTGTCGGTTACTGTTATAATTAATTGTTGACTGGTGTAAGAAGTTCTATGAGTTGTCATATAGTCTCTATGTAAATTTTGGGAGCTCAGTTGAGCAACCAAAGTCAATGAAAACTGCAGTTAAACACAAGCATGACGAGACATGAGGAAGTGTAGGAAGTTAAGATAGGTCAACCTACACCAGAGGTCAGTTTTGACCTATATATTGCAATGGAAATTTTGTCCCAATGCCAGTACTCCGGATTGGGCGAAGTATGTCAAATGCAGTATGTATTTGTGTGAAATTAAAAAAACATTTTTTTTAAATATTATTGAAAGAAAAGATACGTTACTGCATCAAGTTTTGTTGAGAAAACTTACTTTTAACTAAGGAAAAACATATAAACATAATTATTATTAAATGTTTGTTCAACTTCAATATTGTCATTCATTATTTATAGTTATATATTAGGAAGTTCAACAAAACGTTCTCCGTAAGTGTATTACAGTTTTTTCGATGATTATGTACCCAATCAATTGAAAGTAAGCTTTTATAGTCTGATACAAGGGGCACTTATGTAGCTTCTAATTTCTGAATTAAAATATTCATAAAACAAAGCATGCAATTTTAATACGAGATTAGGTACACAAGTTTCCGGTCTAACCATTTTCTAGGTATGGTGAAGAGAAAAACTAAACATCTATATTTCACTTTTCAATATAGTTACCCTTTATTCCAATACACTATTCACACCTTTGAATTAACACTTCAATTCCCCCAAAAATAGTCAGAGGTTATGTCTGCAAAATGGGCATAAACAGCATCCACCACTTCTTCCTCACATTTAAATTTCCCTCCTCGAAAGTTCTTATTTAGTTTTGAGAAAAGTAAATATCGCTGGGAGCTAGATTTGGGCCTTAGGATGGATAATCGTGTCCTTGAAGCCACATTTCTTTACAGCTTCCTTTGCAACAAGAGCTGTGTGCACAGGCGCGTTGTCGTGAATAAGGCGCACATCCCCAATCAGCTTTCCTCGTCTTTTCTCTTTGATGGAAGCATGTAGTCTGTGCAGTAGTGCAGTAGTACTCCCCATTTAATGTGGTGTTCCTTTCCTTGAAGTCAATGAATAGTATTCCTTCACAGTCCCAAAAGATTGTGGCCACGATCTTCTTGGTTGACTGAGTAACCTTGACCTTTAGAGGCGGTGCTTCGCCAGGCTTACGCCACTCCATTGATTTTCTTTTGGGCAAGAGCTTATAGTAGAGGACCATAGTTTCATCTTCAGCATCAAGGTTTGAGAACTTATCTGTCGTTGCCACGGCAGAGCTCCAAAAATGCCTGACAACAAATGACTCTCGTTGCTGCTTTTGGACTGAGGAAAGAAGTCTAGGCACCCATCTTGCACTAACCTTATTCATGTTTATTATTGTTCACGAATAATTCGAAGGACTGTTGTTTTAGAAAGGTCCAAACTTGTTGCTATTTTTGTAGCTTTGAGTCGCCGGCCTTCCATAATTTCTCCTTCCACAAGAGCGATGTTTTCAGGAGTGAGCACCTCCAAGGGCCGATCTGCATGCTCTTCGTCTTCAATGCCTTTTCGACACATTCGAAAAAGTTGGGCCTATTCTTTAGCGGTAGAATATGAGGGAGATGCTTCCCCATATACACCATCCAATCTCTGTTTAATTATTTGGGGTAAGTTCTTCTTTTATGAAGAACTTAATAACAGCTTCAAACTCCATTTTGAACATGTCACAATCCTCTACACATATCCTTCTTTATGCAACTATATCTGAACACAGCGGAGCGGAAGTTACAGATACAATTATTTACTTAACAGATCAGAGGACTTTGTGAAGGCGATAATCCTTATGGGTGAGGTCGGAAACTTATGGACCTACTCTTGTACTTTAAGTATTCATTGTTAAGTTTTGAAATTAAACGTGTTTGTTTAAAAAACACTGAAGTTATATTCACCGACATGTTTCGTTACAATTTTATTACATTTATTTCCCTGCACGACCAGCAATTGACTTGACCATAAATGTTCCACTTATAAGCGTTCCACTGTTGCCTTTGTGCGGCGAGTAGTTCCGAGTGGGCACATGATCTAAGATTAAGTAGCAGGAGAAATTATTCTTCTCGTAACAAGAAGCACTTTACCTAAAGCTAATGCGACTGTTTCTTGAATTTATCTACAGTACAGGGGACTTTGCCACAAAAAGACGCACTGTGGCAAGTATTTCTTGAAATATGTTTGTATTGCATCTTTGTAGAGACTGAGCTCACACAAGTTCTTAGCACGTTATTTACAGTAAAACCTTGATATAGTACTTTCAGTTTTACGTTTACGTGTCTTTATTATTTTAGTTTTTTTTTTATGGAAAATTTCTGTACACATACTTATACATAAATACTCACAGCTACGGTTCTTCCTACTAAAGTCGGTCACAGTATAATTCGCATAGGGGTTGCAGTGTTGTGTGAAAAAATGTAAAAAAAAAAAAAAGATTTACATATTCAAAAAGTGTAAAAAACTTTGTTAGTTTGATAACAGAGGTGCGTGTGCATGTAAATCGAAAACAAAGACATTGAAATAATGCAGTTCTAGGCGTCTATAAAATAAATACGTATGGGAAGCTAAAATTACTAAAAAAAATATTTTTTTGCGTGACTTAATCATTCTTAAAAAAGCGCAGAAAGATATTGGTCATAGTTCCTTAGTTCGCATATAGCGCTTGCCATTTTCAAAGCTTTAAATTAGAAATGGCCATTATGTACTTTAATTTTCCTGGTTTCTGTGTGTTCGTGTTATGAAAATATTAAAACTAATTTATGAAGTACATGTAATTCAGTCTCTCAGTAACGAAGAAAATTATTTCTCATTTACACCGCTTTCAATCTCTCTCTCTCTCTCTCTCTCTCTCTCTCTCTCTCTCTCTCTCTCTCACACACACACACACACACACACACTCTCTCTCTCTCTTTCTTCTCTTCCCCTTGAATAACTATTATCTGAAAATTTTATTCGTCTGCTTATTTTCAAATATATCATTTTCACTAAAATGCTTGTTAACCTTTCCTAAGGTTGTCAACCTAGAAAACGTGGATTTTATCACTTGAAAAATCATTCTTATAGTACTATAACCATCAGGTCTGAAAAGTGGATATTACTTTAAATAAAATGATATTTGAATCGAATAGTAACTACTGCTTTTCTTCCTTAATTAGTAACACGCGCGTGCGCGCATACTTTTCTCCAATCATATGTTGAAATAAGTTTAGAGGGCAATACTATAAGAAATGGAGGACATTTTCCTAAAATAAAGGATGCTGTGTAATCTCTTTAAGTTGACGTGTAATGATACTGTTATAGTCTTTAAGGGCAGTACGAAAGCCCCATGTTATAAATGTTAAGTTAGCTAATTACATTAGGTCTACATCATTGTGAATTAACAGCTTATTTTGACATGTTGTAGCATTCTTAAATTATGAGTTGTTTTACTAAATCTGCTTTAGTGACGTCACTGTTTTGTTTAAAAACGCCACTAAATATTTCATGGCATTACGCAGTCATTTTTCTCTAGAGGGTCACACATGGAGAAAATGCGGTTTGGAAAAAATGTGATAAAAGAAAAAGGTGTTATAAACTCATTTATACCTCCAGCCCAGAACCTTAAGTATGCCCTCACCACAGTTAGGATGTGTACATACTTTTTAGGTCAAAATAGCCAACGATGAAAGATAAATTTCCTTTAGCGATTGGTAAAAACCACAACCTTCCAGCTCCATTGGTTTCACGGTCATATAGTTTTGAAGTTTTTTTTTTAAATTATAGATGTTTTTCCTTAAAATATAAGGCAATTACTTCCTGACTATGTATCACAATAAAATTATGTAACATAATTAAAAAGTCGAAAATTAATTGCAATTCATTTTTTGAAAAATGTCAAAAATTCAAAAGTTTACCTTCAGACTCCCCTCAAATGTGACTTTAAGATAAAATTTTATTTATGCTGATTTCCAAATAGAAGTTATTTTAAAATAAGAACACAACCATAGTGTCTAATGTTCATATCGTGTGATGAATTCATTGTTCAAAGTTCGCTTGAGTTCCATGTTGATAGTAAACATTTAAATTGTGTAATTAGTTTTAAACTTTATTTCAAATTAAAGGAAAAGTAATGATTTTTCCAATAAAATATTCCGTATTTTATTATTTTAATTAAGAAGAACTCGGTTGGCTTTTAAATAACGATGAAAATCTGAACGAGGATTTGCTTTTAAAAGTGTACTGTATTTCCTAAAGGGGTTGTGTAACACAACAACAAATAAAATACATTACCAAGCATTCAAGTTTAACATCAGTAGTGGTGGTGGTGGTAGCATTAGTAGTATTAGTCGTAGTAGTGGTTGTAGTAGTATTAGTGATGGTAGTGGTTGTAGTAGTATTTGTGGTGGTGGTAGTAATAATAGTGGTAGTAGTATTAGTGGTAGTACTAGTATATGTGGTAGTATTAGTATATGTGTAGTATTAGTTGTAGTAGTATTAGTATTAGTGGTGGTGGTTGTGGTGAGGGTAGTCGTGCTAGTAGTATTTGGTTTATTTACGTACGCTCTTTAATATATTTGATCATCAGCGTTCCATTGTCATTCACGGCTTAAAACGGCTGATAATATTTGCTCTTTCAGCAAACTTGGCGTTCCT
Source organism: Metallyticus violacea (assembly GCA_030762175.1). NCBI lineage: Eukaryota > Metazoa > Arthropoda > Insecta > Mantodea > Metallyticidae > Metallyticus > Metallyticus violacea. The sequence continues at coordinate 97,413,915 of CM060846.1, read as the reverse complement.
TTACATGCCGTAAATCTACGACATGGGACCCATGGCTTCACTTCCCTTCCGAAAGAAACCCTACTTGGAATATTTATGCCCGAAAAAAGTCATCAACCTTGGCCAGGTTTGAACCTGCGATCTTGGGCCTCCGAGGCAAATATGGTTATCAGTAAACCACCTGGATCGACTCAAAGTAGTAGGACGCGCACAGATTGCATTATAGTAATTTTAACACTTTGCCCACGCTATTTTAAAATTTAAAATAAAACCTTATCATTCATTAGAGTAACTTATCTGGCTTTCTGTGTGACTTTCTTTGAAGCCGGCAGAAATATTTCTTTATTAAAATGAACGTTTACCGGTCATATTGCAGTACAGTAGAAACACCAGCTGAGAACGGAAGTTTTCCGGAGTAAGGAAAATGCGAATACTCCGGATGATAAAATAAAATAAAATAGTACAGTATATGCAAATTGTATCTGTAAGAAAAAATTAACTTTAGGTCTGATATTGGAACCCCTATCTCTATCCCTCCGAACTAAACCATAAAAATAATGGGTCATCTAACGATTCTTTTCCTTTCTTTTTTTATTGTAACACGGACCTGTAAACTATCTTTTTATCATTTCGAAACAACAATATTCCATCTGATTCTGGTTTATCCTTCAATTCTCAGTTCAGCAGCAATACCTTTTATCAATTCTTTGTCAACTATATTCAGTGAATCTAACATTTCATCGATGAAAACAACCGATTCCTTCTTCTTTGATGCCATTTCATATGCTCAAACAAAAGAAAACGGGACAATGCAGTATAGAAACTTAGAGCCGCATTCATAGTCAACGAATGTAACATGTAAGTTATGTGACAAGTAATCGCTTATATAAGACATCATTGCATTCTGTCCCGTCACCGGCACTGTGTCATTTATTAATATGTTATTTATTTGTAAAGCAGGTTATGACTGGAGTTATTATTAGTACATTGTTTATTATAGCGTGTTATTTGCTTTAACCTAAAATTGTATTTAAGAGGAAGCATTATACAGATCAAGAAAGATTTCATTAACGAGAAAACGAGGATATAATAGGAAACAAACAAACTGAAAGTGTTTTTACTCAAAAAGCAAAGAAATGCGAAAGATTATTTGTAAGCAATTCAATATCAATCTCTACCCTAGAAAAGTGGTTTAATTTGAAGTAGCAATGACTTTAAAATAATTAGGAGTCGCTCGAGGACAGTTGCGCGCATGCGAAGGCAAAGTTTGACTCGCCTATACACGTAGGGCAGAAATCACTGGTCTGCTACTGCAGCTCCTGCTGCTGGGAGCAGGCTGCAGTCCAAAGCGATACAGCGTAGTCATATTACTCTTTGTGTGACTGCTTGTAAAAGTATAAATGTTGGAAATATTTTGTTTTTGTTAAAAAATAATGTAACGTATTCGTTATCCTCCGTAACTGTTAAATATTTATAGAGCATTATTATGCAGGTAAAATATTGTAAATTCGCAATTAATTCATATATACACTCGCTAACCCTAACGCTAACCTCGGGTAAATCCTAGAAACCTGTAGACCCAGTGGTTTTATGAGGCTTGCTACGGCCTGACGGCCTACGCTCGTCTCCTTTTCATAAATATAAATTGATAGAGTGGACAAATCAATATTAAAGATACATTTTAATGACTAAACAATTCATGATTTTCACAATCTTTTTATTCACGGAGAGATTACATAAACTTGAGTTAAATTTTTTATTTTCTGTCAATGTGATGTCTTAATATTTTTATACGGGCGTATTTATACGCATATTATGCAACTTTCCAATGCATAATTGCATAAATATTACAGGCATCACTATAGAATAAAATTCCCTTTCCTGTTAATTACTAAGCTAGAAGTGATCCTAGAACATTAAAAGGTATTTAATTAATTTGATTTAACCCTGGATCATTACCATTTAATTTTATTTCAAAAGTTTATAAATTTAATCCTGTTTAATTACTTTAATATTTCTTAATTGTAGAAATATTAGCGTTACACTTACCTGTCATTATTATTATTATTATTATTATTATTATAATATTATTATTATTTTTGTTATTATTATTGTTGTTTTTGTTGTTGTTGCTTAAGGGCGCAAAACAGCTGTGGTCATTAGCGCCCATTATCTGTCATGTTTCGGTATTTTACATCTATCCAATAAATTATGTATTTCAAAGTTCTTTCGTTATTTCTGAACGATGAAAAATGGTTATTTGTTAAATCAATATACCAAAATCTTTAAGAAAATCCTATGCAAAATAATCCTTTAAAAGAAAGCGCTATACGTGGTATTTCATGAACTGAAACACCTACACTTTTTAGCAATTTTCTACACTTGTTATGTTCAATGTATATAAAGACCCTGCGTGTTTCCAAAACTGCTGGTGGTCTCCCGAATTTAATTTTCTACTCAGTGGCCATGTTAATTAGCAAGAGGCACATTTTCTTAATTGGAAAAAACTATATGAATATGCACAGAGATAATTAAATTCGAAGAAAGTGGCAGAATGGGCTGATGTGTGTCCCCATGACATCATTCCGTACGTCATTGAGATGCTCATTAAAACAGAATTAACGTCACATCATAAGTGTACAAGGGGCAAGTTAATGAATGTTTTCAAGGAGATTTGGAAATTTTTGTGAATTAAATAACCTTGATATGTACATGTAAGTGTTTCAACAAGACGGGGCGACCTCCCACACTAGTCCTGGAATCGGGCACCTATTTTAGCAGCTGTTTCCTGAGCAGCTGATTCCTAGATCAGAATTTGCATATCCTGCACGGTCCTGATTTATCATTGCCTGTTGCATTTTTATGGGGAATACTGAGAGATCATATTCATTCCTTGAAGTCTAGGCGAACTTTGTGAAAATATCGAAACGTTTCTGCACTGTGTAACAGAGAAACAGAGTGAGATACGGTCACAAGGATGATAAACCTTGTGGAACATGTTGCACACAATGGTGGGAAACACGTAGAACATAGTGTTGGTCGCAGTGCAAAATGTAACTAAAGTATTTCGGTTACATTTTTAAGGGTCACCCCGTACAATTAGTTCAATTTTCCAGCCTCCCGATACTTCATAAATTTAAAATCAAGTTTAAGTTGCTAGAAATAGCCAACTATTTGATTGTTTGATTGTGTAGATTGAATCTTTTGATATTGGGCTTTGCGATAATGAAGACGGTTAATATATTGTTATAAATGTATGTGACACCATTTTTTCAACTGAATTGTTTAGTTCATATAGAAGGATTTTCATGTATGTTGTTGTGTGTCTTGGCAGAGTACAAATTTAGTTTAAACAAAATTGTTTTACATTCTTCACCGCAACGAATCTCTACACTACATAAATCCCAGGTAACTTTCTATTAATCATTAATTTTACACGATATTGGTAATAGGAAATTAACTTTAAGAAATTGAATGTTGTACCTTGGCAAAAGTATAAGTCACGAAACAATGAATAAAGAAATTAAATGTTTAAAATATATAAAAAGAAGGGCAAAAATAATAATATAACAGTAAAAATAAATGCATTTGAATATAAATAGTATTTTAAAATAGAGAACAGAATGGAAATACCTCATATTATTAATGGAAAACTTGCGGATACAAATAAAATGGTATCATATAGACCAAATAAAAGAGATACACGGACGGTTCGTGTTTAAAATGCCGTAATGAACCTCTTCAAGAAAACAGAGCAATAACTGTGAAGATTACACAAAAGGATACACCTCGCTAACCGAACTATTTGCAATATTTCATCATAAGAGAATACCCATGGCGGCAATAAGTAGACCAGTATAAAACTTTTGAACAATGAGCTGCAGATAGAAAATGTATCGGCTGGTAAGAGTACTGCCTTTCAAACACAAATAAATGTCTTCGTTTTTTGTGATGTAGTATCAAGCTTTTGACTACTGGTGCGGTGTTTCAAACCTCGGCTACTAAGCACGGTGTCTGTATATCATCTCTAGACACCCAATCTTACCTTCAGCTAAACAGACAATGTGCTGTTTAAGTTTGGTCGCTGTAATGCTGGTTTCATTGCTGACGTTTTATTTTTCTTACATTTCGAAATATGCACTTGAGAGAATTTCGAGAGTGATTTTGTTGTTCTGGATTTGTGCCAATTTCATCTATTTTTCATCTTTTACGCATGTACATTTTTTGTTTTGTTGAACCAGTACGTTCAATTAGTGCACACTACCGTTAATTGTTGTTATAAAAGAGACGTTTGATCAGGCAAGTTCTGAATAAATTTCGCATGCACACGACGAGCTGATCCACATTTAAAGTGTTTACACCCAAAATTGCATCACTTTAAATTGAACTGTCTAACCATATTTATGAATGAATGTAAATGTGTATTGTTGTGACCCCCTGTGATGCCTCGGTGGTTAAAGAGGGCGTTAAACACAATAATTTTTTTTTTCAGATGGTCAGGGACGACATTTAGAAAACAACATTTACGAAACACTTTTAAGTAAAGAATTTTATTTACAGTAATACAGCTCACCATTTTATAAATATAGATGCATTTATTTGAACACAATGTGGTTATCTATCTGTATACGTAAATATTTTATTCTTGCTTAGCATATAAAGTAAAAAAAAAATCTAGACGATTTGTACAAACTAAGTGAAAAAGTCGTCTGATGCACGATAAGAAATAATTTTCATGGGTGATGAGCTAATGATGGCATGTGTTGACCAATTAAGTAACACTAGAGGGAGCAGGAAGTTCTCCTATTTGTACAGATGTCTCGGATCTTTCCTCGCGCATTGTTTTTATTTGCGTCAGTGACTTGCTGGCAGGCGACATCAAGCAGATCGTAACTCCTTGCCAAACCATTCCTTGTACAGTCTTTCCCGATTGTTTACGCCTTTGTCGTCGGTTGTCTCAATAAGGATTAACTGGTACTTTAAGAAATGGGTAATTTTGCGCATATCATCTCAGTTTGCCACACAGTAGAGAAATAATCGTTGCATAGCTTTGTTGTTTTCTTTGGTTTCAGTGTAATTTAAACTGAAAGATAAGTATAAAACACTAAGCAACTCAATGTTTATAGTTATTTTGTCCTTATACTCTTTTTATACTATTCTTGTGACGATTTTGAGTTTGCGATCACTTAAAATTGAAGGAATATACAGTACACTTATCTTTGCTATATAATTGTTTGTCTTTATACTCCCTCTCATTTCTTGTAACTTAAAGATCATTTCCAAATTCATACCAAGAAATAAACTAGCTGTAATTATTTTCTGTGAGTGGGGAAAACTACGAACAATGCGGATCAGTTTTCTTAAATATGTGAATGGAAACTAGGGTCTCTTGAGTGTGAATTTAGCAGTGGTCAGGGTCAACTGTATGTTTTCTTCTGTTTTCAAACTTGTGTTGTATCATGAAACTTGAGAAAAGGTTTTTGGTGCATGTGTGGCATTATTAATTACTGCGAGGTTATTTGAGTTAAGGGCCAGGTGAGTGCTCCTGCTTACTACACCCGCCACCACCAAAAAAAGATTAGTTATTACGCGTTAGGTTAGTATTTATGTTTTTACTGAAAGCATTAAATGATACTATATTTAAAACTGCTAATAGTAAACACTGACCCGTGTTATAAGACATGTTGAAAGTGATACCCCTCAGCGGCAAAATGTTGTCGGCATCTAGGTACGAAATTCCTACATTTCATCTAACTTTTTTCTGTAAGAACACGGCGTTTCGGTACACGTTTCTTGTCATTGAGAGATCCTGTCTGTGGTAGCTTTTAATTATTGGCGAACAGTTTCTCTACCTGAAATCCGGTCCTGCAGGTGCAGTGGAAACCATGCATGCCTCGTAGAACCAAAATCGCGTGTTCAATCCCGACCAGGGTCAATGGATTTTCTCGGGCGCAAAAATACTAAGTATAGCTTGAAAAGCCGTGGGTCCCATGACGTAGATTTAAGGCGCGTAAAAAAAATATTGGCCGTTTTACGCCTTGAGTTGAATGGGATGCTGATGATCTGAGATGTTAAAAATCGTCTCAATAAACCAAATAAATAAATCTACCTGGAACACAATTGCTAGCCAGTATCGCTTTACAGCTTCAAAGCAAGAATCCTTTTTCATATATGTATCGTACATAAAACCTTTCTTGAAGACTCTATTTATGTAGTGGCATAACTAACGATGAACAACTGGTACACAATTTGCATACAATGAAAACACCGAGTAATATGCTAACGCAGTATTTCTCGTTGTCAATGTCTACCTCAAACTAGCTACAAGCGGCTACCTGCACACGCATTAGGGGCTTTGATCTACTGTTAGCACGAGCGGCACCAATTTCGCGCAAAGCACGTAAAATATAACGTAAACGTTCCTTTGAAATGCTTATATCCTCGGCAATTTCACTCACTTTAACTACGAGTTCTCTAATACCATATCGTGTATTTGTTTAATAAATTATGTTGTTACATGTTTCGGAGTCCATCCCGTGAGATGTTTTCAAGACTGCTGTGGCAATGTTACAGTTCAGCAGCTCATTTTTTTATCGTTTAATGGTGAGAAGCGTCCCCATAAACGTTTAAAAATGTATTATTTTTCTTAGGCGATAAACATTTTATCAAAGATTTCATCAATGTACGGCACTTCATTTAATCCATTTTTTGAAATACTCACAACACGTCTTTTTTGAAAACTATAAAAGATAAACTATTTAAAATAATGACTTGATATTTCAAATGAATGCTTAAGTGAGATTTCTTTACTTTTCAGACGATCCTTCTATATTAAGTTTTTTTTTTTTTTTTAACTATTGAATGATAAAAATGTTCAAAATAAAAATTATGCAAAACATAACATCTATTTTTTAAAACTATTTTTCTGCTACATAGTAAAACTGAAACTCCTAGTACTTTAAACATAAAATGAATCTTGAAAACAAAGTATATTTTTAATGCAATGGCTCTCGAAATTGACTCTTTTTGCTACTCTGTTTTCACATTTTTTCTCTGAAAATTTTATTTAAAATAATACATATATGACAACATAATGTAATAATGCCCTTACATTATATATATATATATATATATATATATATATATATATATATATATATTATACATTTTTTAAGAAAATGCACTCAAATTTTTAGATATCCGTTACTGCTGTAACAATATTAATACATTTTCTGTATAACAGAGGCCACATTTGAAACTGTAACTCCTCTTTATTCGCAATTCGTACTTTCGTTACTTTATGCAGTATACAGCCGCACTGAATCTGAGCAAATGGGCTAAAGGAGTGGGCCGGGCAGTGCTTTGCGCAATATAACGTATCGTACCTATCAGTGGAAAAAAACTTTAAAGCCTATGTTATGCATTGAACAATGTTTTGCTATTTATACATTATATCAACTCATTCCGCAAATATATCACTTGATATGAAAATAGTACTGTCATGCCGGTGCAGTGAGTGCAAAAAGTGTTGTGTACTTGATATGTTATGAATAAAATACTCAAATAAAAACATATACTTTTATAGAGTGGTTATAAAGTAATTTCCAACGTAAACCTATCCATTAGTCTATGGACTAAAATATACTGTATTAAAGTAGAACCAGGGAACTTTTAACTTTTACATTTTCTAGAAAAGTTTAGCAAATCCTCGTTTTAAACAGTCGTAAAGATAATTACAAAGATGCATAATTTACATAAATAATTCCAACAAATATTAATTTTGCCTGTTTCGTACACTACTTGATTCTCTCTTGTTTTAGACATGGGTTCAAATATGTGAAATGTTTAAAATAAAGATCACATCTATTTCTTTTTAATTTAATCCTACCGTATGTTTATTTCGCTGAAACTGTCTCTTTTATTTTATAAATTTAGAGTGTTTGTGTCACAAACATACACAGAGAGTAAGGGAAACAAGTGTCAAAAGATTTTGTGATGATGAAAGGGGTAGTCTTTCACAAAATATTTTTAGAATAACAAGTCAAATGAAAGAGACGTTATCCGTTGGTCACAGGTATGTTGACGATCGGTAGACCTTGTACTTGACCCTGCTATTGGCACGTGTCGCGCAATCACCTCTTAAGATGCTAATGCAATGCTTAACTGGCAGTTGGGGCTGTGTTGTCTGAATGGAAAACATTGATCTTTTAATATTATGCTATTTTTCCTAAAGTACTGCAGTAAGAACAAATTGATAACGCTTATCATTCCAGTATGTTTCTCTACTGTCATCCTAAAACTTAGCATATTTCCCTTCCACAACCTATATATAATATGTTGCTTGTTTCTTGGATTAATCGCCCGTTTCATGGCAGCTGGCCAGTTGCAGTCAGATCGGCGAAGCGGACGTAATATCCGTGAAACTGATTCAAGTTCTTGCAATTACAATTACAATTAAATGAGCACATACCTTATGGTAGATGTTAGAAACTTTGTCGTAATACATCCACACATTTTTGGCATCTTTTTAGAAAATTGTCATTTAGTTGCATCGGTTCATCTTGCAAAAATGAGTCAATTTAAACATGTAAGCATAGAAGATACATTTGTACAGAAATTTCAAGCAGGTGATCCTACTATTCGGGTAAGTTTCTGTAATTGAGTGTTCCGGGAGGTTAATAGTAGAATAATTGATCCATAAATATTCTTTATATGAAACATAGTTCCATTTACGTGGCCATGTTTCGACGCAAATAAAAGGTATTGGAGTACAGAAAATTGCGATTTTATACACGAAACCCCTTTGCATGACGAGAAAATCTATTTATATTGCGCAGTAAACAATACAGAGTAACAGAGCCTATTATTTTATTTAAGAAAACAGAAAGTTGGAAGAATGATATATCAATATGTGATTTTTATTTATGGGAACGTTGAGAAATAAAATATAACATACATTAGAAGAATTGAAAGAAAATATCATGCAAGAAATTGATTCAATTTCGGAAGACGAAATGATGAGTGCGAATTATATTTTTCTATGAAGATGCCAGAAATATGTTGATGTAGCAGATAGCATTTATAACATCTCCTGTATTAAAGGTACGTGTTTTTATATTATAATTGCTACAAATTGAATCAGTTGCCGGATATTACATCCACTTTGCCTGTAATTACCGCTGACTGCCAACCTGCCAGCTGCCCAAACTAACTGTGCCGCTTTTTCCTGTAGGCGTAATGTTAAATATTGGTCAAGGCACGGATAGTTTTTGCGGCAGAACGGATAACAACATTCAGCAAAAGTTAATTAAAACTTTAAAATTAAAATAATAGGAAATATTGCTTATTAAAAACTCTGCTCAACACTATGATGCATTTCTTGGACGTAAAACGGAGCACCATGGGTCACTTTCCACAATTCAGTTATTCACACCATAAAAGGAAGAAACAAAGAATCCCCTGGATTGCGCTGTATTTTATTTCTTTTAATTTTTGAGCGCTCTTAGGTATCGTGCGAAATGGTCGCGTCGCATCTCTGGCAAACGCTGGTGAACAATCACTCAAGTTGCTCCATTAATTAAATACCTATATGAATTCATTTTACATACGCGTAATATATATTTCTTATTTTGTGTACTGAATGAATCATTATCAGTATCTCTGTATCCCAAGAGCTACCTTCCACATACAGCTGCTATTTCCAGAGGATGACACTGATGCATAATAAATGATATGTAGGAAAGCTCTAAGAAATCCTTTGTTTCAGTTGATCTTTGTCAGCCACGTGCTTTTATTTACTATATTTATAATGTTTCATTATAAATTCATTTTCAATTGTAATAATCAGTTGGTTTGCTGCATTATGGTGTTGGGATACTTTTTAAAAGTTTGTGAAATACTTTCTTGTAAACAAAACATGTATTTACAAGTGTCATACACTTACCGTATTTGTCATACAATACTTTCGCGCTTTACCCAAAAGAATGGCATACTACCTTGCATCAAAATTGGATCTCATTATCGCAGAGGTTTCAGTATCTTGTAACCACATACTTGTTTAACTGACTCTTATCTGGGTAATGGATTTAAAGGTACAAAGAATTTCCTTTACCTTAGTCTGTAGTTGAACGCAAGCCGCGAGGGACCAAGGTCGCGCAAGTTGCCGGTTCCGTCGATGGACAAGTTCCTAATCGCACATGTGTGATCATAAATAACATGAACATAATATTACTTTTATTTCATAATGGTTCCTAACCTGTGTTATGTTACAGGAGTTAGTCGACGTATTGTCATCCTGCAGCCACACACATCTTATAATGAAATTTGCGTTCATTTACAACTTTCCTTCAATAATTTCTTCCAGTTATTGCATGATATTTTCTTTTAACTGCTCCATGGATGTTTGGTTTATTTATGAAATTTTTCTTTTCTCTATTCTAATGGTAACCTTTATATGTTAATGTTGACTTCACTAACTATAAATAATCACACTGGTTCATAAATAGCCTATAACACCAAGACTTAGATATACTAATCTCTTAACCGCTGCGTTAACTCAAAGAGAAACATGATGCTGGCTCTGGTAACAGCAAACTGCGACTGGCGGTTCACACGCAGCCATCAGCGTGAGTAATATCTATTATTATGATAGACAACTGGCATCTCCTTAGCGTGCTAACACTCGGTGTGTCCTCTCATCATTCAGCAAGATAATGCAATGTTTGAGGGAATAATCGACGATATTGATTTTTTTTATGTTTAAAGAACTATTATTTTACCATATCCCGTAAAATTGTTGACGGCACTGTTTATGGCTCCTAGCAGGATTCCGCGTTTGAGCGTGGGATTTCTATGGTGACGCTTGCAGTTATTTTGTTACTAAGTAAACATTTCCTCCTGATTAACCACACTATGCATAGCATTTTTTAGATGTCTTATGAGGTTTATGGTAGCATGATCATGTATTGTCTATAATGATCACATCGCACTCCATAACAGACCCAAAGCCACGTCTAATTTTTTCTTCTCTATAGCTCATGACGCTTACCGCGATATATAGACGTGTATCACGGTGAATTGACAGGAATGGAAGAGTACCCCCACAACTGATAAAGTTATTGTTGAACAACGTAAACAGTTTTTTTATTATGAAGAGTTTGCAGCCGTAGTGTCTTGTTGATCTAACTTCTGTATTTCTAGGCGCCTAATCATATATGTTGATATCCATTGCTTACCGGATATCGTTTTGATGACTCGAAGCCTCAGAACTCTCATGCTGGGAAGCAGAATTTAAGCAGATGTGGGTCTTGCCTTTATCTGTTCTGTTCCTTGTATATTCATTAAAACACCTCCAGGCTCTGACAATGACAAAAGTGGCATATTAAACTCATACGTTTCATTCTTAAGTTTCTGTAATATTGTGATCGCTCAAGTCGATTCTGTTTTGACTAAGTGCCTCATGCGTGTGATGTAAACAATGACTTTGTAAAGACGATCTCTTAGGTGACCTCTTTTGATTTTATACGTCTCAAGTCAATTTTAAATATCTTTACAGAGGTAGTGATAAGCAGTGTATACCTGAAATATGGCTTTATAGAATTTCTCCTATCATTTATTTTAATTATAAGAAAATACATCCTAACAAAAATAATCTGTCTCTTTTGAGCATTGTATTAGATTTTTAATTTTTAATCGTTTACTCGCAAATGCGCATATCATTGTCAGCAACGCACTACAGTTCTCATTGTTTTTAAAAGAGAATAACTGTTCATATCGTGGTGACCGTGCATGCTGTTCCGAAAAGCAGATTATCGACGTGCATGCAAATACGGTTCATTAGAGGTTGACCTGGCTACCTTTTTTCGTAATAAGTACGAGAGACTTAAACGAAGAAGGGCTGATATTGTAACTATATAAAGGATGGATGCTTCGGTACATTAATTTTACCCCTCAGAACCCACGTGCCCTTTCACATTTAATCGAGGTTTCCAACATTTTAATGTAATGGTTCACATACGCATTAACTCCTTCTTTAAGTTTTAAGTCTTATATGGGAGCATAATCTTTTCTAAATAAGAAAGCGTTAACGTTAGAGAAGCGAGCCTAACGGTTACCTGCAATTTAGTTTAGGAAAGATCCCGAAAGAAAAACTCACCGGCAAAAAGCATCACTTTTGATTGAGTATCGTTCAGTCAATGGGAAACACTAAGTGAGAACATGTATTTAAGGAGTGGAAAGCTGTGGGTTGGGGAAACCTTCTTATGAAATAATTTTACACAATATGGATTACCACAATTAATAAGCATTTTTATAAAACATTTTTTTTTTCACATTACATGAATTTTCCTAAATTGTTGTGTACATTTGGTGCCATAGAATGATCTAAATGTTTAATGCTTAGAAAAAAATTGGTAGTTTAATTTCTTTTTGTGAATTTCTTTTGTCTGTAATTATTTTTATATTTTTTGTTTATTTGTAATAATCACTGTTTCATTTTCAGATCTGCAGCCCATTTTCTGTTTTCCAGTTTAGCTGCATCTCTGTGCACGTTCTAATATATCTATATTAAAATGCACTCCTTTAGGTAGTCATATGACGATATTTCAAATAGACATCTAATTGTGTACAGGCATGTCTAATAATAGTCGAGTCGGTCCTGAAGGTGTAGTGGTAACCATACTTGGCTTCTAAACCCAAGATCGCGGTTTCGAACCTGATCGATGGATTTTTTTGGGTGTAGAAATAGTAAGTATGGCTTCCTTCGGAAGGGAAGTAAAGCCGTGGGTCCCATGTCGTACATTTACGGTACGATAAAGAACCTCAAGCGTGAAAGAAGAGGCCTCTGAGCAAAATTTGTCGGCCGTTTCACGCCCTGAATAGAATGGGACGCTGATGACCTGAGATGTTAAAGAGCGTCCGTGAATAAACCAAATCAACAACATAATGGTCGGGGGATCTAAACAAAGTAGCTTCTATTTTCACCTTTCCAAGAGTGCGCAAATATGGAAAAGTGAATGCGGTTACAATTCATTTCTTACTGTAGCGAGTGCAGTGCCAACTTGGTTATTCAGGAGCAATGATATTATTAAATGTATGGTAAACCTGAGCTGCCTAATATGTTTATTAATGTGATATAATTAAATGCTATATTGATAGTAGCATGGCATTAACCTAGATTAGAGCAATGTAGCAAAATGACGACCTGGTTTTTAACTATCAAAATAGTATAAAACATACAGACATATAACTTAGTAATTCATATAACGCATTCATGCAATATTTATTAAGAGTATAGCGCACATATTGTAGATGTGGCAATAAGTATTATTACCAAGTGTATAAAATTGGTTGTTCAGATATTACTCTTTTCTTTTCCCTTTAATTACGTCCTCTATTTGAAACAATTTCCGTACATCACGAGCCAAGTCTGTACGCACATACGAATCTAAAATAAATACTCTTTGGAGAACAGAATGCCTGATTTTTGGAATATTAACGAAATGTTAATGTACGGTAATGCATCCCCTAATGAATACTTAATACACTGTCACACAATACACGAGAAAGGTCCGTACATTACATATTTTGGAAAATGTTACCAAAAAATCAACTTATATTTCCCCATTTTCCATCAATTGCATTCATCATCTTTTGTGTAACGGATTCCATGATATTCAACTTCCAAGTCGAAGTTCAACTCACAAATTGGTTAATAAATTTCGTGAAAAAGAGAAATATTCTTGATAAAAAGCTTACATAGCCACGCAGAAGAAACGTTACCCTAAAATTACTTCTACATCCTTCTCAGCAAACGGGAATTTCCTTATTCCTCTGTATGAACGGCTACAAAGCTACTGAACTTAAAACCTCACAAAATTACTGTGATACGAGAACTTAAACCGGGTGACCCTGCACTGGGAGTAGATTTTATGCATGATAGTACAGTGGATCTCAATGTAATTTTCTTTACGGACGAAACTTGGTTTCACCTAAGTGGGTATGTTAATTCACAAATATCAAATATTGGAGTTCAGAAAAATTTAATAATCTTAATGAGGAATCTCTGCGTGATCAAAATATAGAAGTATTGTGCTCGCTATTGGCAACGAGAGAACAATAGACCTTCCTTATTTTTTTAAGAAATAATTAATAGTAATAAGTGTACAAAATATTTTACGACCCTTTTTCTGTTGGGAAACGTAGGTTCGCGACTTTACACAGAACTCTACAACGGCACATGCAGACCTTGCATGCAATTAATGAAATAAGAGTCAACCACTAACAACAACAACCCTGCCCCCGATTCCCCGATTTAACTCCATGCGATTTTTATTCGTGAAGAAATGTCTTCCTTCTCAGAGGGAACTGAGAGGGTAATGGTTAATTTCATAAGCCGAAATCAGAAATGTTTAGAAAATAAAGGGAGGCAAAACCAACATCTTCTTGTATATGCACTTTCTGACTACTTGTACCGACCGACAGGCCGTTGCGCTTAGAGCAGTTTGGCGAAAGAAAGCGCATCCATTACATCTCTGCTGCCCTGAGCCTTAGCTGTTTGAAGTACAAAAACCGAATGCCTATTAAGCGATATGCTGGAACTCCTACGCGGAGTCTCATGTACCTTATTAAGTTGTAAGCCTGAATTCGCATTTCTTTAGGAAGAAGTTTCCTTTAAGAGTTTATCTGAAATGTTTTCTTACAATGAACTCCAGGTAACCGATAGATCCTGGATTCATTTGTGTCTTCAGTACATTCATAATCTTTAAGACCGTTGATAAACTGTATAGAAACTTAAAGGTGTAAAAATATTAAATTGGCCAACTATACTAATCTAACCGAGAAGTTAGCTCCCAAAAACTTCTGCCAGTATTATAATATTATTCTAATGGACATACATTTAAAATTCAGTGAAGGTAAAGCTTTTACTAGCTTCTGATACACCCCAAAATAAATAATAAACTGGTCAATTTGGGGTTTATAACATAGTCCATCACCGCATATGTTTGTTCGGTGATCTTTGTTACAACGTTTCTTCCACAGTTCTACGATAAGTTTTGAGAATAATGTGTGGCAAAATGCTAGTCGGGCGGTATAAGCTATAACAATGAAAATCATGAAAATAAAGTAAAAGTATATACGTAAATAAAATAAAACGCGAAAACTTGAAAGACGAAATGAAAACGGCATAGAGTACTCTCAGATATAACAGCTATACAATGTTTACTTCAGCTGCAAAGAAAGATATAAAACTATGCAGCTTGATGGACCACCCGTACTCGCAACGAGCGAAAATCCCTGGCAGCAAAGGAAACTTGTTGGAGCTAATCGCAGCAGTTGTTGATTTCTTTATAGAAGCATGATACTGCTGGGGTATTTTTTAAAACTTTTTCTCTTGTAGGTTGAGAGAACAGTTCTTCACCATGTTTATCTCTAAAATGTCTATTGATATTAAGTCCAATAAAACATAGCACACAAGCTTTATCTTGTCTCTTATTAAAAATACTTGTTTCCCAATTATCACCAAAAAGAGAAGATCTGATCCGATTACTTTCAGTTTGCCTCATAATTACTGTAGACAGGAGTGAACTGCTTACATCACAACACGATCACATTCTTGGGTAGTGACCCAAGGACAATAGCCAACAGAGGGGTTATACTACCTCTTAGGCTTTCACGGCCGGTGTTACAATTAAAACAGTTAAAATCTTCGGGTCTGTTTGCTGTATTCCATGGTTTAATATGCTATCATAGCTTTCACCAACTGCTGCGGCTGGCATCATTAGTGAACGATGAACAACAACGGAAGCTATGGTGGCTTATTAAACCACGGACCACTGCAAGGCAACCCGAATTATTTTAACAATTTTAACAGAAACGTTTGTTTTCACGCTCTGAGAGCGTCATATCTATGCAGAACAGAAATTGACAGTTTGAGTTTTTTTTTCGGGGTAAAGTTGTTTAGAAAATGCAGGAGCTAATTTCAGCGGCTGTAATGTACTATCTGAATGGGGAGATTATTTTAATGCTATCTCAACATAAATATTTTTTTTTATTTTCCACGGCGTTTTGTTACGATTTGTTTAACCAGAAATCTACCTTACATAAAAATATATCTCTTTGAGACTTCCTAAAAAGAATACTTTATTTTCTTAATAAAACAAGAAATTTACTTTTAAATGAAAATCAAATATGAAATGTACATATCATGTATATCCTGTGCTAACTGGGAAAGACGTAATAAAAAGTATGATTGGCTAATTAATTTGTTTATCAACATAGTAGGTGGAGAACTTCCTGTCATGTGCAGACAATTGGTTTTGTTTTATTTTTTGTACACGTATACATTTTTGGATATCGCGAAAGCAAAGGAAAAAAGGAGAGAATTTGCATAAAGCTGATAGTGTCGTGGAAATTGTTCAATTTGTATTTCTTGTTTTATCAATACTAAATTCTTGGCCGTAAAGCTATTAGCTGTTCCTATCATATCAAGACAAACATTTTTTTTCTAATAGTGTTTAACACCCATTTTTACTACTAAGGCACCACAGGCGATGGACACTGATGATACATGAGATGAAATGATATATTGGGAAAGGATTTTTTTAAGGAAGGAAACGTTCCAGGTCTAAGTTTCGGGTACCTCCCCGACATTTGCCATTTATGAGGACTGAGAAAAACCTGGAAAAAATCTCAATCTGGGAGGACGGTCCTGGCGGGATTCGAATCCCAGACCTTCCTCTCACGAGTTCGCACCTTAACGACCTCGGCTACCCTTGGCGGTAAGACACACTGGTGACTTTCATAAAACTGTGAACATGAACTGGGGTGCTGAATTGGGTTTACTACTCTGTGGGGAATGCGAATGACTTGATGTCAGAGGTGAATGCGGCATTAAACAAGGTTACGAGCTGAGTAACAAGTTAATGCCTGCAAAAGTGCAGCGGTATAAAACATTGAGAGATTTATGCATTTATATGAGACGGATGTAGTAGTAAGTCCAATAGTCTTTTTGCACAAATGATGGAATTGTTGATGCTTTCTGCAAAGCTGCACTGGTCGAATGCGAGGGTTTGCAATGAATGTCCAGCTTAAAGAGTATCTGTTAGAGGTAGAGTACTTTCGGTTGTATGTGACACAGGCGTTTATATTCTTATCCCTTTTCTTACTCACCCTGCCCATAAAGTTCTTCTGTTTTGTTAGCACGTCTTTCCTTTGGGTCTTACTGTGCGTCTTTTTTATATCCCATGCCGATAATGTGGCATTACGGTCAGCCAGGAACATAACCAACATTATAGTAGAGACGATACTGCTGGTGCAGTTTGAGTGCATTGTCATTTGATTCCCAGTAAGCCTGAACTGCGCTGCATCCCTTTTCATTCTAGCAGGGAACGCTGAATGTATCGCTTCGCCGCGTGGTGTAAGAAAAAGGTTATTTGAAAAGAGCACTACTAGATAACGCAATTTATCGCGTGACTGAGAACAATTTATTTATTTGGCTTAAGATATTCTTATTCTTCTTGTAGGAGCAAAAACGACCCAATATTATACTATGAATTCACAATTATATCAAAGAGTGTACATAAAGCGTAATATATTTCGAGTAGTATAGTATAATTTGGCAATTAATACAAATTTAATTATTACTGTATCTCTTGAAAATATATTGGAAGAAATTAATAAGAATTAAAATGAAATAAAAAACTTGGGGTAGAAATATGAATTTTGTTTGTACACGTTCACACTATAGCCTAACCATCTGAAAGATTTTTGTCATTAAATATTTGTCCGAGATCACTCATTATTAGTTTTACAAGCGGCCGGAAATACTGTGCTTATGAGATTGCCGCACTGCTGCTGTTTGCTGATGTAGGGTGGGCACGACCCACGCGAGATTGGGCAGTACAGTAGCGTAAAAGAATTGAATTGAAACATTGTGGTTTTGTGATAATGTGAACCTGAGTGTAATGTTTGCAGCCACGCTACAAACCATCATATCAACAAGATATTTAGCATAGATACTTCCGCGTGTACTTTTCTCACTCAAGCACAAAACTAATGTTTTCTTACAAAAAATAGATGCTACAAAGAAGTTTGTTTGCAGGCGCAGGATATTCTATCTCTCTCACAGAACAGCTTTCTTTTTCCCACAATAAACTGCGCGCGATGTCAATAACTAAACTCACTTCGTTGCGCGTTCATTAAGGACAAGGGCGCAGCTGTATCGCACGGTTTAACAGCTGCCTTGTCGCGTAGTTTAAATAGGTACTAGTGAACGACTGATACTGAGAAAGTGCAGAGAGCTTTATGAAGAAATCTGATCGCAAAGTAGACTACAGCACCGGGTGGCCAAGACTAAGAATATTGTAGCTGCAGAGAGGCATAACGTTTTTAGCTTTTATCTCAGGGTTCCACAGTTTCCTACTCTCCACTTTCATCTTTTCTTTCTCTTATTTCATTTTGACGGTTAGGTGCCATTCCAGCAAAGATCTGGACATCTGGACATCTGTCGGCACTGATAGACATTCTGGTCTCTGAAACGTAGGACTGGTACTTCGACATCCACATATTCCCAAATGTTAGAGCGCTTTTTGGTTTCCTGGAATGTGAGGACGGAGCTAGTGGCGCCATACGTGAGTGCGCGGTAGGTCGCTTCTAACTCTGTTATGAAGTGGTGCATGTTTTCTTGCACCTCACTTGCAATATAATTCAACCACATGCTTTCAGAACACATAGAAATACATTCAGCACATATCCCATTTGTTATTCTTATTGAAACATGCACTGTGGGGGGGGACTGCTTATTCACTTCGCCTTATTATTTGTGCAAAAACGTTCTGCTTCTTTGCAGAAAGTAACCCCAAAATCTGCGTACATTATGCTGAGAGATGTTAAACCTGCAGGAGCACTACAAAAGCAGCAGAGTTAGCTTGATTTGTGCCCCATGGAAGGAGACGGTCATGCGAATGTGTACTATGTATATACGTATCTCACTAGCATAGCATTCTGTTTTAACTTATTTTGTGTTCCGCATGCACGTAGTTGCCAGGGGCGTCCGCAGGTTTTCATCTATGTATGAGCAAACACATATGTACGCATGGTACCTAATAAAATATAATCTTCAATGACATCATTCTTTCCCATTCTATGTTCCTCACAGATTATGCTTTGTGTTTTTGAGTACTCTATCTATATCGACAGTTATAATAATGTATATATATATGCTATACAGTTTACTCATGCCAAGTGATGTAAATAATAAGCTCGAATTTGCATAGTCACTGGTTGATTCATTATTATTTATTATTATTGTATTATTACAGCTATCGTGATTCATAAATAATGTTAAAGTGTTATTAGACGTGCATGAAAAAAGTAACATAAATATTTCTTATATAGTAAACCCAATTGCAGTTTTAAATATCTTTTGTCACGTTCAAGACCTGGTAATCTGTTATAATAAAGTGTAAAAGTGCTTCTCTCACTTTTATGTCGAAATACTTAAACACCGGATTTGCCTTGGTTGCTTTCTGCAATTGTATATCACTTTACCAATAAAGGATTCTTATTCTGTTTTGATTTTTTCTCGATTAACTAGTGCCATACCACTACAGAATCGTTCGCATTGCTTAATTTTCTCTATATTTTAAACACTCCAGGTACCACGAAATTTCATTGACTGGTCTGAATTTGAAATTGCATATTATCGTACAGTCACAGGCAAAAGTACATAGAAACGGCAATGCATATGTCTTCGAATTTTGTACATCCCCAAAGGGCGTGAGCCACCATGAAACCAAACCACTGACAATAAGAGATAGCATACACACGAGGAGCATTCTAAAAATCAGCCTAACCGAAAACAAAAACAAAAACAAAAAACACAAACCTTAAGGGAAACTTTTTTCCTATTTCATCACCTTGTAAATTAATTCATTTAGTCAACGATTTGCAGTACCCTCAGTGAAATCAGAGGTGTCCAACTGTGAAAAATTAGCCCCTGTGAATCTTCGTCTACCTAGTCATTTCTTCAGACCTGGGAAGAGAAATTAAACTCTGGAAGCTAGGCGAATTTGACGTTTGATGATCCAGCGTTCGTAAATAAATCAAATAAGCTTACTGTAAAATAAATAGGTTTTCCATAATGTTGAGTGATTTTTGAACGTTCTGTATATATTATACACTATTTTGTACTCATTTACACCACCCTCTTACACTACGGTTACATGCATGAAAGCAACTGTTGTAATATTGCGAACATGTCCTCTTTTGAATTAATAAACTTATATTCGGATTACAATGGGCACAAATGGCTGATTGGAATTTTCTTCCGAAGCTGTTCCACACAGTGGAAAATTGCTGGATGTTGGGTAACCTTTTTCGGTTCATTTGAATCATAAATATTCATTACAATCATAACAGAGGGCAGTGTTTTTGGCACCGGCTTAGATTTAAAGTGCAATTTAAGCAGGGTTTTATGCTATTCTTAATTGAAAAGCAGCAATCTCCTTGTTCTATAACTTTATTACCACCAATATTATTTTATTTTATTCATATTAATAAAGAAGAGAATATATGTTTGACAGTTGTTACTTGAATAAAGGCAATTAATATCTATTTTTGTGTCCTTATGTTCTGAAATATGCAAATAAAATTGTTTAGCATCATCATTACTACTTAGCGTTTGTAAACATCATTTCTAACTGTGGAATTAAATTATTTTATACCGAGGGTGCCAAAAAATGTATACACACTTTCATAGTACGTATCTATTTAATATATTTCAAAGCTGGACTGAAAAAAAACAGTAATGTGTATTATGATGTTGTGTAAACAGATGTGACTCACATACATTATGATGGCGTTGCTACGTGACAGGTAAATCAACAATGAACAAATGAAGCCAAGATTATCATATGATGTTCTGTAAACAGATGTGACACGCATTACATTATGCTAGCGTTGCTGCAACAAAATGGAGCCAAGTTTATTGTTTGAACAGCGGAAAGCAATTTTGAAGTGGTATTGGAAAACCGAGAATGTTATTAAAGTTCAAAGGCAATGGAGATGTGTGTACAGAACAGAACCTCCAACGAGAGCAACAATTGCACGCATTCGAGACAAATTTGATACTCATCGTACCATATTCGATGTTCACAAGAGTAGATCTGGGAGACCTCGCACAGCAACAAGCCCCGCTTCCTCGGCTATGGTTTAGGAACGTTTTGAGCACTCGCCGCAGAAATCTCCAAAGCAATGTGCACGTGAGAATGGGATTAGCAGAACCAGCGTACGTCGTATAGTTAAAACAGCAAAGTAGAAATTTTTCATCCCAATACTTTTGCATGCATTAAATGTAGATGGCCCTGATCGGAGAATACACAGTATTGTGAATGGTTTTGGAACATGGTACAAGAGGATGAAGCCTTCGTAGAGAAAGTTGTTTGGCCCGATGAGGCACAATTTAAGATGAACGGAATGTTATTATTTTGGATAAAGCTGTTAATTTACCTGGAATTAATGTTTGGCGTGGATTGTAATCTAGGGTTCTATTTGGACCATTCTTTTTTGAAGGAACAGTAACTGGTCCAGTATACCTGAACATGATACGCACATCCGTCTTACCCACAATTCATACACTATATGGAAAAGAGGATTTTACTTCCAACAGGATGGTGCACCACCACATTACTACCGAGGCATACATGCGTACTTTGATGACAATCTTCCAAGGCACTGGATAGGACGAAGAGGTCCGATTGGGTTTCCACCGCGTTCTCCGGATCTAACTCCGTTGGAATTCTATCTATGGTGAACTCTTAAGGATGTTGTACATCGTAGAAATCCAGCTACACTGGCAGCCCTTCAGGAAGAAATTGAAATGGCATATGCTGCAATCGCTGAGGACACTTTCGCAAACGTTGCTCAATCAGTAGTTCAATGTACTCAGAGGTGTATCAACGCCGATGGTGGATATTGTGAGCAACTATTGTAACTGTAAAAGTTTCAGATGACTAGTGCTCATCATTTTCTGTTTGTGTGAATTCAATTTTGTTATGCTAACACAGCTTTTTCTTTGCTTGAAGTGTGTATACATTTTTAGTTCCCTCTGTAAAATGAATAGTTCACATGAATTTCATTTATATTTATAATTATGAATAGTTTTTATAGAAGATAAAAGACAGTCGCATAAAAGGCGGGTAAATACAGTAACAAAAGAGAACAGATGCTTGTATATAGACGGAAATAAGTAGCATTAAAGAGCTTAGAAGGACAAAGAATGAGCACTAGGAAAGGTATGTGCCAATATAAATCGACAGATAGATATGTTGTAAACAGTCAGCTGCAGCATAGAAAATTCTGAAGGGAGTGAGATAAGAAGGAAATATACAGGTAACAAGGAATATTCAGTTGACAATCCTCAATCAGAAGTTAAAATATTATGAAAATTTATTAAATTGAGTGGGAATTGTATGTCGACTGACCCAGAAGGCACTCATTTGGAAACGTTAAAATATGGAGGACTTAAAATTAACATCATTCTGACAATATTGCATAGGAAGATTTTTCTAGGAGAAATAATACCAAAAAGAGATGAAATTAGGATATATCCATTCAGTATACAAAAAAATGAGATATAAAATACAGTTATACCTATTGAGGAATTTGCGTAGTGAATCCATTATAAAAACTTTTTTTCAGAATTATAAAGCACCATTTAGAAGAACACATCATAATTCAGAGGAACAAGGGAACCTTTCAGCTATAAAATCCTGTATAGATCACAGTGTTGAACTGGGACTCATTTGGAAAAAAAAAAATAAGTAAAATATCAAAAGAGATAGGTCTGGTTTACAATAGTATGCATGGTGCCTCAGCAGTAAAAACGGGCGTTAAACAATAATGAAAAAATTATAGTATGCCCAGGCAATAATTTTAAAAGCAGCATACTCAAAATTAAAGTTGGAATCTGTCTATACAGAGAATTCTACACCACAAAAATTTTGTTAAAAGGATGTTGCATGTCTTCTCTACTCTTTATGTATGTCTAAGAGAACGATCCAAAGTGCAATGATTGAATAGAAAACATTGAAATGGTTTGGATAAGGAAAATGGATAGGGAAAGAAAAATTCCGAAGATGAAATTGGAATGGAATACTGAAGGCAGTAGGAAAAGAAGAGAATAACATAGAGAACAATAGATAGTTGATGTCATTAATATGAAGAGAAGGGAACTTAAAGAAGAAGACTCTGGAAACGAAATTTATGGAAGAGTGAAATTACTTTGGGATGAAGGAAAAGAAATGTATTGTATAAAATATTTTAAAAAGGGAAAAGAATAAACTTGCATAAATGGCAATAGATTCGTATAATCAATTTGATTTTAATGTTAGGTACACATATAACAAGATGAACGACAAAAACTTTAAAACATACATTTATTTTTCAATAAATTAGTTTACTAATTTATGAAATTGATATATGTAAATAGTGTTATTAACGTAAATAAGTGTGCGGTTACATATACCTAAAAACATACGAGGAAATATCCATAACAATTTTCATTGTTTACCAATATTACACACTTCATTTTATTATTTTTGTTTCGTTATATTTCATCTTGTGTTGATTAGAATTGGCAATGGAACAGAAGGCAGGAAGAAAGATTGTTTTTGGTTTTCATAAAAATATCACTTGACATTCGCCCTTGATTATTAGTGCATGCTACAATCATATATGATCTGAATTGCTGAAATTTGTATCACTGTTGTCATGCCGTACACCACTAAGGATACATTCTTTTATGTGGGAGTGTGGCCGCTCGGTTTCTAACAACTCTAAATCCGAAGAAACCGGAAACATAGGATTCGCCGATACAAAGAAAGCTAAAGACCAAGCAAAGTTGGATGCTCCGCTGAAAGAGGAGAGAGAAGCTATGCGCTTTTGGAATCAAATAAAGCAAACCTATCTCTCCTAGCAAATATATTGAGGCATATCCCAGTAAGCGATCGCAAGGTCGAAAATTATGTTCATGCTGCTCGCAGACCAGTCAAAAAGGAGCCTCTTACTATAGCGCACCGAGAAGAGCCCATTACATTCTCTCTTGAATATCTTACATTGAGAGCGTAATTTGGTTAGAAGAAAAGGTTTTTTCTTATGACCAAGAAAGGCAGTCGGCTGTGGCGCCCTAACAGTACCCACTTTGGCCCTGTTGCTACGTCGAATGAACGTGGCATTCTGGGTTTGGATGGGCGCGTCTACCACTGCGTACCACTCACTTTGTTCAGGATAACAGTACCCACACAGTTGCAGAGTGACAAGGACATGGATGGAAGAACATGCTGAAATTTCACCCCTGGAGTGACCCGTAAGATCCCCTATACCTAAATCCTTACCATGGAACATCTGGTTTACCATGGTGCGAGATTGGGATGAGCGGCAGGAGTGGACAACCGCAGCTCTGACAAATCAAATTTACATATTTGGAAAACATTAAAAGACTACCACAAATATGCAGTTCCTTAGTTTCGTCTCTTCCTGCGCGCTGTTTGCCGAGTGCAGTGAACACATAGGGAAGAGAGAAATGTGTAAGGAAACTGTAAGTTACGAGTATTAAGCTACAGAGTAGGAGTTATAGTTAAGTAAATGTAAAGGTAAAGTAGGAAAAAGTTTAATATTAATGTAAAACAAGTGGTTGCGCAGATGATACTTGCAGTAGGTGGGGTGACAATAAGTCACCTGTGCGTGCCTGCCAGCCAGCTGGCCAGGAGCGGCTAATAACCCGCAGTGATAGTGTAAATCAAATCATTATATTTGGGGTTAAGGAAAAAATGGAAGGAAGAGCAGAAAAAGAAAGATTTATTCTCAAAAATACTCTTATTAAAATCGCCAGTAACAGGAAATAATAAAAATGTAACATATTTAAATTAGAATGGAAGTATAGATAAGAAAAGGAAAAGTTCCGTATTGGTGGAAGATAAATAAATTACAGTGGAGTTCAATCACACCAGGAAAATGGATGAAATGGAAACAAAGGAGTCCAAAGAAGCCTTTGGAGAATTAATTGCCGAGCTAACCATACTGACTTCCAGGGATAAGTTAACTCCGGAGAAGAAAGAGAAGATAAAATTTGCTATATTGAGAATCAATAAAATGCATGAACAAGTGAAAACCGACAGAGAAAAGTATAACAGTTAAGCAGAACTTATGAAAGAAATATTAGACAAAAAGCTTCAAGACTTTCCCACAAAACTTTTGCTTCAGCAGCAGCCATGCCTGCAGCAAGCAACAAGACCTTACATCTTCAAAACCATAGAATCAAAGACAAATACTGTCTTTCTTACGTCCACCAAGAACTCTGGTGTAAAAATAGTAGCTCAAAACCTGAAACCAGCGGAGGAGAAAATTAGAACTCAAGGCTTAAGAACGACAGGGAAGAATTTATTCATAGAAGCAGGAAATGAAGAAGATATTTAAAACAAATAATAAACTGTGAAAGTTTGAAGCAAAGGATATTAATATTGAAATAAGTAGAAAAAATATCATTTAATAATCCTATATGAAGTACTAGCCGGCTCCAAAGAAGATTATTTAATAAAAGAAGAAATTTATAAATAATTCTTTGAGAAGTGATAACACCACAGGACCATGATAAGGCCTTCAGATTCAAAACAGGACTGAAAAATCGCGCCACAGTGCATCACGTTATGGAAGTTTCGGCAAGGCTAAGGAAGATAATACAACAAAAAGAAAGAATATATATTTAATTCCAATCAGTAAATGTTAAAGATTTTATATCGGTGGCAAGATGTATAAAGTGCTTTTATATATAATATATGAATTTTCAACATGTTGCAAAATTTTGCAACAAGGAAAAACAACGTACGGACACTGCGGTAAAGAAGACCTTGACAGAAGAGAATATGGAAAGAAAGAACAACTGCCAATATGCATTCCATGCACCAGGAGGGGCAAGAAATGCATGACTAAGAAAGGATGCCTAACATACCAAGAGTAATTTATCGAACAAACTATGAATAGTAATTACAATAAGAACGTGAAATTACGGAGGAAAAACCCAAAAAGGAACACTCCATGCAGAATAAAAAGGAATTTAAGGAGAGTAATTGCCCACAAACTAAAATTACATAAGCTAAAAGCTTGCAACGAAATTGGTACACAAACAGAAGAGATAGAAAATATTGACTATAGGGATAAAATCGAAAGGAATTTAATAATTAAGCATGGGGATATCTATAAGGATAAAATAAATAACGAGAAAGAAGATGATATACCAAACCACTACCAACATTTACAATACATAAATTCAGGAGGACATGGTAATGGTGAATAAGAAGAAAAGTAAAGTAGACTACAAAGCAATAACGAAGGCTATAAGTACAGAAGAGGATGAGGAAGAGGATGGAGCAAATGAACAGGAAGAAAAAATTAGTAAAAAAATCGCACAGTATACGTTTTTAATGGTTATAATGGAATGAAAGGAAATTACAACATAAGCTACAGGACACAGGTAATAATTACAACGTAGAGAAAGAAGAAGACAGGAAATATAATGAAGAAAAATGGATTTATATAAAGAAATAAGCATATGCACAATAGAAGAAGAAAACAACACCTTAGACAGAAACGAAACTGCCACAGTGACAGCGACGCGCCCAATATCAGCCAAATATACGCCGACTTGGATATTTCTCTCAAACTCGCCGGCTCGAACGGAGACAGACTCTGATTGCGACCTTGAGGCAAGTAATTGGTAAATTGCACACAACTGGTGAACTTATAATCTTCCCAGTTCAAGACGCAATCGATAGAATAGATCTCAAAGTCCACAATATTACAACAAATCCGGAAGAATTATTTAAACTTTTGGAAGTGGTGAATAAAAGAGAGGAAAATTTGGATTTAGAAGAAGTATATAAACACTTTGTAATATGTTATGAACGTAATGTTTTCGATACTAATCAAATATTGCCGCACTGTTATACTCAGGTCAGGTATGATAGCGCAAATTATTCAAATATCTCTATCCCAAAATCCACAAAACTAATTTCCCCAACAGTGCCCCGTCAACCAACAAACATTCCAACTAAAATCAAATACGCAACCACTAAACCAAATACCAATAAAACCGTAAAAAGATACAACATTAAAGACAACTTCCACTGAGCACTTATAAATTGAACAGGTAATAGATTTAAACGTGGGGGAAAAGAAAACATTTAATTAATGCCAAAAATAACTGGATCAAGAAATACGTCAAACGCAAGAAGTACGCCATATACAAAAATACTCCAGTGCATAAGCATTTTAAAGAATCAATTGTGAACAAGATTCTAAAATGAAACAAAACATTACACATTTGCCAACGCAGAAAACGTTCATTTAAAAAAAAAACACATTGGAGGGTTACAAAGAATATAACTATAAATTAATTAATATAGTACAAATAAATGCCCAAAGAAGCAGATTGATGATATCTGATTTAAAACACCTTTTAGATTAATTAAATGTATACACGGTGTATATTAAGGAACCATACACAACAAATAGTAAATAATACACATCCCAATTAAAGCAAGAGTAATTAGTAATTGGGATAATCCAATGGCGGCCATAATTGTAAACAATCCGGATTTACAAATAGCTTGCGTTCTATAGACAAATGATTCTCATACAAATTGTATCGAAATTACTCATGACAATGGAACATTTACTTTGTCAAACCATTATTTCCAATTTAGTCATAAGAGAGAACTCTATCTCGAAAAAATTAGAAACATTAATAACATCTTCACAGACGCGGAGTTAGTATACACACTCGACGGCAATTCAAAATCAGACTGGTGATATAATAGGACAAAAGACGAAAAAGGAGACAAACTGGAGGAAGTAATCTCGGAATTAAAAATGACCATAAAGAATGAACCTCACAGCCATCCAACGCATGGAAATCGTCAAGGAGCAACATCCAACATAGATCTAGCAATATACAACAGCAAGACATAATATAAAATTATCAACTGGATGGTAGGACAAGATCTTACCTCCAGCGACCACAGGCTAATATATTTTAATTACTGTATTGGGAAAGTGCAAGGAGAACGAATAGAAGCAGATGGGTTAAAATATAACTATGCACAAGCTAATTGGTTGTTAATGACAAACATATTTGATAAGAGTAACTTAGAAACCACAGTAGATGGAGATGCAGAAAAATTAATAAATACAATTAAATTTGCAATTAGAAATTCAGTTCCAAAATTAAGAACTAAAAAATATCCAGACAAAACCTGGACAGGTGCCTTAGAAAAAGCGCGAAGAAGAATGAGGAAAATGAGAAGAATATACAAAAAAAAAAGACAATTGTGGCAGAAGAAAAGGGAAATAACTTGAGAAATTATAGACAAGCCAAGGAAAGTTTTAAAATCGTATTAAACGAAACTGAAACAGTGCATGTAAAAATTTTGTTGAGAATAATCTTGACTCATACGTTTAGGGGAATTGCGTATGAAATTGTGATGGAAAACATTAGAAATTCCGAAATTGTGACTACTGTAAACAAAGAAGTCAGTACGATGACTGTCAATTGGAAATATTCATTACACGTATTTGTGTACAAAATACTTCCTGATGATAATATTAAAGCCGTTGAAGTAATAAACACCTCATGTACAATAATACAAAAGTAACATATCCGTCTGATATTGCGGAAATTAGGTTACCATTAAAAACGTAAAAGAAGGAAGGCTACAGAACCTGATGGTATTCCTAATGAAGTGCTGAGATGCATAGAGGAAAATTTAACACCGTTTTTATTTAAACTGTTCAATGACTGCTTGTGGCAAGGCCATTTCCCCTATTGTTGGAAAGAAACAAGTGACAATTCTGGAGACAGGAAAAGAAAGAGATCCAAAAGATCAAAAATATTATAGGTCTACTTGCTTATTGAACACTATTGGGAAAGTATTTGAACAGTTGATTTATAAAATAATAATGGAATACAGAATAATTATCGGGCTGAATGGTAAACAATTTGCCTATAGAAGAGGGAAATCGACGGAAGATACCATAAACAAGGTAATAATACAGTTAAAAAATCCAAACTTAAATACGTAATAGAAATATTTATTGATATCTTCGGGGCTTTTGATAATCTATGGTGCCCATTTCTTTTTGAAAGATTACGAAATCAACATGTCCCAAAAAGTCTGTATGCAATATTGAAATATTACTGTGTAGACAGTAGAGTTTATATAAAAGGTGTTGGAGAAATAGTAAATAAACATATTACGAAAGGGCGCCCTCAGGGATCAGTTCTAGAGCCCATATTTTGGAATATAGTAATAGAAACCCTATTAGAGGATTTAAATAACGATGAAGATATATTAAATACCGTAGCATATGCAAGATCATATTATTTTTATTATTGAAGGAGACTCACAAAGGCAATTAGAAGCAAGAGCCAACAACTTGACACCGAAATTAAAATTATGATGTACAAAATACAAATTAAAATAGCTCCGTCAAAATCAGGTTATATAAAGATGAAAGGAAGCTTAAAAAGAAGTCCAGCAATTAAATTCAACAATGCAACAATAAAAAGAAAAAATGAAGTTAAATACCTAGGGATGCTGTTGAATGAGAAGTTAAATTTCAGGAAGCATACTGAACATATAAGAGCTAAAGCCGAGAAAATAATGATGAAATTATATAGAATTATTAAATTAAAGTTTAAAATATCATTAAGTGCTATTAATATTTATCACAGCAGTTTCTTTTCAACAATAATTACAAATGGGGCTGGAGTGTGGGCCACAAGAATGCACGATATACAAAATAGAAATCAATTAAGAAGAACTCAAAGCAAAATTTTATTACTCTACACAGGGGCAGTTAGTACCACACCTACAATGGCGCTATTGGTATCAACAGCCATCTGGCTCATAGACGTATTAGTAAAATTAAAAGAGGCGAACTACTGAATTAAGGAAAAAATTATGGAGAAGTGGAAAAAATGATAGGTACACGATGTAACACTATAGCAGAGATAAAATTTAATTTTAAATTGTCATGGCAACAGGAATGGAATCAAATCGAAGAAGGAAGACGAAATTACAATATCTTTACAAATATTACCGAAAGATTACAACTAAGGCACATAAAACCTACCAGTGGATTGATACACTATTTTACTGGACTGGCCCTTATAAAACACACTGGCACAACATTAAAAGGACCAAAAATTATACATGCTTTCGATGTGGAAAACAGGATACAGAGGAGTATGTTTTGTTTGAATGTCCACGTTATAGGAACCAAACTTCAGCAGAAAGAAGGAATTTAAGTGGTCATTGTGTAGCCTATATTTTAAAAAACAACGAATTATATAAATGCCTTGAAACCCTAGCCTATAAAATAAGTACAGTAGCATGGGAAGAAAGGATGGAGTAAGAACAAGAAGTGCCTTACACAATTCAGGAGAAGAATTAAGTTATTTTGATACTTAACTTAATTCAAATTGAGGCAGGTTACATAAAACCAATCGTTTTCTGCTACATATAATAAATTTGATAAATTTACCTCTCTTTAGGTAGTTTAATTTCTTTAAATTATTTCATTTCAATATATATCATTGCTCACTACAAAAAAACAGCAGAACATAAGCACTAGCAAATCTGTTGAGCACGGTAACCTAGATGGATTAAGCATCAGTTGCCTGCATAATTCAAAATCATTTTCACAACCCATATCTTGTCTAAGAAGTTCAAAACGCATTTTATAAAGAAGTAAAATAACAAATATTTAAATGGCCA
The DNA here is from genome assembly GCA_030762175.1 of Metallyticus violacea. Lineage (NCBI taxonomy): Eukaryota > Metazoa > Arthropoda > Insecta > Mantodea > Metallyticidae > Metallyticus > Metallyticus violacea. The sequence continues at coordinate 97,383,106 of CM060846.1, read as the reverse complement.
TCTCTGAAGTAAATCCATAAGGGCACTCAAAAATATGCCTTTTTGAATATGAAAATTCACCAGATCTGTTTACAAATACGTATTGTATTGTAAAACAAGTTTCTGTGGGCGAAAAGTATGTTATGCAACAGATAATTCATTTCATACCATGACTCTTTTACTGCTTTCTATTATTGGTGTTTATTAAAGATTTCAAATATATTCACTCTCTTATCCCTGAACTCATTGACATATAGCGGTGATATGCCTCCTTACTGACCACGGAGAGAACTCGGAGAGAGAGAGAAAAAAAGCAAAACAAAACATGGGACAAATGTATTCAAATATCCATCGATATTGAAATCGAGAATTGAACTCAAACTCCTCACAAAAATTGTACATCGTAATTGATTATCTGTATTTTATTAAAATGTGCAATTTGAATAAGCTTTTGTATTACTCTTTTGTTTAACTGCATTAATAGGATATACCACCCTTGCTGCCATATAAGTAGTAGTTTTGTAAGATTTACTGTTTTCATTTCGTTATATTTTTCTACAGGAAATATTTTTACTGTTAAATATTCAAAAACAATGTTGATTTAAAAAAAAATCTCTATTTTTCCACCTTTATCATATAAATATGCCCTAAATTAATTTCAAGTCTATTAACATCTCAAAATGTTTTATTGAATGTCCGCCCGTAGAAAGGATAAATCTTTACCACTTGATAGAGGGACCAAGAGGAACTCACGTGTTTCGTTTCGTTTGTGATGTCACCTTTTTTCACTTAGTCCCTTTTTAATGATTGTCCATTTCAAGATCTAGTAAGTCACATTTCGCATAGATACTTAATTCGACCATTGTACCACTATAGTCTCTAAAGATTAAAATCGGTAAAGCTGCAAAAATTTCTTAGATATTCCGACGTTAACTTTCAGTATTACGATTATATATTGCAGCGTGATAAAATTGTTGAAAAAGAGCTTAGAGCTTACAATTATTGCTGTCTGAAGGGTAATAACATTTTTACTCTCAATTACTTCTTCCGACCATGACTGTATGTCAGGAAATAGGTTTTCTAGGATTCCGTTTGATTTACCGAAAAACGGTATTTACATCGATTGCAGTGGCAACCGCAATGAAACTTGAGCTCAAACTTCGAACGAAACCGAATGGTTCATTTCTTTTAAATATCCCCTTCTCCACCATATTGTAACTAAACATGAATAAAGAAAGTTCCTTTTAAGCTGAAAGATGTTAAGCTCTTTAACGAGTGTAGGATTTACAATCGAACACGAAATAACATTTCAAAAGAGGCAATTGCCTCCGATGACCCTCTCTTGGGGGAGCCCGTGTTGAAATCGTACTATTGGTAATGTAGACGCCACAGACTTAGTTCTCCTCTTATGAAGTTTTTTATTCATAATTTAGAGCCGTAAAACCATTTTTTTAAAAAAATTAAAATAATAGTGAGATTAAGATTGATCCTAAGTCAGGATAAAAGAGACTTATCATACCGTGGGAGTTGCTCACTTTAACTTGAGTAACTGAGCCACGAACTCATTTCACGGCACATTTATAGCGTTTAAATAAGATCGTAATACATAGCGAATGTATTCGAGAATCCAATCATTTCTTGTTATCTCACAAAAAATGTTAAACATACGTTTGTTCTTACTATGATGAATTGTTACTTTCAAAATAGATAAGTGATATGTTCTGTTATAGTGATCTTCCTATAAAAACCTCAAGGCAGTCCTACTTTATCTGCTCTCGGACAAACTGGATTTTATGCAGAATAAGCTTCAGGAGTAAGATGGGGTGTATGCGCGATTCTGGAAGTTGTGGCACTTCATATTACTTCCCATCCGCACCTGATGAGTGTCAAAATTGATACAACCAACTCTTGTTTTAAAAGCGTAACTTTTAACAGGCAAGAGAGAAGTGAGTGGTTTATGTCCCTTCAGTACATATGTATTATATACGACGTGTAGCGTACCACAAACCTCTCGTTGTTCTTTGATATTAATATCCCTTTGTTGAGTTTAAGTTTCAAAGACAAGTACATTTTGCAGTGGTGTACAGGCAATGTTGTCAAGGCTGTTCAAAAATCAAAGCCGTTTCTTCAAGACCGATAAGTTTAAAGGCAATGCAGAACCTATACGGGACATTTTAAATAAAAGTGTACCATATTTTCACAGCAGGTACATTTGTACAAAACTAGCATGTAGTTTCCATGTACATATATCTGGAAACAAATGTCTATTGAAATATGGCGTATTCTTTATTTCTGCCATACAGAGTCCATTGGGAGGAGTGCCTTCATTGTTTACCAAAATCTGTTCCTTGTACAAGTTTCAGACTTTTGGTTCCAATGTTGGCATCTTTTCTCCAGATCTTCCCTGGTTACAGAGAGAAGCCTCTTTCTTTCCAGGATTGGACACTAAAACAGTATATGCGAGACAGATTCCTATTCCTGTTTGCAAAATCTGCAAGTGGTTTCATCTTTATAGAGATCCATTTATCCTTGATGTTTTCTGAAGTGACCATGTTCAGTAATTAGCGCAATTACTTTCCTCGTTTTTTTCTATTCAATTGGAGAAGGGACCAGGAGAGATCCTTGCTAGGGCCTAGATTCAATTTCCAGTTTGAATCTATCCAGGATAGGTTTGCCACCTTAGTTGATACTTATCCTCAATCTATGTTTTGATTGTAATCTTAGCAGTATAAGTATGATTCCAACCATGGGCTCAGGGCCAAAAAAGGGTGTGTAGGCTCCCATTTTTGCCGCTGATCTGACATTTCATTCTCATAAATGCCTTGATATCCCGGAATTCACCGCAGTTCGAGCCTGTTGCAGGATGCCAGGGAAAACAAGGCATTTTGACATTTGAAATTAGTCCTTGAAAATCGGCCATATATTCCTGCACCCGATTGTAGCCCTTTGCGGGATGCATCTGTGCAGCATGTAAGTTGATTTTCTTCTTGTTTTGGCGTAGTTCCTTCCATCCAGTTGTCTCTAGATCTCTAGATGCGGGAGTAGCCCTAAATGGAAGGAAATTATAGTATTAAGTATTCATGAGGTCTGACCTCAACCTCAGTTCTGGAATATCCAGAAAATTTAGGATGAAAGTATGTCCGGTTTTAGCAAAACTAGTTCTCCAATTTCCTGTGTGTACCAAGCAATGAATCATGAGCCTACCCTCCGCTTGTAAACAAATGTCCATGGGAGAAGAGCCTAACAGGGTCTCCAGTGCGCTGGTTCGCGTGCTTCTGAAGGCCCCTGTAACACAAAGACACGCTAATCTCTGTAACTTGGAAAACTTAACTGCTATAGTGGTTATTAAAGTTAGCCGCTACCAAACAATGACGCCGTAAGATATCTGGCACCTAACTATAGAAACATAAAGCTAATGGCTAATGTGTGGTTTAAGGCCCCAGGTGGATCCGATAGTGCGTCTGGTGGTTATAAGAGACCACCTAGCCGGGCGGAGAATATTATTATTATTATTATTATTATTATTATTATTATTATTATTGTTCCAGGTTATTTTCTTATCCATTTCAAGACATATACATTTGACTGACTCGGAATATTCCAGAGTTGAACTAACAGGCTTATGAGTATCTAAGCCCTTGAGATTCCTCCTGTTTGTGAATGGAATGACAGCTGTTTTATTGGATTTTTAATAAACATTCCTGCTTGCATCAGCTGTGAATTTTCATCAGCCCATTGTTTATCATGTCCGATACTGTGTTGGGAAATTTCCAAAAAATTATCAGTGATATGTCATTTGCATAGCCTTCTACGTAAAACCCTTCCTGGGTCATATCTTGGAATAGACTATCCACCACGAGACTGCAAAGAAGAGGGGAATCAATACCCCCCTGTGGGCAGTCCCTTTTGGCGACAAATCCTTTCGTTGCCCCAAGAAGACTTGCAGTTATATTTCTGCCCTTAAGCATGGAATTTATCCACCTACAAAGGATGCCGTTAACTCCATACTTCTGAACAGCCAGAGCCATAGACTCATAAGAGGTGCTGCCGAAAGCACCCTCTATGTCTAGGATTATTACTAAGGTTATTTCCTCCCTTACCATGGAGTCCTCCAGTCTGCTAATACGGGTGTGTAACGCCGTTTTGCAAGATTTGGATGACCGATAGGCTTGTTGGTGTCAATGGGGGGGGGGAGTATCAGACATCGGATGTAGCTTAATTCTTCCTTCGGATGTAGCTTACAATCAGTCTTTCCACAGTCTTTAAAAGAAACGATGCAATACTGGCTGGTCGATAGGCTTTTGCTTCAGTGTAGTTGTTATGGCCGCACTTACCAATGAGTACTACCCTGGTAGCTCCTTAGGCCTGAGGAATAAAGCTGAAAGCTATACTGGCTCGAAAGAGGTTTCAGAGAAGAATATTGAGCTAGTCAGGTCCTTTCTGCAGCAAGGCATGAAAGATTCCATCTCCGCCTGGTGACTTAAACGGGTCAAATTTGTTAACGGCTCGTTTTACACGTTGAATAGTGACAACTTGTCGGGGAAATTTCCTTTCCTTCCACATGGTCCTGCTCTAGGGCTTTCGCAGGACTGGGGATTGGCAGATGTTGTCATCAAAGATACACCCGGGGAATGAATGAATGAATAGTGGTGTTTAACGCCCGTTTTTGCTACAGACGCACCACAGGCGATAAACACCCGGAGATGTGTACCTCAAACAAGACTTTGAGTTTTTCTTCAGCCGAGTTCGTAAAACCTCTCATAGGCTTGAACATTTTCCCTCAGGGTTTATAGGTCCGAGGGCCAAGGCTCTGTGTAATCTGGCGGCCTCTGATACGCTAAACATTCCTTGACAGAAGGCTTGCCACGATGACCTTTTAGCCTTGCGTATGCCTTTATTATAGTCTACGAGGGCTATGTGATTTCCAAAGGCAAGACCCTCAGTTACCAGTGCTTTTTGCCTTATTAAAGAGATGTCTCACTCTGCCGCTTGTTTGTTCAAGTTCTTTGGTCTCCCATGACAATTTCTTGGATTTTATCCGTGATTGTATGGTGTAGTTATCGTGTTAGTAATCAAGTATGGCCTCTTGAATGAGTTACGTGACCATGTCGATATCGCCGAAGGGGTCTATTTCTTCTTAGTTGAATGTTCTACTGAAGGCAGCGAAAGCCGCCTTTTTATATTTGAGATTGATCTGGAGAACCTTTAGGGCCATTCTTGGCTAGAGTCTTGTTGTACCTCTGCCCGGGCCCTTAGGTTCTTTGAGCCAGATCCCCTCGAAAGAGTTAATACCCTCGAGAGTTGAAACTGCAACACCTGTTGGCTCACAGATATGGTCCCCAGGAGTGAATTATTATTTTTCTGGGTGATTTATATTCAGGTTCCACGGGAAGCTAGGGAAAATAGTCCGCCCAGGCAGATCACTGCATACATGGTTAAGGCTAGATACTCCGGAAAGTCACCTGGTATTTCGGAGGCTCCGTTTAATACGCATCTTCCTTGTACCGTGCACCTCCTCGGCACGAGTCGTATGACACCTTGAGGTTGGATGAATAATGAATAAGTGAAAGGTGGAATTAGTGAAAGATGGATGACTGAAATGACGAAGAGATGAGGTTGAGTTGCTTCTTAGTCTGGCCTCTCCTCACAGCCTGCCTCCCACTTGGGTACCCCAATCGGCATAGCCTGTTGATTCACAGAGGTTCATGCCCCGACACCTAGGCGGGGTGTCTCTAAGACGGTGGATTTCTTATTTATGTGGTGTGGGCTTCTTTCCGTTTCCGCTTCTTGCTGATTTATTAATCTCTGAGCACTTAAACAGTGATTCGTAAGCCATTCGTATACCAGGCAGTTGAGGTTGTATCTGTATGCTGTTCTTGCACGTTGAAGCATCACCCCATTTTTCTGTACATCATACGATTTTTACACTTAAGCAATATATTTTTGGGGGTATAGACTGATAGCGGAGTCCTTCCTGATTACCAGTTTGTAATCTTTTGGGTTTATTGTTAGGGAACACTTAAAGGCCTTAGTGAATGCCACGTTCATCGACAGCTCACAAACATTGAAGGAGCATGAGTACACTTCATGTCAACATATTCTAGGGTGCGTTCGTACAAGTGTGCGATTCTCTGAAACGAAGGTTGTAGGGTAATAAATACAAAGAACATTTATAATGACTTCTCAGTGGAGTTGTGGATAATAGGATAACTCATATTGCTAAATGTATTTGTTTCCATATATATTGCATAGAAAGTTCCGACCAACTCTATAACAATGAGCGATAATTTTATCAAACTCTCTGTATCTAGACTTCAAAGACAGTTTCAGCTTCTGTTACAATCTTGTTGAGATGACTGACGTATTAGAGAACCATTGGAATTAACTGGAAACAGCGTAGATATAGCATTGCTATAAACTGCGTATCCGTAATATCGCACAATAATGTTAATGCAGGAATGCATGTTTCTTGTATCATCGCCAGAAGCGCTTTCTGGCCAAATACTATACGTCTTATCACTTATTCTTGACGTTGTTTCCTGAAGATACAAACTTTAAGTTTTTATTGTGTTATTTCTGTTTGTGCCTATCTCTTATTGTGGCAGATGTCTACAGTTTCAGTTTAGTGCAGGTGGTCAATCAAGGGAAAAACACTTTTTTTGAGTTTAACAACTCTCAAATTGTGAAAAATACGCGATTATTAGTGGAAAGTTAATCAGGTTATTAAAAGGCTGATGGGGTTGCATTTGCCGATAAGCAATCGCCCAAGGTTAGCCGAGCTACAGAAGTTGGAGCGGACGCAGTTATCGAACTGCTACGCTATCCTTGAGTCTTGTACCACTCAGTCATTGTTGTTTGAACAGAGGGATTAACATGTGTCTAATCTAGAGTAAAGTCTGCTAAGTATACTGAATGTCAAATATCAGGCCTAATCATTCTATTTCACGATTATATAGTAACAATTCGTATGTCCGCACCGAGAACACTCATGCAGTGGAATTTATTTGAAGAGAAATTCTCAAGTGGTCGAGTTCCTAGTCGCTTATCTGCACACTTTTAGACGAGCTAAAGAATAGCATTCGTCAAGAATCTGTTTAACGTATCAAACATAATTAAGTCGATTAACAAGGTAATTTCATAAGCAGACCCAGAAATGTGTTGGAAATGAAAGGAGACAGTGCCAGCGTCCCCTTGCATTACATAGGTGAGTACATAACTTTTTTAAATGCGTTAGAATTTATTATATAGTCACTTTAGTATTTCTATCACCGACTTTTATGTGTTGCCCTGCCCGCCTAGATACTATTGTAGCCCCTCTGGTCGTAAGCGATGGCTTTTCCGTCGATGCAGCCCCCGCCGCCGCGTCGGTCATCAGATAGTTGGATGACTAATAGTTTCATGTCTCTATATTTAGAGCATGCAGCATAAATTTTATATCTTAATTTTGGATTTTTTTAAAATATCCAATATTTATGGATGTTATGAATTAAGGATACAATTATTTTAATAACAACCCATTTAAGTACATTATATATTACAATGTAGGCTTATTCTCAAGGATATTATACCAAATGTAAGTTTACAAAGGAAAGAGCTCTCTGCACAGCTCTTACTTCTGTTCAGAATGTTCATGATACGTTTCTTTGGACTCGGTTGGTACTTGGGTTACAGCTGACAACTCCTGAACTATCGGTTCAAAGAGGATGTCTGTGGCGTCATCAAATTTCTGAATGTCAAGAACGTGACGCCAACAGATAGTCGTTGTTAGCTTGTGAAAGCCAATGGAGACGATGTGATGAGCAGATTCCGAAAGTTTAGCCCCGCGCACTTGTTTACAATAGGAAAGTTTGGATAGTACAGTCGGGTACGCTGTATATGGACTTAGCTTGGAACTATGAAGAAAGCAGCGTAACTTGAGCTGTTGACATTAACTAAAACATCGTTCAGATCTGTTTGTATGTGTATTATCCATATATAACAGTGTACGTACAGTTCATTATCTATATTTATTATTTAGTGTAGAGGAATAAGGATCCTTATATATCAGGAGTGGCCACGCCGAGCCAAGTCAAAGTTACAGTATGCCTGGAAAATAAAACAGTGAAGAGTCGCACTGCACTCTGAAATACTTCCCACCACTTAGAAATGATGCGATATGTTTGTAAACCTCCACTCCCACCTCTGAATTACCAATTGAAAATTGCCGATGGGAAGTTATTGCGTAACGTTCTCGCCGGTTGCAGTGGGAAATTATGTCACATGGTCGGAGATCTTTTGTTTATTTCTTTATTTATTAGTAGTAAATGATAAACAATAGTATACTATCTAAACAGTAGATGCTCTCAAATACCTGACCTCCGTTGTGAGACATGCCTGAATACTTTTATGATTTTCAGACAGTCTAATCAATTTATTCTTCTGAATATTGTAAATTCCTCCAGGATATTTTGTTTCGGCTCCTCCATGCGTTTAATTCCAATACAACAGTTTTATATGAATGAAGGTGCAGTAGCTGAGTGGCTTTATACACACTGAGGACAGATACACCAACTTGCTGAGCTAATCGTATTAAAACTTACGATGAGAAGTTTCTAATTAGTAGCTTATTTCATCGAGCTTTTCCTCTGTTAAATTCCAGTTATTCATCTCGGCTTCTTGTCGATGAAAAGCTTTGGGTTCAAACAACGTTCCCCAGTCTGAAAATTAAACTTTCCAATGAATTTTGGCACGAAATTTTCTCCCACATTTCATGCACAATTTGTTTTGTGCATAACAATTATAAATAAATAATCTTTTTTTCTAGTGTATTTCCCACTCGACACAGTACACAAGTACGCAAAAGAAACTCTAACTTGCATCTCCTTTAAAAATGCCACTGAAACAGTTGTCCCGATAAATGCGACTGAGAAAGCTCAATTGCCTACGTCAGCGGATCTTTAAATACAGTCATACCGAACAGTTACTGAAAATTAGCCGGATTCCACTAGTGCATTAGCATAAGGGCATGGTATTATCTACCTATTTTAATTATATACTTTCATTTATATTATTCTATTCTTTATTTTGTACGTACAATTAGAACAGAAATGCGCATTCTCAATTTACTTGTAATAATGTATATTAGTATAGCAGTGAATGACTATATAAGGTTTGTCTAAATGAAACTAAGGCTTTTGTTGTAGCATCGCGTCTTAACTACGCAGAGCTGTGTGTTTGCTCTAGTAGGTGGCATTGTATGTAAGAAAGCACACTGGTATGGTCTGACGGCGCAGTGTGTTGTTAACATGTGCAGAAACACGAACTGAATACATTCACATCACGGATTCGTCCAAACAAGCCCAGCGACAATAATTCACTTTTTGAAGCCAGAAGGTCTTAGAGGTAGCGGAATCTATCGTCATATGAACAATGTGTCTGTCTCGTAGCAGAGTGTCACAACTGACGAGTGCGCGCAGAGGATATGCCTACACCTGGACCAATTCACTTAACCATCTATTGCAGTATTAGACAACCTAATAAGGGAGATTCGCAAATTACCTCCTGAGAGAACTCACACTAATCTCCATCGACGTTTGGGATACTGTAAGGTTTGCGCGCAATGGGTCCCCAAGCATCTTTCTAAAGAGTAGAAGGCTCGGTGAACGAGTGCTTGCATGGAGCAACAGTTGCGTTACCAAGCAGAGGAGATTCCGCTTCTTTGAAAAATGGTTCCGCAGTCAACCACGGACGTTCTTCTCTCAGGGCATCCATAAACTTGTGTCTCGCTGCGACACTTGCTTGAACATGCAAGATGACTATGTGTAGCAATGTCAGCCATGTATCACTCTTACTTCCGGTTGTATGTTTATACATTCGAACCAATTACTCGTTACAGAATATTCTTCATTTGGGCAAACCATATACATCTTCAAAGTTTCAAAAGAAAAGTTTCTTCGATACTCACTCAGACAGTGTACGTATTGTGAAAATGTGCATTCCGTCTCATTGGACGTAATCGCAGCATACTGAAAATCAGGAATTTTTCACATAATTTATGCATGTCAAGGTTTATGTTCTTAGTACCTATCAAAATATATCGCATACTGAATCCCAGTTTTTTTCCTTAAGTATAGTACCATATTTAAATTCAGTTTTGCTCTAATTAAATGATCAATTAACTCTTGAGGAGTTTGTTAGAATTTTTTGCACGAATTTTGAGGCTTCTACAATTTGCGTATTTTAAATGCTAAAGTGGAAATGGTTTTGTAACGTTTGTAACGTTTAGCAAAAAGTTGATTAATAATACAGCAGTGTAATTTTTTTAATAGTGTTTAACGTCCGTTTTTAATACTGAGGCACCACAGGCGGTGGACACGGATGATACATGAAACGAAATTATATATTGGGAAAGGATTTTTCAAGGAAGGAAACGTTCCAGTGTGTAGAGTGTGTAGAGTACCTCCCCGGCATTTGCCATTTATGAGGACTGAGGAAAATCTGGAAAAAACCTCAGTCAGGGGCGACGGTGCTGGCGGGAATCGAACCCCAGACCTCCCGCTCACGAGTCTGCGCCTTAACGACCTCGGCCATCCGTGGCGGTAGCAGTGTAAATGAACGGATACATCATCTAAATTGTACTTAATATTTATGTAGATTATTTCACTTATTTGACGTTATCTATAAATCGAACAATGGAACTATTTTTTTTTAAATTTTGACCAATCACAGCCGGATATAGCAGTGAAATTATCGAAAAAAAGTATCAACTCAGTTTTATCACGCGACATGCGTGGTCAATGTTGCCAGCTCTATTCCTCCACTATATTCCTCAACACTCATTTACTGACCACTTTTCTGGGTTTTCAGGATTTGTAAAGTTAACTAACTTAATGCATTCACTGAAGCAATTGTTTTTGCGTATGCAGTCAAAAAGACTTAAGTCATTTTGTAAATTGTATAATAATATCTGCATAAGCAACCATAAATCTTAATAAACACATTGTTCAGAATGGTAAAATGTTTTATTAGTTTTGCCTTTCTCAGTTGGCACTAGTAAATCGAACAGTAGCGATTGTAATAGTCGACTTTCGTATATTTCAGTCTCAAGGTTTCTGAAAAGTAGGTAATCATAAAAAAAAGTATAATATTTTAAACAATTTTTAATAATCTGTGCACGAATTTCAAATATATATTACTTTTATTCTTTATCTATTCATGACATAGTCTCAAACCCATGTTTGGCTCTTCTCTATTGGTATTACTGATAATCGACATTCGCCTGTTGCAAGAAATCTTACAAGAAGTCCTCAAAGCTAAGTATTCAAAATATAAATGTACAATTATTACAATATTGTAAGCCAAATTTAGGGGAATTTTATTTACATTCTTATTTTATTCATGAAATAGTCCCAATAAATATCACTCGTGGGTCTGAGCTTTCCGATCGTGAATTTATCGGCAATTTCAGACGCTCTTGTAACACTATTTGTGATAATATCATATATGTTATAGTGGTATATGCAGATAATGTATATTTAAATGTAGTATATATTCAAATTAAATAATTTGAATATATACTTCTTAGATGTGTAGGTTTGAACACTTATATTTATAGGTAATTTCAGTGAGACAATTCCATTGCTTTATTTTCACCACATAGTCCCTAGCGAAGTTTTCGCATAGCGTATTTGACTGTACTATACGTGCTTGGAGACAGTCACCTATTGTAAGCAATAAGGCTAAAGCCTTCAGCATCTAGATTTTTTAATTGTGATATTTTTAAGGGAGGAAGCGCTCCAGGCCTAAGTTTAGGGTAACTCCCCGGCATTTGCCATTTGTGAGGACTGAGTAAAACCTGGAAAAACCCCAGGACGGTCCTGGTTGGAATCCAATCCCAGACCTCCCACTCACATGTCCGTGCCTTAACGACCTCGGCCACCCGTGCGGTCATCAGTATCTAGCAATGAGTCATCATCAGAATGTAGCGAGATTGTGCTCAGGATATAGAAACAGTGAAGTCGCACTGGTACCCCAAACTCTCGAATAACTTTCTTTGGGAAACTTTGAAGCATCTAGCATATTGCCCTAATCTAGAGTCAAGAAATTTTCACCTCGTTCCAACTCTGAAGAGACATCTTGGTGGTCACAATTTTTGGAGTGATGCTGAAACCAAGAAAGCAGTAAAATGCTGGCTGAACCCGGATTTTATGTTGAATAATTAAAATGATACCCATAGTACATATTGCAACAGTTTTAATTTAATGATGGCACTAATTAATATGTAATTGTGTAAAGATGAAGGGATGACTTGAAAAGATTTATGATTTATTGTTGAATTCTGGATTCTCAGGGGTGATGATTAATTTCTTCCTCTCCGATGGTTTCCCGCTCTCTTACAATTTCTCCAGCTAGTTCTTATATTTTTGAGAGTAGGAAATGATATAGAAAGGAGTTTACCAAGGAACTGCACAAGGGATTGATTAAACTTGTTATATTGTGATGATACATGATTTATTGAAGTCTTTTCCACTGAAATGTGCCACTGTTAGTGCTTTCTTGTACTATATGTACCACTCCTGCACTAGCTATGAGCTTCCTAATTATTTTACCAGCATTAATTAACGCGCTACGAATTTATGAGACTCAATACTAGTCTTCAGTGAGTATTAATGTTCACTGTTCACCCTGGTATCTTCGACACTGCCTCTAAAACTGTTACAATTGACGCAACACTGCCCTGAATGAATGACAAAAAATTACTGACTAAGAACTCCTTCTGAAAACTGTAAACTGATGAACTGATACTCCTGAACTGAACTATGGGGATATTAAACTGAATTCAAACTGGGCCGCAAAATTACCAGCTTAAGTAAACATGGTATTCCGTCAGTCTCCCGGAGCTATCTTTTTTTCTTTCAAAATATTATTTTCGAAATATATAGCAATTTTTTCACATCTAAGAATGTCTATTGCATACTCAGCTCGCATAATATCCTTTTCTGCTATAATATTGATTATATGTACTACGTGACTTTTAACATGTAGGTATTAACTGAAGCTGCTAGCTTCTTCCCTCCGAGAGGTTATCGGCCTGCGTCTTCCCCTTGCTTGGTTTTTACTCTTACCCTTACCTAATATAGCAAAACACAGCTCTAACTGTATACGAAACAAATAACTTTTTCAAGGACCCTACTTTACAAATTCTCCAAGTAATATTGGTTCGCCGTTTGCTTGAGTCATCCGCATAAATATGGTTTACAATGGGCAATAGATTTCTCTTTTCCCGTTTCCAGGTTAAGAACAGAATTAGGAAGTGTTTCCCCCTGGTAAGAAAGTAATCTTACAGACAATGCTTAAATACATGCGCAAAAATAAAACTGACAATGTAATCATAATTAAAATAGAAAAGTTGTATAAAATTAATTAATATATTGATTATAATTTATATGGGTGGCACCTATACTGCTCCATATGCTAATGTGGGGTGGAAATATACTGTTTCATATGGATATTTAATTTGTATAAGGGTGAATGAATGAATAGTGTTTAACGCCCGTTTTTTGCTACAGAGGCACCACAGGCGATGGACACTGATGTTACATGAGATGAAATGATAAATTGGGAAAGGATTTATTTTTAAGGAAGGAATCGTTCCAGGACTAAGTTTAGGGTACCTCCCCGGCATTTGCCATTTATGAGGACTGAGGAAAACCTGACAAAAACCTCATTCAGGGAGGATGGTCCTGGCGGTATTCAAACCCAGACGTCCCGCTCACGAATCCGTGCCTTAACGACCTCGGCCACCCATGGCGGTCTTATGTAAGGGTGGAAATATACTGTTGCAATATTGTCCTATGCTGTTATTTGTGCATAAATGTGTCCCTTATTTTGGATAGATCTCGTAAATAGTAGAAAATCTGCTCCTCTTCCTTCATTCACAGAATTTGTCCGGTGTTTTTTTTTTCTTTCTAATTTCATTTCTCTCTAAGACTGTTGCACATAAAGACGCAACATATATCTAAATATGATACCAATCGTTTTGTTGTATGTATGTTGTTACACTGAATTTAATATTAACGATCCTAATTCATATTTTCTAATAAATAGTAGGCGCTTTAAAAACAGAATATTTAGTCTACATTTTGTACTAAAAATCATGTTTCTAACTTTAATGATATTAAAATTATACACCTAACCTGAGGCACACGATAACATATGTAAATTTTACTTATGCGTTATATATTTCAAAAATATAGTTTTTGGAATACTTTTGAACCTTATTAAATGCTGGATCAAAGTTCATCTGCTGGTGCTATAGCACCATTAGTTTTCATATTGTTTATTTTTTATTTCATTTTATTTAATAGGTTTATTATTTTTTTTCAGGAATTAACTATTTCCTTTACTGTTTCACAAGTATTGGTTTATGTATTTGCTTTCATTTTACCTGGATTTGTACCATGTCACAAACATCTTATATTTATGAATGGCTACACAGCAAATGAGTGTTTTAAATGGGAATTTTCAAATTTGTAACGCAAAAATCTCCTTGGGCCTATCAAATGAAATTAAATTAACCTGGAGTAAAAAGGTGTATATAGTTGTTATAGGGAGAAAGCCGAGATTAGGAATGGCCTGGTTTAGATTGGATGGTTGGAAGGTTAAAACAATAACGAATAGTTCTGGTAGGGGAATTTGCCCGTTTTGTAGAGGGGAGAAGTGTTGGGTACATATTCTGGAAGAATGTATCCACTGGAAACGCTGAGAAAAACGCTGTTCCCTGAAAACGTTTTAAGACAATTGGAGGTCAATTAGCATGCTCGAATCTGTTTGCGAACTTACTAATTAATTGTTTGAATATATGCATTTCCCTAGCCAAAGTACGCGTAGCAAGAAGCAATTTATTTTCTGGATAGAACGCAATAACTAGTGTAATTATTAATAATATGTAATGCTTTTCAAGCCATATATTTGTAAATACCGTTTTTCATATTTTAAAACTGTTTATAATATGTTATTTTTTTTACTTTATTAATATTGTTTTATAATTATTTTTCCAATTTCAAATTGTGTAGCATATTTAAACACATACATAAATATATATACATATATATACACATATGTATATACATATATATTACGCCTTACTTGTTTCTTAATTGTTGAAGTTAATTATTCTCAAATTATTCAGATCTAATTAGAAACCATATAAAGTTAACAGGTAACACACGTTACTGTACATGTCTGCAAATAGCACAGAGAATGTTTTCTTCAAACGCCATTCCTTGTATGAAGTCCCGGAAATGAAGTAAGCTCTCTGACATGCCGGTCAGTATTTGCGTGTGTTGGCGGTACCTAACGAGATGACGAAACAGCTCTCAGAGATGTGCGCTGTATAACTCAATGTGTTAGCCAGTCATGCGCTGACGCTAGGACGGCCCATACGTCACGAGTCATGTTATGCTGTGCCTGGTGATAACCATATTAGGCATACTCCTCTATATCGCTAACCTTACTGCAGAATTGGGCAACTAAGAGCATGTTATTTTCATTTTGTTGGCCGGCATTATACTCTTTGCAGCCCCAACAAATATTTATAATTCATAAATGAAGTATATATTTCTGAAATGTGCATAAAGACATTTGAGAGAAAAGTTTGCTCATCCCATGACTAATAACTACATGAAAAGTTAAAAGATTAGGGAAAATAAAATAAGCTGTATTTTTTTATTCCGAATTACAGAATAAGGCAGAGTAATTATATTGTGAGGAAACGAGGTTTTTAACAATGAGTATATTTTTATTTAATGCCTTGTTTTACCTTTCCGCATTAAAATATTATCGACATAAAACTAATAAAAAATATCAATACTTTCATCTACCATTACAACGTACCCGCTGATGTTAGAACGAAGCGGTCACAGTTGATATTGTCAAATTAGAATCCCTATACACCAGTAACACCAGTTCAAATTACATCAGAAGATGTAATTCATTCTTGAACAATCCCTAGAATTGGAATAAAAGCAATTTTTTCAGCCACCCTACCTTTATAGCAACAAGCGATTATTCTCAACCAGTCATAAAGATATTGGAACATTAATAACTTTAAACACACACGTTTTTGCATATAATATCATTTGACCAAAATTAAGCGCCTAAATTTAAAAGCCTAACTTTAAATACATTAAAGTTATAATATAATTCTTGGTACAAAGTATAGATTAAAGATTATTTCTAGAACACATATTTATAATATCTTATATTTGGAATATGTTACCAAGTCCAGGGAAACATCGTGCTATACGACAGGTGTGATATTTCAGTATCAAGTAATTTACAAAAGACAATACTTTCAATTAAAGCCTACTTTACAAACAGGGCTGTGCTTTACATTAAATGTAAAAAGTTATTTGAATTGATGATAAATGAGACTGTTTCTTTCTGAGAAAATCAGCTAACTGATCTATGGTTCTTGTGACATTAATAGCGACACATCCTCAATTCGTTCATGTAACTTCTTCAGCTTTTTAAACTAATCTCCATGGATAGTGTGCACCACCATCTTCAAATATTAATTGTTTCTTTAAAGCGCAAAAATATTTAACAATATACATATAATTCTTAAATATAGTACCTGACCTTAAAAGTGGATTGTTAATTTCTAAATAAGTGTCTTAATATTCAGGTTTTAAAGCGATGGATATTAAACCAGAAATTTCTAATTGTATGTGCACGGTGTTCCAGAACCACCGTACATATTTTTCAAATCATACCCTGCTGTACTTTCATTAAATGCATGCCATTTTTCTCGTATCTTGCAGGCGTTGACAAAATTATACGCTATGTATGTAAGTTTCTTCTCTTAATTTTATTGAGCAATGAAAACGTTGCACAATAAGCTACCCAACTAATGTTAAATTAATGCATGTTAATTTCTTCCTATACTTGTATCCTACTGAACCTTAATTTAGATGCGTGAACGACTTTTCGGAGATTTGCCTGAACTGTGTCTAAATATTTCTGTTCCCCCCTCCACTTTCCCTCATCACCGTGTGCTGATGCGAAGTCTTTCTGCTACAGAGGAGTTGAACATTGTGAGACCATGTGTTTCAGTGTTATATTATGTTAGTGCTGTTATAATGCCAAAAAACCGTATACCTTAGCATACAAAGTTATCATGTATGATTCCTACGTGACATCAAACTTTTCTAGAGAAGTGAGACTGCTATTTATAGATTCCCTGCTGTTTGTGCGCCTCACAGGGAAACGGTTCGTAATCTTGTGAATAGATTTAGGGAAACGTCATCTGTTCTTGCTAAGAAACCGAAAGTAAAATGCCATGTTCTTACAAAGGAAAAACTTCATCACATCGGAGAAAAGTTAGAACGAAGTTAAAGAAATCTCTGAAAAAGTTTACTTGGCAAAGGAAAGTAAACCTCGGCTTGGAATGCCATTAAATGTTTCCTTGTAACTTAGCAGTATTTCAGGAATTGCAACCACACGATAATGCGAGTAGAGTTAATTTCTGCAATGGAGTTTTGGATAATGTCAATGTCATTACTTTATTGACTGGATTTTAATTTATTTTTAAAGACGAAGCATGGTTTCATTTGCATGGCCATCAAAACAATAGATACTGGAGTGCAAAAAAACCCGATCTTGTAGACGAAATGCCATTGCATGACAAAAAATATTGGTGTTTGGTGTGCTGTAGAAATTTATGCGCTGGAATTTAAGGGGCTATGAATATCCGACTCCTCCGGCAAACAGCGTGCTTCCCAGTGCCAAGTAAATCCCGGTTAAGCCGACCACGAGTTCAAACGAGGGCTCTGTGTATTAAATATTCTTTCTTTAACTGTTACTGATTCTGATCTACTGAATTTGGTGTCAGTTTGTATGGGTAAAGTATACGCAATGCAGTCAGTACGCCTATGTATGCGTGAGCAGTAAAACCTGGCATTAAACACTATTAAAATGAAGGTAAATGAGACAAAGATAAGCATTTTCAAATAAAATACGTACGAAATGTTTCTATCATGTTCACATTAGTTAGGTATTAACGGTTGTTTAATTACCCCACCCTTACAGCGTAGTGTAAGGATGCCCGTTCCGAAAAAAAAGTAGCTGCACTTCTGGGACATCGTGTGTCTGAAGAAGAAGAAGAAGAAGAAGAGTTGTTCAAACGATGTTCGTGTTTTATCAATTTATGCTTCTAGTAATTGTTATTTTGTTGCGTAGAACACTTCTTTACATGTATAAATACTTTATTTTTAATATCCAGCGGTACGCAGCTTTTATAATAAGACATGCTTACTAGGCTCAAATCGAGCATGCAGCAATCCGTCTTTTGAGTCATCGAGTTTGTCATTACTGTTGAACTATGCAAGGCTGAGCAGCCTCTCAACTGAGAGCACCCAGGATAGGCGTCGTTACTCAAATTATTGGAATGGGAAACTGGCAGATGGGTGCTGCAGTTCATCCAAAGCGAGCTCTGTTCAAGCATTGCTAGTGTGCTATAAGGGTTCAAAAGACCACTTTAACTGGAAAAGACATTCATAGAGATCAATGATCCCAGTTAAGAATGTAACGCATCATCTTTTTATTGTTCAATTTTTTAAAACTACTATTACTGCTACTATCTGTCAACGAATTCATTGCAGCTTAGAGGACTTGACATGAAATAAGTTGTGTTTAAAATCGCTATCCTATAGCTATATCTGTTACTGTACTGAACACTTTTTTATAGATTATATTTATATTAAACATTTAATCTAATGCTCAGTTTGACAATAAACGCCGCTTCGAGTTTCTTTTAGCGCTGAGTTATGTACATGAATATTTTCATGAGTTAGATTGTCCTGATTTTATATTTTTGATCACGCCTTCGTCTTTTATATGCTCATTACACTAGACTTGAAAGGGTTCTGTTTTCATTCATTTTTAACTTCCTTTTATGTAAGTGTTTTAACTGCTCATATTTTTCTATATAGCACATTTTCATCTCTGTCCTTTTACTAATATATAGTAAATGTATAATTCATTTGCACAGACATTTTACCAATATTTTACGCCAGTACACTCATACTATTAAAATATAGGAATGGCAGCTACGCGAAAATTTCACATTACAAACTTTTCCTTTTTCATCATACAGGTAACAATAATATTATTAAACTTTTTTCTTCTGGGTTAACTTCCTTATAAATTGAAACAAGCTATATTATCCATGATTCCTAAACCTACTAAAAATTAATCCGACCCTAATAACTACAGATCGATCAAGTTAACATATCCTCTTCTATAAAATATTTAACCATTGGTCCTGCCGCAAATCTTAAAGTAAGTAGAGGAAATAATCCCCAACACTCAATTTTCGTTTTCATTATTGATGTCTTCAATAGCACAAGTAAGTTGATGTTATCCTTGACACATTTGAGAATAAATAAATCTCTCACTATTCTTTGGCACAGAATGACGTTTATCGCCCGTTTTTACTACTGAGGCACCACGGACGGTGGACACTGTATATACATGAAATGAAATGATATATTGGGAAAGGATTTTTTTTAGGGAAGGAAACGTTCCAGGCTTAAGTTTAGGGTACCTCTCCGGCATTTGCCATTTATGAGGACTGAGGAAAGCCTAGAAAAAACCTCAGCCAAGGAGGAGGTTCCTCCCACTCACGAGTCCGCGTCTTAACGACCTCGGCCACCCGTGGCAGTTTCTTCGACACAAATAAAGCCTTCCATAACGTATGCATGATGGGTTATTTTACAAAATTAAAAAACATACCTCCGATACACATTTCTGAAGCACTAATTCTTATCTTTGCAACCTTAATTGTTCTATTACAAATAGTATTCAGTTCTCCCTGGAATTCCACAAGGCAGCATACTCGACCCATTATTATGCAGCTGATTTTCCTGTACATAAAAAACTAATAGCAGCCTAAGTTACTGGCGATGTTGCTAATAAATACTTTAACAGCAGCAACTCAACTTCAAGATTTCGGTGACATAATTAATAGCTGGTGCAATGATGAAGAATTATTATAAATGTTTCAAACTCCAAGATGATTTCATTCACCTGCAAGCGCAGTATCAGCTACCGAACAATAACTTTTGCCTGAACCCCTATGCCATAATTTGAAACGGTCAAATATCATGGTCTAGCTCTGAACACAAAACTCGCTTAACATACTAAAATATATTCCATTGTTACCTAATATAAACAAAGAAATGATAAATTAAAGCATGTTCATATCAAACCACCATTATCTTATAATAAAAGTATATCACTATACTATATATACCATTAATTCCGTAATAGCAATTTGGCTGTTGTATATCAGATTTTTGGTCTTTAACTTAAATTAAAATGTTAAAATCATCTACAATAAATATCTTCCAAGGATAAAATGTTCGCTTTGGTAATGGAGGAATACAACTCTATACGATGATTTACATCTTATGTAGTAATAAAAAGTTCACAAATTATACTAACCCTCCTATATAACAAATACTAAATCGTCGTATTCTAAATCCAATATGCAGAAGACTGAAAAAATATCACGATTCTGATCTACGTCTATCACCATAGATCTGTACTTCCATATTATAACTGGATTATAAACTTACATCTTTCGTGTCTTTATGTATTGTCTCCATATGCAATACTACATTGTATTAAATAGTAAATAAAGTTAACTAAAATAAAAAAACAATAATCTGGATGCATGTTGCATATATAGACTGCGGAAAAAATACGTACAAAGGGTTTCATACTCTTTTGAGAGAAGGAGTGAATGGACTCAGACACCAATGTTGAGCTACAGGCATGGATATGAACCAGCGTCATAATTACCTTGCATTTCTTCATAGACAGTCAAATTTAAACCAATATCATTGACGGAGGCGCACCTCAATCTAACCACAAGTCACACACTACTACTCCATGTACAGCTTCGAGGTAACCATACCTGCCTCCTAAACCCAAGATAGTGGGTTCAAACCCTGCCAGGATCGATGGATTTTTCCGGGTCGTAAAAATCGTAAGCATGGCTTCCTTTGGAAGGGAGGTAAAGCTGTGGGTCCCATGTCGTATATTTACGGCACGAAAAAGAACCTCAAGCCTGAAAGAAGAGGCCTCTGAGCAAAATTTATCGGCCGTTTCACGCCCTGAATTGAATGGGGCGCTGATGACCTGAGATGTTAAAGAGCGTCCATAAATAAACCAAATAAATAAAATACAGATTCGTGCAAGTGCTGAGGCGTTTTGAGAACTAAACTTTTATGAAGGTTTACTTACTTGAAGTTAATTAATAGTACGGCACGTATTTGACAGAAGTTATCAGTCCTTTTAATAGTCCATAAACACATTTATAGCTTTGGAGTTAACTCCTGCAGCACAACGACTAAACGTCCGATACCGCTTGTTCCTATTCATAAGATACAAGTGTTTAAATGCTTTCCATTCGTAAATTCTTTGTACGAACTTTTACGAAAACTGTACGCGTATAGTGTTTATTTTTGGCAAATATATCTAGCAAGAAAGTATTTCAAGTTATCGTTTTAAGTTTATTTTTCTTTAATATATCATAATCGTTTCGATAAAGTCTTAATTTTTTTAAAGTATAAAAGGATATCATTTACATGCTGGTAGCTTGAATGGGAGCTCGATCCAAGTTTCTTTTTACTGTATCTTGAGTTTCGTCTTTTGAACTAAAGTGATCTCTTGATACGCCAGTGAACGGCTTTTGAATCTACAACTTCTTTGTGCTATATTAAAGAAAGAGGTTTCATTGACATGTAACCAAAACTCTTAACGCGGTACCTACACACCCCTTCAAGAGCATACTTCAGTGCCTTAGTTTCCAGCTAAGTGCATGCTACTTCACCTTTTTATTGTCCAGCTACCCCTTGCCTCACCCAGAGATCCTAGAACTCTTACAATTTGGAAGGCCTGGGAAAGAGATAGTACGAGCTACATATATTGCCATTGAGGTGCATTTTACGTGGGATTTTACACCCTTCTAACTCATATTTTTACATTGCTTCTTCTCTGTGGTGATTTTATCTGAACTATTATATTGAATTATTAACAGAATATTCCAAATTAATGAAGGAGAACATTACAGTGCAATGAAGTAATGATATCTAGTAAAAGAAGTCTGGACACCAAAACATTGCCTAGTTGTAGCTGTGGTTTAAGAAATGCTGTTGTAGGATGCTGTCAGTTGCTTACTGTACAGGTTCGTATAGAAAATAGAAAAGAGGCCTGTGAAGAGAAGAGAGATCTGACTTAATGTGATAACACGTGACGTAGTTAGGTGTCCGAACTTCCATTCCTAGTAAATACAAACAAAAATATCCAAACACTCTTATCCCTGACTTAACCCTCTTTGAGCAGCAACGCTTTCTGCTAAGTCACGCGAAAATTTGAAAAGGAGATCCATCTCTGAGCTTGACGTGATGCGCCTTTTGTAAAATTGAGATTGTCTAGCTAGGCTAGACATAAGAAGGTAAAAATGGTAGTTCAAAATGAATTCAGATATTTGTCATCTACGAATTAGATTTATAAGTATTTGTCAATTCTATAGACTGCATTTTGCTTCCCCAATTTTACCCGAGATGGAAACGACAGCATTTTGGGTCAGTGGACGGTCAAATGAATTGAGCGACAATATGTTGAAGCGGTTTGATCAAGAGATGATGATGATGTTGGCTCCACGTTGATGAGCCAAATTATGAAGCAGTTTGGTATGGCAGCCACTTGAGTGCCAAAATTTGAGATAGTATAGTATGGCTCCAGCTATGTGCCCCTGGTTGGGCATCAATCTTGAAGCAATCTGCTGTTGACATTGTGTGGCCTCACGTTGTGATGCCAATTTTGAAGTAGTTTTGTAGAGTAATTGTTGGTCGCTTCGGTGTTGTTGCCTACGCTTCAATGACAACAATTTTCAGGGTGAATTCTGTTATTTTATTTACTCGTATTCAGTGAGAATTGGAGATGGTTTTTTTTTAATTTAGGGTACTTCCCCGGCATTTGCCATTTATGAGGACTGAAGAAAACCTGGAAAATACCCAGTCAGGGAGGACGGTCCTGGTGAGATTCGAACCCCAGACTTCCCACTTACTCGTGGCGATTTAGAGTGTTTCTATAGTGTGAATAAGCACACGATACGATATAATTAATAGTTGCTTATTTTATTATGTCCAAATTCTTTCGCTTCCTCTGGTGTTTTGGTATGATAGACTTGGCTACGTAGAACATAAACTCAGTTGCCGCATGTAAAACTTACAGATGAATGCCGTGGCACATGGAAATGAAAATGGAACTTATAATGAGTACTGCGAACAGTTTCTGTGTCGAACTGAATATTTTATAACTGCATGCCTCGCCGCGTATAAAACTTAAACTGCCTGTCTCAGCATCGTCAAACTTTAACTGCTTAACTGCGTGCGTCACGCGGCATGTAAATTCTTTCCCAATTTATCATTTCATCTCATGTATCATCAGTGTCCACCGCCTGTGGTGCCTCAGTAGTAATAACGGCCGTTAAACACCATTAAAAAAAGTGGAGTGTAGGGCTTCAAAACTTAGTACTGAGCGATGAACAAATGTTAACTGAACTGAACAGCGTGCCTCAGCAACGTTGAACATATAACTGCTTGTCTCGCCGAGTATAGGACTTGAAACCGAGTATTGAGAATGGCTTCTCACCGTGTGTAGATCTTATAACAACCTGTCTCAGCCGAACAAACTCCCCCTTATATATAAACTTCAAATCAAGTGATCGTTGGTTTTAACGATACCAACGTAGTCACAAAGGCACGCGCAATCTTCGCGCATATCTTTAAAAGTTCAAACATGCGTTTTTCATTGGCTGGTTCAATTTCACCTGTCCCACGTTGGATTTACTATTTTTGAAATTTTTAAAACATTTGTTAGCATTGGTTAGTTTAAAGGTCGAACGGTACCACGCCTGTCGAGTTCATAGACCTTAGCGAGTTTAAAAGTTTTTCAGTCTATTCACACTCCACCATCAGGCCTTTCAAAAAGTAGTCTAACACTTGACCCTCAGGTTTCCCCTTTTCAATATTATTTTATGTTCCACAGCATCTGCATAGCTGTGTGTCCACTTTAGGGAGTAAACAAAATAAAAGAGGGGTATGGATATCATAAACCCATCCATTAATAGTAAATAACTGGACAAAGAATCTACGACAACATATAAACAATGGGCGTTCTGTATAGAAGCTTTAAATTTTATTTAGTGGAAACCAAAACAATATTTGTATTATTGTCATTGGCCAAAATGAATGGTTCACCTCTGTTTTTTTTTTTTTCTAGTTTATATTTTAAGGTCACATCATATGATCGAAGTAAATTAGGATAGATTGTAAATTCTGATCAGTCCTCTATCATAAGAGGGTCAAAAGAGCTGTATATCTGTAAATTTTTGAGGATGTATTTTGTATATCCTCAGTGGATTTTCTTTTTAATTAATTACTCTGATTTTAGCAATATTTTCTCACCATTTTTAATGTATATGATTTTTAAAATTTTCAACTACACATATAGCTGCATTTTAATAAAACGCACGTGGAAGTACAGCGAGTTTATCGATAGAGCCCACCACTTAGTTATGGTATCGGAACTTGTAATCATTTACTATAAACATTGGCTTGACGTGATTTCCATCTTTCCAAAACAGCATGCTCCTTCTCCTAAGCCTGGTCTGACAGGGAGCGTTTATTCTGTGACGTCAACTTTGAAGAGAACGCTTTATTGAATTTAATTAAAAGCTTAC
Organism: Metallyticus violacea; assembly: GCA_030762175.1. NCBI lineage: Eukaryota > Metazoa > Arthropoda > Insecta > Mantodea > Metallyticidae > Metallyticus > Metallyticus violacea. The sequence continues at coordinate 97,358,334 of CM060846.1, read as the reverse complement.
TGGGCAAGGGAAAACTCTGGTAAAAAACTCATCTAAGCAACTTGACCTAGCAAGGAGAATCAAACTCAGGATTCCGAATCACGAGGTAGCATATTACCCGTAGATGACGGAATAGTTGAATTTGTGACTTAAACATCTCTTGCTTTTATCATATACCAGGACGGATCAGGGACCCAGTTCACCTTACCAGTTAAGAGTCCTCAACGGACTCAATTTTCCTAGACACCTACACAAAGATTTCCCAACATAATTATAAAAGGGGACTGTTTAACTTGGTTTTGAAAATGGATACATTGGAATGCGTCCATACAATGCTTGTTTATATTAAAACTATGTATCAAATGCAATTATTTATGGGATTTGTATCAGTTTAATTAAAAATCAATTATAACAAAGATGTATTTACACCATTTTCTTTAAATTGTGAACTTGTGTAATATTCTCCAATATAATGCTAATTCATTAAACATTGGGTGCAAAGAACGTACCAATAAAATTATTTTGTACAAGATTTTAACAGGCAGATGTTAAAAGTAGTAGCTACACTAATCGTGGAACACACACTGACATACCTCGAGGATCTCCCGATCACGTCACTTTCAGGATCGTTCTCTTGTAATGATGCTTTTGATATAATACTCAAAAATGTAACGAAAAAGTATCAAGCCATCCGCATATTTTTTCGATTCGGAATTGTACGTATAAAAAGAAATACATTAAGAAACGAGAGATTTTGTTCTATTTGAAAAGAACCAGCCAACCCAATACCTCTTCAACTTTCGCTATAACTCATTTCCTTGCTTTCAAGGACTTGTACTGACACTGCATTACATTAAATCAAAAAAATAATCTGGTCTCTCGATGTGTCAGTAATCTTTCGAAACTAGGTGTAAAAATTTCCAGTTCAGTTTATTCTTATCATCTCACCAATCTTGTACCTAACTTAATATAAGCCAACACTATTCTTGAGCTAAACAAGCGGTTTTTTGAATTGAAAAATGTGCATTAAAGTCGTCATTAATTTTGTTTCATCAGTAAAGGCGAATTTCCTACAGAACTTTGAATGGGAATTAAGAGTTTAGGAAATATCCTCATTACCCAGTTTCTTCCAACTCTTCTCACTGGTCTGCAATCACATTTTAATTAATGAGAAGACAGTAATATAGACATTGAGATATTCGTGAAACGACGCTATGTTCTTAAATTAGTTATTGACACAAATGTGACTTTGTTCGCTGGGTAATGCCTTACAAAATGCATACTTGGTTATATTCCCTAACCTCTCAGTTATCCTCAAATTTACTTAACCCCTACTCGCTTATGGAAGCAGGCAGTCGGATCATAGCGAGTTAGGGCTGCGCGCTGATGTGTTTGTATCGTTGTTAAACTCGATTCACATTACATTTTTTTCTTTTTAATAATATTATGAATATAATTCTTTAACTTTTTGTCCACATCAAGAACAACGTTTCTTCTCTTCTCATGATGCTTGGCAATAACATTTTGAAACGCATTTAAGTGTACAATGTGGATTTCAGTTCCACAATATATCCTAAGGCACAAAAAGGACACTTTTTATTTCATTATATTTTGTTCTTAATTATTTTAAAACGAAAGAATGCCCATTTGAATAAAATATTGTTTTGTTAAGTGCCTTAAATTACATCAATAGAAACAAAAACTTAACTCTAATAAGAAAAGGTACAATGGACGTAAAACAACGACAAGTTTTGTTTTAATTGTGAATACATTTTACGGTGCCTGAAACATAAAAAACGCATTTTAATTACGGCATCCCCCCCCCTTGGAGTAAATGACTACAATTTATACGTCCTGGCATGCTTTCGATCAGTTTTGCAATGGCTTCTTGAGGAATATGCTCCCATTCTTCAAGAAGTGCTCGCCCCAACTCCTGTAAATTTTTGGCAGCGGCAGTCTTGTCTTAACACACCATTCCAGCCTGTCCCACACGAGTTCAAGTGGATTCATGACGCGATTTCTTGTTAGCCATGGTTAAACTTGGATTCTCACTTCTTGGAGATAATCTCTGACTACTTGGGCAATATTCGGGCGTGCAATGTCGTGCAATAAAATAAATTACCGCCTTAAATGGACCAAATGGTACATCTTAATTAGCCAAACATTCATTTATGAATATTTCAGCTGTTTGACTTCCATTTTCCACTAAAATTAACTAGTACGAGCATTCATAAACACTCCTGCCAAAAACATCACCCCACCGCCTCCAAATGGTAACTTTTCGGAAATGCAGCATTGTGGAAATCGTTCTCCCCTCCTTCTCCAAACTCTTTCACACCATCAGGTGAGCGCATATTGAAACAGGATTCGTCTGTGAAAAGAATGTAGCTCTACTGTTCATTTCCCCAATCCCTATGATCATTTGCAAAACGCAATCGTTCTACCCGGTGCATTCTGAGCAAACTGGGACCACCTGCAGTATACTTCATATCAGTTTATTTGCTTTCAATCTTCTTCTATCTTTTTTGGCCAAAATTGGGGGTCCATGCGTGTTAACTAATTGCTGGGCTACAGTCATAGTTGGCAAATTGCGCGCCCTAAGAAGTGTCAACACCATATACCTGTCTTCATTTTGATTTGTAGTTCTCGAACGACGCAAACCCGGTTTTGTGATATATTTTAGGGTCTCTCTAAACCGTTTTAAGGCATCTTTGACTTTGCTTCTAACCATATTCATTACATTTGCAATGTAACGTACAGTGCGTCCATCATCCTTTAGGGTTACAGCTCCAGCCACATCTAGAGGTCGAATTTTTAAGGTGAAATGTGACTAACCTACTTACATTTATAACATGAAAAAATATTGAAATAATGATAATGAAGCATAAAATGGTTAACACGAATATGCTGTATCTGAGACTTTGTACACTTAATTGGAATATTCGGTTATAATGGCTTGGTTATAAAACAAAAAAACAACAAAAAAAAAACATTCAACATAGCCTACATGTCCCCATGACAAGCAACAAATGCTTGTCATAAAATATTATGACAAGCAAATGTATTGCAATATACAAGCAAATATAAAAGTGTCCGGGTTTTTTTTATCCCAGAGTATGTATTTAAAAAATAAATAGTACTTAATCGCTTCTCTTAAATATTCTTTTAATTTTATAATTGTATATTTAGCTGCACAAAAACTACATTATGGCTTCTAATGCATAACTATTTGCATTTATGTCTTAGAATTGCGTAAAATTATTGTTCCATAAAATATCCAGCTTATAGTGAGATTCAATTAGGGATTTAACTTTTTCATCAGCCAATTCTATTCTTTGAAGTCGTATACATAGGCTATATTTTCCAGGTGTTTTAATAGTATAGTAATCCATTATATCAATTGTTATCGAAAGATAAATGCCAAATACGCGCTCCATTATAATTTGTTCTTGTGGCAACAACGCAAAACAACAACAACAGCAACAACAACGACGAAAAGCAAATGAGGTTTGTCATTAATCATAGTTAGGAGAAACAGGTTAATGAACATAGTGGAAAAGGTAATATGCACGATATTTTAGAGTATAATTAGATAGTATCTGCCATTGCATCGCGGAACATGAGCATCTCCTATGATAGACGTTTCGATTAACAAGGAGAAATTTCCCTACAGAGTGCAGAGTGACAGATGGTAAGCCCATTGCCTTTAGCTCATACCCAAAGAGAACTAAGGTCAAACTTGGATGTGAAACGGAATCCAGAATTTCTTTTTTCGTGTAAGGAGTTCATTAACGTGCCGTAAATCTACGACATGGAACTCGCGGCTTAGAAGTTCCTTCCAAAGGATTTGCTCTCCTGAAAAATCTATACGCCCGTCAGGGTTTGAACGCGCGAAGGAATGTTAGAGAGCACTACTTTTAGATCATAGAGGCCGATATTTTGAATATGCATATGATGATTGCTGATAATCATTAACATATGAAGGTATCTCAAATAAGTGAATTTTTATGTAGCTCTAGAGGTTCTTTCCGTCTCATAATTTCATTTGAGCTATTTTTTAACTCAACAAACAATTGAAATTAAAAATATGTCATAATATAAAATAAAGCGCGTAATATGTTATTCTTCTTTAACCGTTCGTTGCATTCTGCATTATTTGTTTGACGTTCCATTCCGATTGCCAGAAATGTATGCATTAAATAATAAGCTATCACAGCTACCAGTAAAGAACACTGACGGTGCACAATTCATTTTTATGGGAAATTTAAAACTGCCAAACAAACTAGCCTGTTATAGTGCAGTTTTCTGAATACTGAGTCCCAACCAATAAGACACTGATGTTTCAAAGAGAGTAGCAATAATTGTTTTATAGCGATATGTTTAAATAAATACTTGCTTGCTAGCTTAAAATACTTGCAGGAATAGAATTTTTTGCGCAAAATAAATAATGTCAATGTGGGTTTTTTTTGGGGGGGGGGATGTAGGCAGTATACACGACATTGGATTGCATTGGGAGGAACGGAGGAGCACATTTCCATACTTCAGTCTTGCCTAAGGTTAGACGATTGCACCTATGTCACCAATGAAAATAACTCCACAATGAAGAGATAGGATGACGGAGACATTGGGCGGCCAGAATCCAGGGGTGTTGATGCAGGGAAAAGACGGGGTGCTAAACAATTTTCATAGATAGAAAACTCAAACCCGGTGGGATTCGAGTCCCTCAGAAGGAGCCGTTTCCATACCATATACAGGAACAGAAGCAAAATTCTTCGTCACGCCGCACACAGCACCAGCTCACCTAGCCTGGCACTTTTGACCCTGTAACAGAACCAACGGAATGAAATTGTATGAAATGAGACAGCAGAACATTCGCAGATATGAAATATTCGTCAAAGTATTCCACTAAGAAACCAGAAAAAGTCACAAAAAACCCAAAAGTCAAGAAACTTGTTCTCAATAAATTTGAATCTGATTTAGGGGATGCGAGTCTCAAGTGTTGCAGCTTGAGCCACCCTGTTGGATTCTGCTTTACTTTTTTTTTTTTTTTTTTTTTATTTTTTTTTTATTTTTTATTTTTTTTTTTTTAGTTATGACTTTAGTGGTATTCACACACTCTTTAAACGTACTAAAGCGAAACATTCCTCAAAAGGTCAATTTAATTTCTCAAAGAGAATTAAGAAGGATAACATGTAATTTCATAAGCAGATGCCAGAAATGTGAAACATATAGGTAGGCTTCTTTAGCATCTCCTTGCTAGATACGAGTATATTAGAATGTATTGAATATGTCACTCATTCTTGAAGCTTATGGTGAAGCACACAAACGTTTTTATAAAGGCATGTGAGTGCTAAAAACAACTTCATCTGCAGTAAATGAAGTAAACATTCAGCGTGGACACGATATTGCGACAGATGGCTGACGGAAGGATGTTGACATATCAGAAGAGGTTGGAATTTTCACTTGAAACTTATTACAAAATTCTTCACAAAATTTTCAGCATGTATTACAATTTCAAATGTTAGTCCCAAAAAGTTTTACTCCTAAACAGAAAGGAATCGAATGACTTGCTGGGTACCTAATCAGTATGGTGAATCATAGTAATGATTTTTAACAACATGATCGCTGGAAGTATAACTTGGTGCTATACGTATGACCTGGTGCCTGTATGTCAGTAACAAATGTTTCTCAAGGACATTAGCAAAGTTATACTGTAAATTTTCTTTAATTCTCAGGATCTTGTCCACTAGGATTTATTGCAGGAAATTCCACTCTAAATAAAAAAACATACGACGTCAGGGATGCGGTGAAAGGGAAACTTGGAAAAGATGGAAACAAAACTGTATCTTTGTGTGGCAATGACTTGTACATCGGTTAGAATTGGTAAAACAACACACAAAAACACCTTGCCAGGCATAACGTGAAGACATGGAGCAGCCTGCGTACTCTGCAAATCTTTTACCACCTGACCTCTTCCTCTTTCCGCGGCTGAAAAAATCATCTGAAAGGACCAAAATTGGCACGCGCTGAAGAAGTTACTGAAATGTGATGAGAGCTGAGAGCATTTTCGAATAGTAGTTTCCAGAAATACTTACAAGCACTATACACGTAAAGTGTGTTACTGTGGAAGGAAAATATTTTGAATGAAAAATGGCGTAAAGGAATATAGAGAAATTTATTTGTATGTTATTAACAAATTCCGGGAACTTTATTATTGATTACATTGTATTAATAAGAAATGTAATAACTAAACTAGGCGACAAGTATACCCACTGAATTCGCCTTTACGGAATATCACCGTCCATAATAGTATGTTTAATAAATTTCCATTTGTTAAAATAAAATTTGTTTATAATCATATAAATGTTTTCATTATTTCATAGTTCCTTCATTTAGTTTCTTGGCCTAGATGACTCTGTCTTACGAGGGTGTTTTGAAAAAGTCTGTCTCCTACATGATTAAAAAACATACGAGATATTGACCTGAGCTGTATGTGTGCAAAAATCTTGGAGTGCCATTCATTACATTTAATTTTTCACATAGTCGCTATCCTCGTCCATCAACGCTGGACAAGTTGTCATGTCCCATCGGCGAAGAAATCTGCCGCTTGCACCTCCACACTACTGGTGTAACGGTGTCCCTTCAGATGTTTATTCAGTTTCGGATAAAGGAAGAAGTCTCAAGGTGCAAAATCTGAACTGTACGACTTTGTGGTTGTTATGGATCCTCCACTGCGAGCCTTATCATGTACATCATGTACATCTTGGCCGTACTCACAGGCGTTGCCATAGTCACCAATTAACCTTCGACAAATACACAATCGCACGACTCTTCATGTACGGCGTCATTTTGTCACTTATTCTTCTAGTTTTGCATGAAATTGCAGATAAATGCCGCTAGGTATCGTATCGCACCAGATTCAAGTCCGTTTCTCGCAAATTGTAATGATCGCGTAGGATACAAAAGTTTTCAAAATACACTCGTATTGTTGTTTCTTATATAATAAATAGCATATGAAATGTAATATATAAATGAATTTAATTCTGCCAAGCAACATAATCTTTTATTATGTGTTTATTATTCAACTCCGTCCTGTTAATGCCTGCGCGAGCATTTAGTTTAGGCAGCGATGGATAAGAAAGCGACCATAGTTTTCAAGTGCGAGAGAATATAATTCTTTCACACTATCACACAACAAGAACACGTCTTTGCGTTCCCTGAGTTAAGCTCGTACTAACATCCTCTGCGAGTCCCCTGGCTGGTTTTCAAGCATGGGAATCAGACAGTGAACATATAAAATAATTATAAAAAGTAAGATTTTAATTTCCTTAGGATAGATTGTCAAAATATTAGCCTCTTATACACATTTCGCGCATGCAGTTTTGTTTCTTTAGTTATGGATATACACGGAGGATTAAAACATTTTCTGCGGAAGAAAAAAGAAAATTTACTTACCATCATAGTCGCTTGATAGATGTTCTCGTTGTGGCTCTTTGAATAACAGATCCTCAGTTTTCTAGTTGTTGTTTTTTACGCCTTGCAACCTCAAAATTCTTCCTCTCTTAGGTATACTTTGTCATAATTGCTACAGGTTTTTATTTAAGCATTCATTGTTGAATATGGGCTATAAACTTTCCATTTTACTCTTGTTGTAGATGTTAAAGAGATTTAGCTGAAAGTATAATTCCTTTTAGTATCGTATACCTGCGATTACATGAAAACAGAAAGCGATTACTTTGAAATGCCTGTTGTGCTTGCAACTCTCGAGCTACCTTGTTCCAATGGAGCACAAGTTCTTAGATTTCTTGCAAAAGAAGCAAAAAAATCTTAAACATAGTATAAAATCGTTCCACCCTTATTTCTATCTTTATCTCGCTGCTCTTTAACCGCTCCATAGCGCTCGTGAAACTGAGCTGATATCTCTAAACTGAAGTAGGTAATTCTTGTTGGATTTAATGTCTCATTCTTATGGATCAAGGACTTGCAAGCCCATTAAACGGGAGGACTAGGAGTTATTTCCATGGAGGAAAATCAGAGCGCAAAGCTGTTCTACCTATCCACATCTCCTGATGAGAGACTCTTAAAGCCGAACATCCAGCTCGAAGGTCCATACACAAATTTCACTGTTTCTTTTGTACTTTACGTTTTCACCATGAAAATATTATTTGCTTGCCTCACGTTTAAATTTTCAACGTAATCCAAGTTTGTGTCTGTAGTAATATGCTGCAATTAAATCAAGATAATTTTATGCCTTATTTAGTAGTAGTGGTAGTGGTAGTAGTAGTAGTAGTGGTATATTTATCACAGTGACACCAATAGAGTACAAAACAATTATAACCGGCGCGCGGTTATGTTTGATTTAGCACAAAATATTACATTAGATATTCACAATAAGATATGGACTCATATATTCAACAAAGCAAAATAAGATATTACAAGATATTACAAGATATTACATTAGATATTCACAATAAGATATGAATCATATATTCAACAAAATAAAATAAACAAATAAAATTAAAATAAAGATATCTAAAAGTGGTTCGTTCCTGCGTGATTTTTTTCAGTAGACAAATACTTGATACGAGGGGATATGAATAGGATATGCCCCTTAAAGCGCAGAATCATCCAAACCTACTTCTAGTATGTGTGCATGTAGTGCATTTACTTTAAAAAATAGTTTTACAAACCTAACTCACCCATTTGGCACGGGTTATCGAACTCAGTGTTGTAATCTTTCAAGGCACTGATAATAGCTCTACTACAGGTTGTACCATTTGCTGCATCAAGAAAACTGATATTTGCCAGATGTACATCTTAGTTTTGTATCGTTACAACAGCACAGCCTTCATCTGCCTTCCCTATATGAAGTCTCCTCTGCGACGAAGACGATCAGTTTGCCTTCCAAAGCTATTTTAATGCTGTCATGTATCGCCGTTCCACATCAAGGCATGTACTCGTTTCTCATTCTTGAAAGAGTAGGAAGATTGCCATGATGGAACTTGACCTATAAAAGCAGAAATAATGGAATTAGTTTCATTTAGAAGTATAGTAACACTCGCGTTTTATAGGCCTAATATCTATAAAACCAATTAGAAGTAAAATATGAAAAATACAAACCCTTGTCTTAAATATTAAATAAAATAGTAAATTTTAACAATTTAACGCGTTTTAGGCTTTATTAAAACTAAATTGTAATGTTACAGATGTTTATTAGGTCGTCGTTTGCATTTCCTGTTTTTTGCATTTGTTCGGTGTTCGCTGCATTTTCGAATTTATTCCAGTGTTCTGTGTTATATTTCGAGAATATGTTCCGGTAGAGTTTAAATTCACAAGAAAAGTAGACGCAAAACTTAATGCCATAATGAAGGTAGAGAGTGCTACAGGCTGCGAACAATCATATGTAATCTTCCAGCTGTGTCGTCAGTTATGGCGTATACTTATTTCCTGTTGTAATGGAAAGTGCAGCGTTTCTATTTTACGCTCGATAAAAGATTTAAGATACAATTGCAAAAATATACTAATTATGTTGGGCTTGAAATTCTGAACATGCCTATACAAGTCACTGGTTTATACGATGCACAGTTAGTGATATATTCTTGTTGATTCACACTGGTTTCTTGCTACTGAGCTAGCTAATTTTTTTTACTGAGTAAGCTAAATACAAGCTAATGAAAGAGGGCTAAGTAATGTTTTCTTTCAACAGAACAGTTTCTTCATTACGATACAGTTTATGTTTGCTCGAGTTTTAAATATCACAAGAAGCTAGTACAAGTAATATCTGCGTACATAACGCTAAGTGATGTGTATTTAAATTAGGAAAATAGATATAATGCGTAAAAACATTTTAACAACTTATCTTACCAACAGTATAGAGCAAGTATCGACTTCTCAAAAATTCAGGTTTGCTCTGATGTGGTGAGTTCCTTAATTACTAAAAACTAAGAGTGAAACCTAAGAAGCATGTGCTAATGCAAGTTGCTATGGTAAGTTATTTGAAGGAATAGTCATGAGTATATTCTCATTATAAGCGAAATGATTTTCTGTTTTATTTTCACCTGCTGCTGAACTACTGTTGTACTGTTGTACTGTTGAACTACTGTTTAACTGTTGTTGTCGGTCCTGGTGGTGTAGTGGTTACCATGCTTGCCTCCTAAACCCAAGATCGCGGGTTCGAACCCGGCCAGGATCGATGGATTTTTCGGGCGTAAAAATCCTAAGTATGGCTTCCTTCAGAAGGGAAAAAAAGCCGTGGGTCCCGTGTCGTACATTTACGGCACGAAAAAGAACCTCAAGCCCGAAAAAAGAGGCCTCTGAGCAAAATTTGTCTGCCATTTCACGCCCTGAGTTGAATGGGACGCTGATGACCTTAGATGTTAAAGAGCGTCCATAAATAAATAAATCAATCAAAAAAAAACTGTTGTACTGTTGGACTGTTGTATGACTCACTTACGCTGAAAATATGGAACTTCTACATGTTTCAAGCAAGAAAGAAGAAATGCTCACTTCCTTATGCAAAATATTATTTTATATATAAACTTTATTTAGATTACGGGGAGAGGGTAGTAAATGCTACAGAATATTCATTTATTAGAAAAGCAGGAAGGAAAATGCTTTTACCAAGCTTTATCCAAGCCTTATATACTTAAAACTCATGCATGAACTATCATAAACATTTTAAAGTTATTTCGGTACTGTCAGATGCTTGGACGGCATCTCAAGAGCTCTGAATCTGATCGTACATGGCATAGCAAACACTTGAAAATTCAACCAATGAAACGAAAGGTAAATACTGTAGTATTAGTTATAGCACGAAGATGATCATTTCCCCTTTATATTTCAGGGAATCTCAGAATGATGATAACCCCAACTTCTAATTACATTATAATACCTCGCATCCTACGATACACTTTCATAAACTACTTCTTCGGTGTTCTAGAATCGCCGTACATTTTTTCAAACTATACTCTCATGTACTTTCATGGCACGCATGGCATTGTTTGCGTCTTGAAGGGGTTTTTGGACTGGACAAAGTTAGACGTTAAATTTCCTTTGTAATATTTTCGTTTCTGAATAAACTACACAACTAATATTCAATCGGTGCACAGGTATTAATAAGTATTTATTTCCTCCTCTACTTGCATTTTTACATTAAAAAAGATTTCTTTTAGCTCATGAATTTACTATTGGTTCACATGAGTAAATATGTTTATGCAGTGACGGCCAGTAAATTAAACAGATTCATTTTCAAAGAGAATCCCTGCGGTTCAAACGAACAAAACGGCACAAAATCCAGATATAGATAATTTACCAGTCTTTGAAAACAGGTGTTACCATACAAACACCTGCACAATCTCGTCTGACTTAGCAGATTGCAAGCAAAGGGTGGTCAAACTAAGCCCTCTAGTGATTAACTGCGGCAGTTTATAGAATATCAAATAACACCATTGAATTTAGAAGTAAATTACCTAGAATTTTCGTAATTGTAGCGAGGTGTTGTTTGTTCGAACCCGAGCGAAGGATGAACAACCAGAGCTTATAGTGAGTAACTCTGGCGTTCTACAGAAAAAAGAGCACCACAACCGAATTCTAAGGTAAATAAATAGCCTTTAACTTAATTTTGTTGAGATATTATGTGTTGTGTTTTCTTTGTCATAAGTGAAACATAAATCGCTATTAATTGGTCAGCTCGGAATGATTAGGGAGGATATTTCAGTATTTCAGTCTTGCTGAAACTGTCAGTGATTTCTTACAGCTGTGAGGGCTGGGAAAAGCATCAGTTGCTTTAACAATCATCAACACCTGAGTATTTAGTACGTTTTTCTTTGGAAAGTTTTCTGCCAGCGTCATGTATGAAATTGACCCTTCTGAGGGGCTCCAAATCCTTTACCGCCACATGTGGCCGAGGTCGTTAAGGCACGGACTCGTGAGCGGGATGTCTGGGTTCGAATACCGTCAGGACTGTCCTCCCTTACTGGGTTTTTTCCAGGTTTTCCTCGGTTCTCATAAATGGTAAATGCCGGTCAGGTACCCGAAACTTAGGCCTGGAACGATTCCTTCCTTAAAAATAAATCCTTTCCCAATATCCCATTCATCTCATGTATCATCAGTGTCACCGCCTGTGGTGCGTCTGTACTAAAAACGGGTGTTAAACACTACTCACTCATTATTCATTGCAAATCCTTTGAGGGAGAGGCTTCGCCGGCTTCGGGGTGTTCTATCTGGAAATATGTTAGGGTCCGTCTACGTCCGCGGATCCTGGCCTCCGATACCTCCCTACGAGGTTCACCCACAAAGGGCGCAGCGACAAGTTCTTGAGAAAGAATAATGCAGCCACACCTCGCCCTGGCGCTTTTGACACTAAAGCACAACTAAAGAAATAAAATTATAAGCTGGGGTGCGTATTCCGAAAAACATCCTGCAATCCTGAACACCGTGTTTAGGCTGTTCGTCTGGCTACTCGATCAACATGTTAGTACATTTTGCTGGTTTGAACATTTCGTTTGTCATGACTGAAAAGATTCCCGTGCCACTATTACCAAATACCGAAAGCTATGATTACTAGTAATTTAATATGTTTTAATTAAAGCCCTATTTTTTTCTAAATTATGAATTGTTTTTGGCTTTTACAAAGCCTCGTACCTGAATGACAGCAAGATCAAAAAGGGTCGCTGTCTAACTATTAATAAAATGGCTTGGACCCACGAAACACGGTGTATATTAACACCAACACTTTGTTATAGTTGTGACTTTTATCTTCCTGATTTGTCAAATGATGGCATCGATCAAGCCATTCTTGTCTCTGCTTCAGAATCTGACATTTTACGTTGTCATTCTCTTTTATGGAGCCAAACTTTATTTCCTTGAAGGAATTTCTAAAGAAAGTTCAAATAATAAAATGCACCTAATTGTATATATGTTAGTGTGTAAAATAATTTAAAAATGAGGAAAGATGAAAGTTAATCTTGAAGCATGCAGCCTATACAGAGACTTTTTCCCTGAGTGTAACTGAATGAACCTGCAGCACCACCTGCCCCATCTGCCAGCATCAGCAGATACCCAACAGGCATAGCTAGTAAAGTACATCGCTTCAGGAACTAGACAGATAGCCCAGTCCTAACGAGGGTCACTGGTACTAGAGGTTGGTACTACAATTTTAGAGCTAGTAGTACTAATGGGAATTACTTTTCGGTTCAATGTTATGTTGACCAATGACATAAGAGAAAGCTTGCACCAGAGCCTACAGATATCACAGTCTTTAAATCCTTCTGAACAGCCATCAGTCAGATGTAATAGTTATGAAGTGGTGAAAAACGAGAGAAAATGGAAAGTATTTGTAGAATTAAATTTGGTAAACGAAAAAGCGACGAAAAAATAGTTAGACTCTATGAACCACTTTGTTGCACAGGGATGCAAACTTTGGCTCGCAGTAATGTGTTAGACTTGCTGAATGTGATGCATGCATAATAAACTTAATGTACATTTACCAAGAACATATGCAGTCATATTAGAATCACTATTAAACTATTTTGTGTGCTCTTGTGAATACTCGCAACTTTTTCTCGTTTGCATAAGTTTTCAGAAAATATAAAATAATGTAGAAATATTATTAAATCTGATGCAAAGTTTTGTATATTATAACTATTTGCTAAATACATGGAGTTCTCTTATGAATATAAAATACATTAATAATATAAAAAAAATTTTTTTGATTGATTTATTTATGGACGCTCTTTAACATCTCAGGTCATCAGCGTCCCATTCAACTCAGGGCGTGAAACGGTCGACAAATTTTGCTCAGAGGCCTCTCTTTCAGACTTGAGGTTCTTTTTCGTGCCGTAAGTGTACGACACGGGACCCACGGCTTTACTTCCCTTCCGAAGGAAGCCATACTTAGGATTTTTACGCCCGAAAAAAATCCATCGGTCCCGGCCGGGTTCGAACCCGGCGATCTTGAGTTTAGGGGGCAAGTATGATAACCACTACACCACCAGGACCGACAATAAAACAAGTTGGGTAGCTACAGTGTATTAGTGCAGAAGCTGCTACAAATAGTTACACTTGCAATCTTAAAATATCTAGGTATAAAACCGAAGTTATATGAAAATAGAACACTATATTGGAAATACCGACTCAGGAATTTGAATACGCAAAAAGCAAGCTTTCTTATGTTGTGTATTTATTCCACTGGTCAAGAATGATCGGGCTTTTTGCGTAGCAAAATGTAACTTGGTCATGTCTACAAAATTCTGTCTTGGCGTGGAACAGGAATTTAAAATATATATATTCTAGATAAAGTTTAATAAATTGGCATTGAAAACTCTAAAAGTCCTGGTAAACTTCCAGGAATGCAAATGGAATGGTTTCAGAGAGTTTTTATAGTGATGATGAAGTAAAATTTATATGAGATAGAAATATCCGGGATATTGGAGGGATTTTGATTCATAGAAACATCTGTCAACTAATTTTGGGTCTGCTGAGAGTTTCATTAAATGGAGTAGTTCAACAGAGTCAGGGCTAATTGGGTATAAGGAGAAAATAATGGGATGTATTGGTTCAGAATCATCAGGCCAGAGAAAATAGTATGCACTTCTCACCTTTAAAATTGTAACATATTGTGTCTGTTCACAACAGCCATGCGGAAAGTATGTGTGTCTTCTCGTTCGGTTGTTTGATGGGACCGTTTGGGTCCTTCAGATTTCTCTGTTCATCCTACCTAAAAACGCTGATCTCATATTCGTTTCGCTGTGGAAGCATTTTGTCCAGCACTAATATCTCTGAATGACATCCCCCACTCTCGGTATGCCACAATTTTCCCTTGATCAAATTCAGAAACCTGCTGGTATTGCTGCCGTATTTTCGATGAGTCATACGTGTTCCTTATGAGAAAATGTCGGGTCAGTTTAACGGGTCTCATATGGGCGTTGCAATTTAATCGCCAGCAGTGTATTAAGGCAATGTTTCATTTAACATGAAAGGATAAAACCTTGCTCAGTATGATTAAGTACATTTTGGAAAGGATTGACATGGGAGAAGTGTGGAATAATAAGAAAGTAAAAAGGAAAGGCTTTTTGGAAAGGAATTAAGCTAAGGATTGAAAATATTGAAATGCAAGATTTAATAATAAATAATCATTTATTTAATAATGCTTTAATAATAAAGTATCCTTACGTTTATATAGGTACATAATAAAATATATGGGTAGGAGAAAACATGCTGAATGCTGAAATAATTATGACAGATGCATTTGCATGTGTCAGAATAGGATTTGTGAAGTTGAAGGGAGTAGGGGAAAATCTAAAAAAGATATGTCCAGTGTGTAGATAGAAGGATGGTTTGGGCATAGCTTAATGGAATATTAAAAAAAAATACTAGATTATTGACAACGAAATTGCATTTAATGTTAGAATAATCTTCCAACAGAATTGATTAGGGATGGGATAAAAAATTTAAAGCCAGAGTAAAAAAGCAATAAACAGTGTTTTTTTTTAGGAAAAACAAAGAATAATTAGTCGACAGGAATTAATAAAGAAATTATAAAAATTAAACATGCACACTTTATAAGATGACTGTATTAATGATGTAGATGAATGTAATGTCCTCTTAACCACTTTGTTGTAGATATTAGATCAATAAGAAAATCAGCAACTAAATTAATACAAAGTATTAATTAGCAGAAAGTTTTATAGACAATAATTTCAAATAGATTTAGATGATGCGTTTACTGTATGATTACGCGTATGGTATTCTATTTAGTATTATATTGAGTATTGATTAAAATCATTCGTTAAAGATTTAATATGAGCTCGTTTATTTTACGAGGTGAAACTTTGTCGAAGTAGCTGGAAATATTTGCCTTGCTTTTGGTGATGAATCAGTATCTATAAGTACAATGTAAAAATAGTTGAAGAGATTTAAAAACGAGGATGAATCATTTGAGGATTCTGCACAAGAGACAGCTCTAGCATTTTTGTTGACGACGAAGTAAAGGCTGCAAGACTGATCCGAAACAAAGCAATCAAGAACCTGCGGAAGAGCTCCAAGTCGGTGATGAAACATACAAGGATTAGAAAAGCTGTAAAAGATTGGAAAATGTGTTTGATTTAAGCGGAGTGGCTCAGGCGATAACGCATGGGACTCCATTCGAGGGTTCTCGGTTCAAATCTCTTGAGGCCGGCCATGCAGATCTTGCATCTTTTCATGGTTTTTCCTGGTCACTTAGGCAAATACTGGGATAAATCTTTCCTTTCCATGAATTTTCCACTTTACCATTTCTTATAATTTCATTTCTTTGGTTCTCTTTTAGCGTCAAAAGCGCCAGGGTGAGGTGTGGCGGTATGACTCTTTGGAAAGTTTTCTGCCAGCGTCTGGCATGAAAGCTGCCCTTCCGAGGGGCTCGAACACTTTGGGGGGGGGGGAGGCTTCACCGGCGTCGGGGTGTTCTGTCTGGAAAAAAGTTAGAGCCCATCTACGTCCGTAGATCCTGGCCTCCGATGTCCCCCTCACTACATCCATTTCTCCCGAGGTTCACCCAAAAGGGGCTTAGCTACAAACTACATGTCCTTGAGTAAGATTGAAATACTGAAATATCCTCCCTAACCATTTTAAGCTGACCAATTAATAGCGATTTGTGTTTCACTTCTGGCAATGAAAACACAACACGTAATATCTCACCAAAATTCAGTTAAAGGATATTTATTTACCTGGAATTCGGTTGTGGTATTCATTTTTTCTGTAGAACGCCAGAGTTACTCACTATCAGCTCTGGTTATTTATCCTTCGCTCGGGTTTGAACTAACAAAACCTCGCCAAAATAACGAAAATTCATTTCTATTTAATTTATTTCTAGATTCAATGGTGTTATTCGATATTCTATAAACTGCCGCAGTTAATCACTAGAGGGCTTAGTTTGACCACCCTTCGCTTGTAATCTGCTATGCCAGTCGAGACTGTGCTGGTGTTTGTATCGCATCACCTGTTTTCAAATACTGGTAAATTGTCTATATCTCGATTTTGTGCCGTTTTGTTCGTTTGAGCCCGAGGGTTTTCCGAGTTAGTCCTCACGGGCGTAAAGTGTTTTCTCAATCGTTTGAAAGAAATGGATTCTGTGCAACAATTCAAAGCGGTCACACTATTGACTGTCACCCGGGAAAGCACAGCCATATAAATAAATTATATCAAGAAAAGAACTTCTTAGCGCAGCGTATCTCAAACTATAGTGATGCCTTTGAGTTTCTTTACAAGACTTGGAAAATAATTCAGTAAATTGAAATCAACTTCGGATTACTGTGTATATCAGAAAAAAAATTGTGGAAATTAATGAAGTTTGAAAACAAATTTTTAAGAATGTACAAAGGTTGTAAAGTTCATCCATTTTATTGATAGTAGTGACAATTACTTGTATTTCATTTTCTCTGTTTATTATATAGAGAGTATACTATTTCTATTGTTACCTAAATTATTAATATACCTATATTAATATAAAACAGTATTGATATACTTTAGTTATTAAAAAATTAAATATGCATTTCCTTCTAGCTCTTAATCCTAATATAAAACGGAGGTGAATGTTATTATTACTGTTTTAAAGAATATAGGCAGATATAAAACTTAAAACTTGAAAAATCATAGGATAAAGTTGCTCTCGAACGAGGCAGGAGTAGATTGGCCCACAGAACCTATAACTTAAAAAAGTGGTCCGCACTTGGAAGCAGTTTGAGAAACGCTGCCTTAGCGAGATTGATCCATTATGAGTTTCTGCCGCAGGGAGTAGTTCTCACCGCTTGGATATATTCAGACTAGCTGACGACATTTCTTCGTCAGAGGAAGAGTTGCGCAGACCCGTTTCCATACATGGTAAAATACAAAAGAAAACTGCGTTTTGAACTATTACATAGCTGGTACATTTAGTTAATTGGTGATTTAAATGCAATGAAAGACAAAAAATACTATATAAATATTTAGTAAATTATTTTAACTTGTATTTTCCATCATACATATAGAAAGCGTTTTATTTAGACAATACATAATTAGCGGTTTTATAGACGTCATGCTTAAAATATCTAAAATGAAAATTTCTCTCATTTGGCACCACAGCCCGGGGCGAGCCTTGGCCTGCCGCGACGACCTCTGCTTCCTATACCTCCGTCTTATGACTTCGTTGATAGAGGGGAGTGAATACTGACAACCCGCAGGTTGCCTATTACACGGCTTTCGTGATCGCAGAAAGCCACCTCTCCATCAGGCAGCTTCCCAATTATCCTCACGAGGCTTGGTGAATCCCGTTCCACACCTCCCTAACTTGGAAACATTCCTAAGTAGGTACAGGGAATTGAACGGGCCTCCGGGCTAGCTGTCAGCAACGCTAACCACTAGACCAAAGAGATGGTCCAAAAGCTGATGGCAGTGGTAGGATACGAACCCATGGTTCCTACTCACAAAGCCACAAGCTTAAAGAGTTCGCCAAAACGAAACCTGACTCCTAAGGAAACCTTTCACTTTATACATTTGTCAAATACTTCAGCAGACATCTTTTCTGGTCGGCCCTGACGGTGTAGTGGTAACCATACTTGCCTGCTAAACCCAAGATCGCGGGTTCAATCGCAGACATAATCGATGGATTTTTTCGGGCATAAGGAACCTAAGTATGGCTTCCTTTAGAAGGGAAGTAAAGCCTTGGGCCCCATGTCGTACATTTACGTCATGTAATAGAATCTCAAGTCTGAAAGAAGAGGTCTCTGAGCAAAATTTATCAGTAGTTTCACGCCCTGAAGTGAATGGGACGCTGATGGCCTGAGATGTTAAGAATCTCAGTAAATATGGCAGATCAGCAACAAAAGACAGCTTCTCCGAAAAAAAAACAATAAAAAGTTCGACGCCTTTAAAACTACTAATGTGTTAAAAGAAATATTCATACTATTGCTGTCTTATTTCAGTTATTTTTCGATTCGTTAAGCCAAAATTCCATCGTTTCTGTTTTAAAATAAGAGTTTATTTATTCAATAAGGTAATCAACGGAAATATAATTTAAGAATCTGCAGTCAATTCTAGTAGCTTTAGTTCTTGGGAAATAGCTCTGCTTTTTTCTTTTTGGTTTACTCTGCATAGAAAAACTAATCAGCACCATATTCACCCATCCTCATGCTTGAAATGGCGTAATATTGAATCAGATACTGTGAGCGCAGCTTCTTAATCTAATCGGGTAGTTTGCATGCTCTCATCTTGGGCTCATACAGTGAAAAAATTGTCATCCATGAACACTAACCAATTAGCCTAAACATAATTATGATATAAAAGACAATCTGTCAAACAAGAGCTTCGGTCAAATAGTCATGAAGTGTCTGGTACTTCAAGCTTTTGCATTGACAACTGTTGCAGCATCTCTCGTTCGTATTGTGGGTGTAGATGTAACATAGAAAGATCTTATATTTTTTTTATACATACCGAATGCCTCTTTCACTAACTGTTGAAGATATGACTTGTTTTACAGGTCGTTTACTCATAGAGCAGCGTTTCTTAAACCACAAGTTGGCGTCATAGACTGCCCTTTTGATCCTGTAGTACTTATATTGAAGATTTATTTAGCAAGATTTAGTAAAATTAGTCCGCTAAGGATGACAAAAATCAAATTCAAGCGAATTGCAGCTCGCAGTGTGTTTTCGAGTACCACAAATAAAAGTTCCATTATAAAAGTGTTATTTCATGAAAACATATGCTCAACACTGCTTAATTTTCAATGTATCTATCGTACATTCATTTTTGTAGCTTTTTTAAACTAATAAAGTAGAAGTTATACAAATTCTATTCTGAAAAATAAATGACTTATAAAAGCACATTATAATAAAACAGCCTTAATATATTACTGTTAATAAACAAGAATATATATTTTCTCTAATTGCTAATCGTAATGAAATGAAGGAAATGTAATTAATGATGTTTCAAATTAAGAAATATATATTTCAATATTTGATTTCAAACATAAAATCATAAAATTTCTTATTAACAGCAAAAGCAGAGAACCTTTTAACTTAATAAACATCTTCATAGGAATAGTTATGATAGGAAAAAACGAACATTAATTATCTAAAGTCTAGTTGAATTTTGAATATGAATAGTGATTTAGATCATTAGAAACATTATGAAAAATCTTACGACTTCTTGCATGTGGTCAGATGCATCGTAAAGGAGAGGTGACTGTTAAAATAAATGCAGTGAAATGTGAACATTATTTTATTTAGTCAAGTCCTATCCGTGTCTTCTTCCTCCTGTGAGAACATTCCAGAAAAGCTCTAAAACATTTACAGAATCTCTGAGAATAACACCACTTCAATAGCGGCAGAAGACGGTGTTCGAAGCAGCAGCATAGCCGTGGTGTTCATCTTCAGCATCAGCAGCTAATCTACATCTTTCTCCAATGAATCAAATCAACAATTTTCCCCCCACCTAAATATTAAAAATGAAATATTAAAATAAAATATTAAATCAACAACCTTATTGAAAATACCTCAATTGCATAACTTATTTAGTTAACAATGAAATTTCGTGTTGCACAAGCAAATTCTGATATCCCATTTCACACTCCAAAAGAATTTTGATGGATTTGATTAACCTATTAAGGCCATATGTTAAATTTCTTCTATTTGCCGGGTTGAAAACTACTAATCGCACAAGCCAAATTCTTAAATATATTCCGTGCCATTGAAATGGGATATTTGTTACGGAAGCTGATAGTTTATTCCATAAGCATTTATGAGCACGGATTCAATGTATTATGCTTAGTATGTATCTACCTTTTATTTACAAAACCATATTTACCTTAATTATATAAATAAACATTATTATTCATATTATTAAACTGTAACTTTCCTTTATCAAATTTTAATATACTTTCATCAAATATCTGAGTTTCATACAAAGCATTTTTTCAGTTCCTATCATTAAATGCTTATCAATGAAATTATTTTATATTTTCTCAAGGAATAAATCTTTACTTCTTATAGAATAAACAGCAATATGCAAAGTATGCAAATATGTTCGTATCCGAATAATAAACTCCGGGAATTGGTCTGTTGGATCACCAAATCTCACTCCGTGAAAATTGTAACTTTGGAGAAAAATAAAAAAAAGAAGCTAATCAAATACTTCCATAATGGAATATCATGATTTATACATTGTTATTGGATACCCAACATTGTGAATGAATATCATGTTCGATTATACAGAATATTAATGATCTCAAAACAATAATTTCAGAGATTGTAGATAGGCCTTAAATAAGCAATTTGAAACAGAGAACATAGAAAGACCTAAAAATAGATGGGAAGATAACATAATGAAAGTCTTAAATTAAAATAACAAAAAATATTGGAGAGCATTTGTACATGATTGAAATTCATAGCGAAAAAAAGAGTCTATGTTGTGGTTGTTCAAATTTAAAAAACAAATGTGGCAATATGATTCCATGGGATCACTATGCCACTGACTGATGAACCTTCCATTCGATATGACATCCACTATAACCCGCGAAAGTTGTAGATCACGTCTCTTTGGCGCAGTCGGTACTGGTTTCAAATAAAATGGAATCATTATTATCGAGTTCGAGTCTTGTTCATTACTTTATATATGAAGGCTGTTCAGTAAAGAATGATGCATTTTTACAGCCATAATTTTGTGCTAAAATTTAACTTTACAATATATGGTTAGCTTATTGTGTAATGTACATGTGGCACTAGATTCAGTGTTGTCCCTTCCGCCTGTGAGAGTGTGCAAGTTGAGACATGTTCAGTTCCATCTACAGCAAAATGGAGTTGATACGAGAAGAACAATATGCTACTTTTAAATACTCTTTCGTATCAACAAATCTTCAGTTGAGACATAAGTAATGTTACAGGAGGCCTATGGAGAGTTTGTTCTTTCCTATAGTACAGTTCGAAAACGGTTTAAAATATTTAAAGAGGGGAGGCAATAAATTTCAAAAGCAGGTGAACCCGCTACTCCAGCTTGTGCTCTAAAGGAAGAAAACGCGGCTGTCATCCAGAGAGAGGATCGTCGAATAACAATAAGAATAGCTGCAGAAATTGTGATAATTTCGCTGGGTGCCACCCACACATTGGTAACTGAAAAGCTACAGATGAGAGTTGTTTGTGCACTGTGGGCTCCAAGATCGGTGATTGAAGGACATTCGCGTGCAGTTGAAGATGATGTTACAGAAAGAGTAGTAATTACTGCTGATGAAGCTTGGCTGCATTATTTCCATCCTGAGATCACACAGCAAAGCTCTATGTGGAAATGGCACGCAAAATTAAAATAAAGTAGTTCCTTCAGCTGGGAAAGCACCGCCACGGGTGACCGAGGTCGTTAAGGCTCGGACTAGTAAGCGGGAGGTCCGGGGTTCCAATCCTACCAGGACCACCCTCCCTGACTGAGGATTTTTCCAAGTTTCCCCCAGTACTCTAAATTGGTCAAATGCCGGAGAGGTACCCTTAACTTCGACCTGGAACGCTTCCTCCCTTAAAAATAAAAATTCTTTTCCAATATATCTTTTCATCTCGTATATCATCAGTATCCACCGCCTGTGGTGCCTCAGCAGTAAAAACGGACCACTCAAAAAATAAAAAAATAATAAAAGTTGTGAAAGTTATGGTCATCTCATTTTTTTATATTCAATGAATGGTTTTCCCGGTTGTCATACCTGCATACACAACTGCAACTGGGCAATTCTACACGGATGACCTAAAAACTCTGCAAGTTCATACCACATGTAAAGACCACATTTCCGTGCAACAAGCTGGATGTTGTACCATGATAATGCACGGCCGCACATTGCTAGTTGTTGCTGACTTTACTTCGTGCGCAAGTTTGTTCAAAAATAAAGTCACTTGGAAATATCTTCATAGTATATTTCAAGATAGAAGACCTTCTTCTCGAAACTTTCTGCTTAGTACATAATGATTTGATCTTGTCCACATTTGAAATGTTTTGTAGTTTTGCATATTTTCTAATCAAATGAAAAGCAGCCCCAATTTTCAATATCACTTACGAGACTTCTTTGCCCGTATCACTTTATGACATATGGCATAGGTACTTGCATGGTTTCCTCGAAACTGCCTTTGAAAATTATATTTCTTATAAGCCAGCCGTTTTTTGAATAACAAGAAATACATGCGCATCCTTTATCAGCTTAAAGACAATTGGACATATACCAATCTCCATAGAAAAAAGGTTTGTGGCACTTATACCGCTTTCCATGAAAGTTTAGAATTATAAGTGAAACCGTATATTAATTGCTACAAAGCCATTTATATTAAATATGGGTAATACTTAGCTATTTTAGTACGAAACATATTATATAAGAAATAACAATACTCTCATGTAGACACTCTCCAGTAGTGATAATCGCTCATTTTAATAAGCTGTTACTCAATGACACTGTGAATTCCTGAAAAAATTGCGTTACATATTTCATATTGTGTTAAGTGAATGTATACAAAGTTTTCATTTCCAAACATTCATTGGAAGGGAAAATGGAAATTTAAAAACTGGGTAAACCAACTCCAAATATTAATTTCAGTCAAATTTTGATTTCAAAACGTAGGAACATGTTTTCTTCAGAGATATATTTCACCAGCAGAATCCAGATTTTAATCAAACAATCATGTACAAGTTTGTAGCTGCGAAAATCAGAAGAATGCATTTTTGTTTATATCCCCCCCTCTCTCTCTCTCTCTCTCTCTCTCTCTCTCTTGTATGTTCAGTCACGCATAGATGAGTGTTAAAGTTTTAAGGTTCTAGAAGCTCGTCCTCTATATTTAGCACTAGCAGTACTAAAGTTGTACAGAAATCGAAAATGGACTAAATTTCTCAAGATATTTCTGTGGCACCAGATATGTAGAGCATTGCGAAAGAATCTTAACAAGAAAAATTTACTAACGATTTATAAAGTTCTGGGCAGCGAAATTTAGATTTAAAGAGAGAACTATTAAAACAAATGCCGTAATCAATAAAATGAGATTCCTAAGATATGTAACTGATTACAAGTACATTGTTGGATAGGAAAAGAAACGATGACATACGAGCAAAATTAAAAATGCAAAACTTGGAAAAATTAGAGCAATACCAGATAAGGCGGAAAGATCATATAGAATGCATCCCAGGTAAAGAGTATAAAACAATAACACAATATGTGTCCAAAGGAAGAAGGCCGTTGGAAAGTCCTAGAAAAGATGGCAGGATCAATTTTCAGGAGACCGAACGGCCTAAGGTCTCAATCCCCGATACAGATGAAAATAATTTGTTCCAAAACCGCGGACAGAGTGAGGAAGTCGGACTACTAAACGAATGAATGAATGTGTTTAATGCCCGTTTTTGCTACAGAGCCACTACAGGTGATGATATATGAAATGAAATATTGGGAAAGGATATTTTATTAAGGAAGGAAGCGTTGCAGGCCTAAGTTTTAGGGTACCTCCCCAGCATTTGCCATTTATGAGGACTGGGGAAAACCTGGAAAAAACCTCAGTCAGGGAGGACGGTCCTGGCGGGATTCGAACCCAGACCTCCCGCTCACGAGTCCGTGCCTTAACGACCTCGGCCACCCGTGGCGGTCTAACTACTAAAAGAAAAGATAGTTGACATATCTGTGTAATCAGGCAGAATGATATTCTCAGCATTTATTATAACTTATCGAAAGAAGTAATAATTGCAGGATCTGGCCATTATCGCATTTTTCTGGTAGTTACGAAAATTAATAAAGTTCATGTAAAGCAAATTAATGCTTAGGAAGGAATACTCAACTGGATAAACGAGGCATCTGGAACTCTTCGTCTTCATATTAAAGGAGAAAAAAATATAAAAATAATTTTGTTCAAAAATGCAGCGAGAAATAATTAAACTTAACAAAGTGTGTAGGCCCCATGGGCGGTGCTTGTGTTAGAATTTGAAAAGTATCGGCGCGCGGACCAATGACAGCTTCAGTAAATGAACTGCCACAGTTGAGATAAGTATTTAAGATGGCAAGGGCTTAGACACAGGTGTGAACAGAAGGTCGCCTATGCAGCGTTATTATGTCCCTTGGGGGGGAGGAGGAAATGAGAGGGGGGCCGCACGCCGAAACATGCACAACGCGTGCGCCGTGCGACTGTAGTAGTGGCGGGGGTAGAAGGGGGGGTGTGTTCCTTGTGCTTTGGCCGGGAGCCCTGTCTTGATGAGGAGTTGCGTCCCACGATCCCATCACATGGGGTACAGGCGGCAAGCAATGACTATCGGAGGAGGATTCTAATCTTCCTGCGGAATTTGGGTATCAAGTCTTTGGCGCACCTGAACTTCTGATGGCTAATCGCGAATTGCTAGAACAGCTGGACGCCCTCCAGTTCCAGCTCTATCCTTTTTCTGTCTCTCCTGAGCTGCTTGTTACTCCAGCATGTCATCGGCGGAACGCGGGTAAGTTGGCTCGAGTTTGTTTTGTTTTGTTTTACTTCTCCTACTTAACGAGTCCGTTCCCGGCTGATGTATTGTCGCTATAACTGTTCTAATTTAGTGCAACCATGCAGTCGTATTTATGCTGTTAATGTTAAATAAAAACTTGTAGAAACAAGAGAGACATGCTTGTTTGTACTCATTAGGCATAACATTGCAGTATTAAGCTTCATTATTGGAAAAATTCAAAACTTTAAACATGTTAGTTGATTGTTCGCCATTATCTTCTTTCTATTATTAATAAAATGGTCGTACATCGGACTGCAGTTATTTTATGCATAAAGTTCTAAATAGACAAACACAGACTCTCAA
The DNA here is from genome assembly GCA_030762175.1 of Metallyticus violacea. Lineage (NCBI taxonomy): Eukaryota > Metazoa > Arthropoda > Insecta > Mantodea > Metallyticidae > Metallyticus > Metallyticus violacea. Next base: position 97,332,570 of record CM060846.1, on the reverse strand, counting down.
GGCATACAAATATACTTTTCACATAACAGGTGTCATACCTGCGGATACTACCAGCAAATCCTGGATCAATTTAATTAAAGTAATAATGCACTTAATTTCTCTTCAATTAGTTAAGTTTCATAAATAGCAGAAAATGTTTGGCTGATACCACTAAACATATTTCTGGTATTGTTACTTTAATTATTATTTTTTTTTTAGTTTTTTTCATGTTAGGTTTTAGAAACTCCGCTATTAGGACCACATTGCTTCGAAGTGGTAGAAACACGGTAATTGAATTACAATTTACTTACAACAACAATCGTCGCCTAAATATGGCGATCTGAATCTATCTGGGCGAAATAAGTTTGTTCAAAATGGCTCGCCCAAATCGCTTGATTCGGCTGGCGTTCAAAACTGATAAAAGTGTTATTCCAAGAAACCAAACTTTGAGAAAAACTTTTATCTGCAATAAGAAATTAAAATAGAAAAAATTAAAAGTAAAAACTTTACGACTAGAAGCACAATACATCTAAATGACTTCAAGAAAAACTTATTCTCATTTTCATTACCTTTTTCCTGAGTCTGCCAATATATCTTTTACCTTCGGCTTGATAAGTATTTGTTTAGAATATCCGCTTTGGTTCATTCTATTAATAGGTCCTTCCAACGTTGTAAATACGGTTGAATTGTAGTTCTGAAAGTTTGTTAAATTCCTTTCTTCATTTAAAGATTTAAGACAGGAGTTTAACACATTTTCAATCTTTTCTTGTATAATTTTGTACTAAACGAAGAAATCTCATTTCAGTTATTGTGTACTTCTGTTCATCATTTTTGTTATTACTTTGGATTCAAAACCATAAAGAAAAGGCATACTACTAAAATTTTGTAGAAACTTGTCTGAAGTTTTTATTGTTGCACATATTTAGTTGAAATTCTTGATGTTATTGGACCTAAATCCTTATGAAAAGAGGTGTTATATGCTAGATAGTTGAAATTATTTACCTGTGTCATTAGGGTATTGTTTTCAACGAAGTTTTATATTACTAGGCTTTTTCCTTGAAATGTCATTACTTGAAATTTCGAAATTGTGTTTTACGCATATCTGATTGAGCTTTAAACGTTTTAATTGTAAATCGTCTGCTGTTTTTGCAACAATAACCTGTTGATCAGCATATAATCATGTTTAAAGACAATTTTTCTTTCCTAAATAGACATCCTGTATTGTCCCTTTTTTCTACTCTTGAAGAATTTCATCAATGTAAATATTAAAAAATACGGTTGATAAACCTTACACATGCCTGACTTATCTTCAATATTTGCACGTTAAAGGCCCTACTGTAATAATATATATATATTTGATACAGTAAACCTAGAAAGGAAAAAAGAGTACATCATTATTCAGTGGCAATTTTTTAATTTTCTAAAAATTATTATGAATTTAGTAAAATTACGTCGCTTAGGTACATGCTAAACATGAATTTTAAGGCTAAAATAATTTTAAATTAAATATTTTGGTCATATGTTGTATAACAATAGATATTAAGTAATTTCAATTAAATAAGTATTCATTATAATTTATACGATTTATTTTTTGTTAGTTTCTTGAGCCACAGAGTACAAAAGAATGATTTTAATTATCTTTAAAGTTCCCAAAATTATTTCATCCGTAATATTTTACGCTATTCGATAAGATATCCACAGCGGTGATTACGAAATTAATTAATTATGGGCCAAAAGTCAGGAACACTTGAAGCTACGTGGCGTTAGAAATTTGCATTAGAAAAGCACACAAGTGAAAGTCTTGACAAATTTGCTTAGTGGGATGGAAATCTTTGCCGTCTGTATTTGGCTAACTGGCTAGCATAGTTCTCAAATATATGTACCATGAAAATACGTAGTTTGTTATCTAAAGATGATATATGTACAGTTAAAGAGCAAATGCTGATTATTTGTAGTATTGTGTGTAGACACCTTAAGTATGTAAGAAAGATTATAGTAACCAAAATATTTCATATAAAACACAGAATGTAACCTATACTTACGCTTTAATGGCATATGCAAATGATATGTCGATTTCACAATGTTTTTGTATGAACAGAATCAATTTAGTATTAAATATAAGAATTATCATGTGGCAATTAAATTGTCTTAAATGTTTTAGAAAAAGTGTACATTAGAACAATATATATATACATGAACACATTATATATGTGTGTGTGTTTGAATTGTGTTTCCTGATTTGCATATCAATAATACTTAAAATAGAAACAATACATTTAGGTAATAACCTAAGATTTAAGTGGCATGTTTTGCAGTCAGCTCTTTGCAAGTAGTTTAGATCTTTCATTACGAATCAATGATAACTTCCGAATTATATACATGTATTTGAGGTATAAAAAGAGCAATTAAAATTATAATAGGAACCAAATCTAGGAAAACTTTTTGTTTCTATTAGAAAAATAGTTACTAGAATAAGGTATATTTCTTGATGATGTCAAATGTCATATTGTAAGAGAAACTCCTTTTCATATCCGAGGGTGCTATAGGGATATGCAAACACTCACCACTTTCTGCATACGCCATGTTACAGAGTAACATAATCAACGTTCTTATTCTACACATTGTATTCCATATTTACTCCATGTTACCCCTTTACTGGTCAGTCCCAAGTTCCACATCCTGCACCTCTGACAAAAGAAAAAAAAATACTGATGTTCCAACGTTTAGCGTGCCTTCCCACCTGATAATGGGCGATTTGAGGGGAAGAGGCACTGCTGAAGTTGATTTTTTACTATCTCAATCTCATTAGAGCTTTTACAAACATTTGAGTCATGTAAGGCCAAATGGACCAATTTCTGTAAAAATGAATTCATGCCTTTAGTAGCTTTTGGCTTGTATGTTTAGCATCAGTCGAATGTTCTCTCTCTCTTCATTTCCTTATCCCATAAAAGCTGCAAACATTATCGGGAAAGTGTTAGAGTGACTAAACCTCTCCAGGACGTCAGTGGTCAGAAGTTTATCACGATTATCGACTGTAGGAATTCATACATTACTTTTATCTGCATACCTTCATTGCTTATACGTTGAGTCACCAATGGATTTTTTATTTGTTTATTTACGGAGATTTTTAACAGCACAGGTCATCAGCGTTCCATTCTAATCAGGACGTGAAAGTGCCAACAAATTTTGCTCGGAGGCCACTTCTTTCAGGCTTGAGGTTCTTTATCGTGCCGTAAATGTACGACACGGGACCCACGGCTTTACTTCCCTTCCGAAGGAAGAGTCACAAATGGAAATCCGTAAAAAAGTGACTGTATCTCTGTATTCGTTTTCTAACGAATACAGAGATAAGATTATGAAAATTTGTGACATTTTGATAAGGGTGGTCTACTTCATGTACAATTTATTTTGAAAGTAATTATCTCATAATGAAAGTTCAGCTGACTTGGTTTCTTCGGGTGAAGATGGCTGTCAGCATAAATCTTCTGCCTCAGATTCATCCTAAAAACCTGATTTCCGGGAATGCCCTCACTGTTCTGTTCTAAATCTCCACCTTTGACCCAAACGTGAGGCTACACCCATTTTCGCTGCCACTGGGTATCTACAGTTTATATCCCCTGATCTTTACATTCTACAAATTCTATTCAAGCCTATTTGTCTGGAAATTGATGGCATTATTGTCGGGTGCTCTATCCTCTGTTTTCGCTTAATGAGCGGGTAAATAGCTTTTACATAGTTTAGATCCTGTGAGAGGAATTTTAGTGGTGAAAGTTTCTAAGCGGTATTACAATCATTTCACACAATTCGTGGAAGAACTCTGAAGTTTAGTCTATGGTTAGTAACCTGAGGCTCTGCCTATCTTTGATTTTACGGATATTTTCATTGCTCTTCTGTCTCGCTGTCTTTCAGTATTGAAACGCTTTTCAACTTTTGAGTTCTAAACCACATTCCTTACAAAAATAACTTTATGTTCGGTTCAAGCCTCACACCATATTACGACGTTTCTTTCGGCATGCTAGTACCTGAATAAGTTACATATGTCTCCTTTTAGAACTGTTGATTTCAGTTAAAGGAACAAACAACCTTGATAGCAATCCCTAAAATCAAATATTTTTTTTTTCAAGCGAAAGAGATAAATACGGGAAAATTTCGAAGAAAATCTACTAATTGTTAATAATAAATTTGTGGTTAATAATTACAGGCGTCGTTGTTGGAACTCTTACCATTGGTTCTTCTTTTCAGCAAAAGCAAAATAAATGTGGAAATGTCTACTTGTCTCTCAGAACATAGTATGTACAATTATATGAATTTAAGAGATACAAAGTTGAACCCATTTCATGTTTCACTGCAGTGAGGTCAGTTCATTTGTTGCTTAATATACTAAAAAGCTCAAATTTGCCCTTACACCATTAATATGGCTTTATAGGATCTACGAACGCATTGTCCGAGAACAATTGAAAATCTAAACAATTGTAATTAACTGAACACCAATATATATATATATATATATATATATATATATATATATATATATATATACTGTAAGGCCCAAAAATAATTCTAATCATTTCTATGAGATGTAAGCGCATGTAAATGGTTAAATACAGAGCCCTCGGTCGGGCGCGTGGTCTTCTTGACAGGGATTTGCTTAGCACCGGGAAGTACGCTGTTTGCAGGTTCGTAGCCTTTTAAATTCAAGCGTACAGATATCTTTAAATATTCACAGCAGACTAAAAACCAATTTTTTGTCCTACAATAACATTTCGTGTACAAAATGGGGGGTTTCTGCATTCCAGTATCTATTATTTTCTGTATCTGGCAATGTAAATAAAAGCATGCTTCGTCCGTTAAAAAATTAAACTCGGGTCTATAGAGTGAACATTAACATTATGGAACACCGAATTGCAAGAAATTAACTATACTCACATAATCGCGTGATTGCAATTCCTGAACTACAATTATCCTTTAGATTTATAATTTTAAAAGTTTAGTGGCATTCCAAGCCGAGGTTTGCGTTCCTGATTCCTGTACAGGCTTTCTCAGATTTCTTTGGACGTTGTTCCAACCTTTCTGCGATGTTATCAAGTTTTTCCTCTGTAAGAACTCGGCGCTTTACTTTCGGTTCCTTATCAAGAACAGACTCCTTTTCCCTAATCTATTCACAACATTAAGGATCGTTTCTTTGTGAGTCGCACGAACAGCAGGGAGTCTGTCTAAAATCGTCATCTCACTTTTCTACAAGAATTTGTTGTCGCATAAGAATCATACATGAAGAATCTGTGTGCCAAAGTATACAAACTTTTTGGCATTATAACAGTACTAACGTACTATAACACTGAAACACGTAGTCTCACAACGTTCAACTCCTGTACAGCCAAAGACTGCGCGTCAGCACACGGAGAGTCGGGAAAGTGCAGGGGTTAGAAACCGGTTACAAGCAGGGCAGGCAAATCTCTGTTAAGCCGGCCATGCTTCCAAATGCACACCTTGTATATACACTTTATATTCATGTATTATTACAAAAATAGTTATGTAAATTTCCGATTTTAGAACTGCAAGGAGTGTTATAGCAAAATGGCTCTGTACATAGCGGTTTTACCACATATTCATAAGAAAAGCGCACTTGAACAACTTCAATTTTTTATCGTTGTCTCTCAAAGCCTCTTATTTGATTGAGGATAAAGTCACATAAAACATACGGGTGGCATAAGTGATGCTTTTCAGAAGCTGCCAAAGCAGAACATACATACAAAATGCTCATCTAAGAACCAGAATAGTATGCCATTAAGTTTTAGTAATCTAGGATTTGGTTTTTGCGGCTTGCAGCTTCTAATGTTAACATAAAAGACATACAAATACAAATATTTTATTTTTGAATGAAACATTCGCTCTGGATACCCTACTCGGTATGTAAACAGTAACTTGCTTGAATTAATGATTATTTTTTTTTTTGTCTTAAGGTATATATCCATTTAAAGACGTTCCTTCATGTGATAAAAATAAAACACCGTGTCACTTAAAAATATCAATGATGTCATAGCTTTCAAAATAATAACCGTAAACATTTTTACGTTTTCTCCAATACATTTAATTTTTTTTTCCAAAAGGTTTAATTTTAATTAAAACTGTACATTTACTTATGAGAAACACCTGCCTATGAATATCATACCCTAAATTTTACAACTCATCACTTTATTAACATCTAAGGAATACATGAAAATTCATGTTTAATGTACAACTTTGTTCTTTTGTTTTGTAATAATGAAATATTGGGGAAATAATTTTCAATTTAAATAAATGTTGTTCTCAGCAAACACTTATTATTTGTAACATATTTAAAGCACGCTTCTTTCTATTAACACTCCTATATACTTATTATTATTATTATTATTATTATTATTATTATTATTATTATTATTATTATTATTATTATTATTATTATCATCATCATCATCATCATTATTATTATTATCATTATTATTAAAATAACAGTATATTAGTTATTATTTATAAATTAAAAATATAAAGTTTTACAGATTAATCACAAAGTTGTAAAAAAATAAGACAACAGTAAAACATTAATAATCTGTTTTATTCCATTTTGAATCCCTTGAAACTTTTCGAACGTCCTTTTGTTTGCATAAATGTTCAATTAAAAGTTTGTTTGTTAAAAAGGAACAAATATAGAAAAAAAGAGAAAAAGAACAACCTTAAATTACATCTAATAAAGGGTGAATGCCTCTACATTAAAGCTTTGAGGTTACTGCGAAATATATGGATACAGGAAACTTTTACCTTGCATCTGTACTTCAAGTTGGAAAATAAATTTAATACATTGGTTTCCTAGTATCTAACTGCACGCTGATTCCTTGTTGCACATGAATCCTTAATCCGCTTCCCAGGTTCTTTTGATTTTTAAAGCTTCTCTTCTACAAAAAAAGTGAAAGAAATGTAATTTGAAACATAGCAGACACTCATCGTACAGTTTGAATTCCACCTAATGTCATCTTGTAAAATAGAGGATAGTATCAATGTGATGAATTCTTCTTTCGTCGACTGAACAGATGTCAGATCTGAATAACAAAACGTCAAGCTGCGTCTGAAGTGAAATATTTTATGGAGGGCATATGCAAAGAATGAAAAATGGAATGGAGGATCAGTAATTCTTGTCAAGAGCATTAAACGTAGCATTAAAAAGTGTTTGACCACAATAGCATGACTTTCTTTTGGATGCAGTTCACTCGAGTAATGCTCTTGGCACCTAAGTTGGCAGTCTTTCAATGTTGTGACACACAAAACAAATAATATCAGCGAATGTGTCAGCAAAGAGAGGATCTTAGAACCTGCTCCTGCAGTCCATAACCCTTGCTTTTCTCAAAATGTAGATACTCTGGATAGAGATTCGAGAAATCAGATGTTCGATGTTGCTCTATGGTTCAAACAAACAAATGATGTCGCGAGAGTGGGACTTTCTTGCTCTTGGCGATGACTTTGAAAATGTAAACATAGCTTTTATAAGTCTTCAACGTCTCTTGGTGATTTCTTCAAGTCTTTTTAGACAGTGAATGCAATTAATGAGTACGTCCGTCGGCGTCTAAAGTTACCTAGCGTTCCATTTTTAGCTTCAGGGAAACCCCAAACTAGATGACGTAAAATTAATTGTTCCAAGTTCATGTGAAATAATTTAAATATTTGAGAACAGCTGACTTATCTCGAAAATAAAACGCTATTTTATGATACTTCATGTACAATATATGTGTTAGCGTTTGAAATGTGTGTGAATTTGTTCATCCATGACAAACATCTGACAGATTCCAAGTGTCTGTGAGGCAGATATTCTGCAAGTACGCTTATGTTGCATTGCGAACTTCTGTGTTGAAGTTGAACATTGCATAACCTAAAGAAAATACTTATTTTCCGTTTTGTTTCTAAATCGCTGTCACGGAAATTTTTGCTGGGGTTTGAGTAACTTCAAGAACAGAAGGATTTTTCACTTCTAAAACCATATCGGAACTATTCCTTAAACGTTCAGTTTAGTGCTATGTGCCGTAATATTACTAGAATCTGTGTAAATGCAGTGCTTTGAATAAAGAATTTAACGCGGCTTTCATGGTTTTGTGCCACTTCACGGCAGCTGACGGGTTGTCAATCGAAACGGTAACTCTTGGCTAAGCGGATGAAATATCCGCGCAACTGATTCAAATTCTCGCAATTTAAGCTCTATGGGCTACATGGAAATATTGTCATGCTACATACACGCATTCCTGGAATCTTTTTAGAAAATTGTCATCAGTTAATCTTCCGAAATGTATCAATTTTAAATTTTAAAGCATATGAGGTCGTGTTGTCCACGGTTTTGTTCTTGATATCGGGTACATTTCTGTAATTGGGTGTTATGGAACGTAAATGATGGAGTGATTGGTCCACACTTAATATTATTTACTTAATAAGCACGACCCCAATATACCTGGTTAAATTTCGACGCAAAAATAGCTACTGAAATATAGAAAAATAAAACGGTTTTTTTATACATGGCGATAAAATCCATGTACGATGCACAGCAAACGAATTAATAGAGTGTATTTTTTTTTTACAACACCATAAATGTAAAAAGATACACAAATGGGTAGGTAGACCATATTTTGAACAACTGACTGATATTGAATGTCGATCTGGATATTTCCAGCAAGAACTGATGTTAATGAATGACAGTTTTCTAAGAAAGATACAAGAAATGTATGGATATAGCAGAATAACATTTCCAACATAAGGTACATGCTTATTTTATAATAAAGTGTAGTTGTAATTGCTAGAACTTGAATCAGTTCCGCGATTGTTATATCCGTTTAGCCGGGAGTTACTACTCTGAGTGTTGACCCGCTTACCCCCATGTTGGGTGACAGGAAGTACCATATTCGGAGACTAGGCGGATGAAGAAAAGTTTTATATCTGCAGTCGGGTACTTTTGTGTTCACAATCTCAGACTTGTGCGTGCGCTGGCGCGTTATCATGAAGGAATAAGTCATTTTAATTGCCAAATGAGGACGATTCTTCTTGATTGCGTCATTCAATTCCTCCAGTGGCATAGCGTAATATTCTACGGTCATGGTTTTGCTCTTTTACAAAACGTCAATTAAAATTCAGCAGTACAATTGCAAGTAACAGTCGCTACCACCTTTCCTGATGAGGGGATTGTTTTATCTTTCTTCAGAGCGCTTTCACAGGTTGCAACCTACTGTTTGACTGCTCCTTAGTTTCCGGCATGAAGTGGTACATCACTTTTCATCTTCTGTCACATAGTCTCCGAAATTCACTTGTCACTGTGGTCTTTTCTGTTCAAGCCTTGGCAAAAGCGCAGATTTGAAAATGATTGTTCAAAATATAATGCATCCGGTCTCAAGAAATACCCACAGCTCCAGCAATCCTCCGTACCTTCAGGCTCCGATTGCTCAGCAAAATGTCGTGGATTTTTTAAATAATTTCGAGATTTCGACAGGAGTCCGGAAAGCTTGAGATCTGTCTGACACATTTAAACTCCCCAGTCCATCAGTACACTCCTCTAAGCGTAGGTGCAGCTTTGTCTTAGTTTCTGAGGGCGTTGCACCCTTTCAAAAGGCAATGTTTTATTAATACATGAAATTTGTTTCTTCATTTTAAATGTTTGTTGACAAATGTAAAAATGAAATGGCTCTCAAACACGGGCTAAGCTTTGTGACTGTTTATACTATGTATATCACCCTGAACAGTCGCCATGTTGCCAAATTAATGCTGAAGAACCCCTTTTTGAGTTAGCATTTACCTGTGGAGACACCCTCATAAAGCTCAACAAGGAAAACAGGAAAATTTACTATAAAATTGCTAAAGAATTTTCAGTAACGTGCTCGTATCAGCAAGAACTAAATCATTATATAATAAACGCATCCACAAACATTTATGTCAATGAAGAGTGGTCAATTTAAAATACTGTATAGAAAACCTGCAGAGGAAACATTGGAGAACAGATCTGTTGGAAAAATACTAAAAATATGGAACAATAAACAGAAAATATTATTACAGTAAAAAATCTTATGTGACATTTCTAGCAGAATTATCTAGACAATATATATATTGAGATTGATGTGCCTGAAAGACACGACTTTGATTATAAAATATTAAGAAAATTACATAAAATATAAAAAATAATGCAAAAACTTAAGATATTAACACAAGATGTTTGAATTGAATATTACAAAGATCTGTGGTATAACCTAATTAAATAAATATTATATGCAGCAGTACAAATAAAGTATAACAGACTTAATAGCACTAGAAGGAAGGGATGTTAAGATCAAAAGAACAGGTATCCGAAACCAGAAGGAATTAATATAAAATCAATGGGGGAGGATTGCTATTAAATTACATTCTCTATCTGATAAAAATGCTGGATAAAGATCGTAATACCAGATATTAGCTATATAAAGTATAATATCCATATTTTAAAGGGAGAACGTTATAAATATTTTAGCATGTTAAATTCTACATGTAAATTTTACATGTCGATCTTTAATAATAGATTAAAATCAATAACAGAAACAATACTAATGAAGGAACAGAATGGATTTCGTACTGGTAATACATTTTATAATTTGACTAATCATTGAGAAAAAGAGAGAGTATAACCCACTCACTTACTTGGTATTCATACACCTAGAAAAGGCTTATGAAAAGATAGATAGACAAAAAAAATAGAAAAACATAGTTTCCCTCTCCTCATATAACAAAATGCTTAAAAAGTATCTAAAACGATACACACTTTGGAGTCAGATCACTGTAACAGTTCCTCCGATTCACCCCCACTGAAATATAACTATAATGTAATTATTTTGGCATTGTAATTAGTAATATAAATATAATACATATATACATAAACGTTATTCTCAGTGTAAGAGAAAGCATCTAATGTTTTGTTACGGAAGCTTAGAAGGCCAACAAGGTCATAAAACTACACCACAGGGGGAAATCTGAGGGTCAAGTTTGAAGCCGATTTTTAGAGAATGTCGTTGCAAGGTTATAAACTGAAAGAACTTTTAAACTCGTTAAGGCCTCTGAACCCGACAAGCGTTGTACTGTTAGCCCTTTAAACCTTCCAAAGCTATCAAAATGGTTTCAACTTTCAAAAAATAGCGAATGGCACGCATGGCAGGTAAATATAATTCAGTCCATGGAAAATATATACTTGCATTTTTAAAGAGAGGTGCCTGTGTGACCCCTTGGCAGTTCTGTAGGCAGTTTTTAAGTTGATACTTAGCCGAGAAGCAGTTATCAGTCACAGAGTTCAGTCTCGCAGTTCTTAAGTTGATACTTAGCCGAGAAGCAGTTATCAGTTACACAGTTCAGTCTCGCAGTTCTTATACATCAGTTAGTCAGTTTTTAAGTTGATACTCAGCTGAGAAGCAGTTATCAGTTAAGCAGTTTTTAGTTTTACGCGCCGGCACCACTCATCGTTTTCACAAGCGACAATCAAGTTTGTATCCCATAGTACGCAAGCCTATCGTACGCAAAACACCAGAGGACGAGAAGGATTTCGTACATATTATGTCGCATCGCCTGCTTATTTGCAATATTGATCTCATCTCCCAATCCTGTTGAGTACCAGTAAATAAAATAGCAAAACTCACCCTGAGAAATTGTTGTCATTAAAGTGTGGGAAACAACACCGTAGCGACCTATAATCAATCTACAAAACCGCCTCAAAATGTGCATCACGACATGAGGTCACTCGACGTCGACAACAAATCACTTCAAAATTTGTGCCCAACCTGGGGTGGTTCATAGCTGGAGCCTACTAACAGCTTCATCACCTAATTATGCGCGTGGGAATATCGTAATAAATCAGTGTGCAAAATTGTGTTAATACATCTACATGTCTACATCGTTAATACTTATTGGACAAAACCTAAACACATGGAAGGAAGAAGCACCAGCTGGAATTAGAATGAGAGAGATAGAATGAAATATTTTAGCCTATCGTACACGATTCAGAAGATAGACTTTAAAAGGCAATGTGTGTATTATACAAAATTAGAATGAAATAAATATTAAAATCTCAACTTAAAAATATCATGACATTCCAGGGAAAATGCCCACTCAGAGCAAAAACAATTTTAGAAAATAAATGTTTAAATAAAGTACAATATATAAATACTTACATAGAAAGGAAAGTATACTTATAAATGCCAAATGGTATGCCCAACTATTAAAAAACAACACGAACAAATATAACATTAAAACTTTATAAAGCTATGAAGATATCAGTACTTTTGTATGGCAGTGAATCTTGGACTTTAAAAGAGAGAGAGAGATTATTTATATCCCCATTAAAATACACAAGACTGGATAAAAAAAGAAATCGAAAAATAAGAAACGGACTAAATATATTTGCAATTGTTGTTAAAGTAGACAATACAGAAATAAATTAATAAAACGTATACATGGATAGATAGTATCGGAAATTCAGAACTTAGGGGCCAAAGACACCTGAGACAGAATGAAGCCGGAACAGGCCATAAGCTGTAATTCATTCGAGGTAGAATTAGAATATGCATAGAATCCTCACAAAAAGGAAAGTAGTCGTATATTCAGCGAAGTTTCCAATGTAAATCGCTTAATTACTTTCTTTCTTCATTAAAATAAGACTGTAACATTGGTCAAAACCAAAAATATGCTGTCTCTTTTACATGTTTTTAATTATTGAGAAAATTCTGCTTCCAGAAAGTCGTACTAAAATATTAATAATTGTTGCATTTGATTTAAAAATGGCAACACATCGTAACATTGGAAATTCGGGTCAAGAAAAGCAAATGTGGAATACTTATATAAAGCTTATTTACAAACTTTAGGCTTCACGAGATAACTGATTGTTTTTAATACATGCACTGTGAATATCCCATACTAGCAACTTTTGCGAACTTTTTAACAGCAGCATCTGATTTAGTTTTAAGCCATAAATGATCGGGAAAGCAACTATTACAAAGATTTATAATTAATCATTGCGAACTTTCTGTTGAGAAATCTGTTTTTGTAATCTTGGAATGCACATGATTTTGTTCATTTGAAGTCCATTAAAGCACATAATTTGCTAGATTTAGGATACACTAATTTCATCATTTCACATTCTCTGCGCATAAAATAGCACAAGCTTTGGCTAATATGTGTTTAATGAATCTGACAAAATATTGCAGTTACAACATAACGAACGCATCGTTAATTATTAGTATGACATCTGAAACCCAGCACGACCGACTGTTTAGCTTTCCATTCGTTTTGGCTGCACTCAGAGTGGTTTCTTCCTATTCATGGGAGTCAGTCCCATTAATGATACAGAATTTTCGTCCTTAATTATAAATCATATTAAAAATAATTACACATTTATGCAAATTATGGCCATTAATAATTAAATTTCCCAAAACAAATGACTGACTTGTTAACGAATGAAACATAAGCCTACACCAAGTTCATTATTAATAATATTATTATTATAATTATTATGGTGCGTTTTTAAAATCTTCTTCCAGTTCACTAATGCTATTTAAAACACAATAACAATAAACAGTCGTAGTCCATGCACTAACATGTTTGCTTCCCAACTATTCATCCAGAAATCGAACAAGCTGCTAAGGTTTTCTTTCTTCGGAGCTGGGAGTTCTGCCGGGTAATTTAAAGCACTCATCATCTACAATCACATTTGCGTCACAATTTTATTCTCCATCAAAGACTTCAGAGCAGTTTGCACGTAGATTTAAGAACTTAAAGCAAAAGTATCGCAGCAGGACAGGAAATAAATAACCCGCTTATTTCTACTAAAATGGTATCTCATTTGTATTTCTAAAAGTTTTCAAGAATAACGTTTCAAATTAAATGTTCGACATTATAATTGATGATATATCAGGAAGTTTGACCAAGTATCCAACCGACTCTTGGGTCTATGTGTTTGATTCCAGTCAAACCGTGAACCACTTTGAACAGAAACTGCACATTTTAAATTAAAATGTAGATTTAAAACTACTAACATCATTACTTAAGCAGTGAATTCATAGTTTTCTTGTACTGTTTGTGCTAGCTATACAAATAACAACTTCGTTTCATTGTAATATTTTTAACATATATTTTAAAGCATCGGTTTAACCCCAATAGTTATCTTATTATTATTATTATTATTATTATTATTATTATTATTATTATTATTATTATTATTATTATTATTATTATTATTATTATTATTATTATTATTATTATTATTATTATTATTATTATCATCATTATCATTATTATTACTATTATTATTATTACCATCATATTAATATATAACCATTATTTTCTGTAGTTGTTTTTTGAGAAATAGAGGCAACTGTATAGGTTTGTTGTATACATTTTTTCTGTTAATTTACCCAAGAGATGAGAATCGTTTTTCAAATCGTATACTCGTCGTGTAACAGAAACATATACTGGCCAATGACACACATGACAAACATGCACTTCGGCATGTTATCTTTCTAAGTAACAGTAGTCTGCTAACTGACTTTTAACTGGTGTACTAAACGCTCAATGAACGTATCTATCTACTCGAGAACAAATATCGTACGAGAGGTCGATGTTTGTACAGCTCGCCCATTACTACAATAAATAAGAACATCATAATGTCACACAAGACTGAAGCCGTACAAAAAGGAATTAAGAGTTTAGACTATTAATGAGGGTGTTCTCCACATAATAATAGCAACTTACAGTGTGTATATATAGGTAGTATTATTTTACAGAGGTGCCAAAAAAAGTCCATACAACGATGGTGGGAAATTTATAGCAAAGATCGCGCCAATGGTCAATACTAGTCTTACTTTGCTTATGATTAGAGATGTGTGGTTTTATCCCAAATGATTCTGCTGTTCTGCTATAATATCATGAATCGAAAAGTCCACATCTATAGTTTGGAGTTGTAGGTCATATTAATGGTAATGGTTTGTTGCACAATCATAGCATTGGGTGATGCCCGTTCAACCCCATGAACATCTTACAAAGCAGAGTGTCTCCTTTGTTGTTCCAAGTCGTGTAGGTATTTTTTGTATTATTTAGTACTCTTTTTACTACTGAGGCATCACAGGCGGTGAACACAGATGCAACATTAAATGAAATGATACGTGTAGTGTTTTTTTTTTTTTTGAGTAGTGTTTAACGCCCGTTTTCACTACTGAGGCACCACAGGCGGTGGACACTGGTAATACATGAGATGAAATGATAAATTGGGAAAGGATATTTTTTTTAAGGAAGGAAGCGTTCCAGGCCTAAGTTTAGGTACCTCTCCGGTATTTGCCAGTTATGAAGACTGAGGAAAACCTGGAAAAAACCCCAGTCAGGGAGGAGGGTCCTGGCGGGATTCGAACCGCAGACCTCCCGCTCACGAGTCCGTGCCTTAACGACCTCGGCCACCCGCGGCGGTCTACGTGCAGTGTTGGTGAGAATACATACAATATAATTATTTTAATTTTCATCGGGATGGGCATTGTTCAACGTTATTAGTGATTATAACTAATCTGGGCATTTGCGCTACATAACTGAAAAGTCTTCACTTTTATAAGGAGTGCACAAATTGTACAATACCGCCAGTAATACACACAACACACTCAAATTACGGTGTAATGAATATTACTGTACATGGAGCTTACTTGATTAGACCGTTAGCACGAAAAGCTGAAAAACTGTGCCTGAGGAGACCCGAATTTTTCAAGTCGGATTCTTCATTTGCAACTATTAATATGCTGTTGACCAAAAAAGTTGTTGATTTTTTTTCGTTATGCCAATTAAATGCGCTACAAATAAAGGTAAAACTGGAACGAATTATTGCCAGAAGTTTGTTAATGCTGGGAGGTTAGCCAGTTTCCCGAGAAGCTCGGTCAAACATAAATACCCCGTAGTTGTTTATACAGCTTGTATACTTTATGAATTTAAACTGGGGTACAATGTAACTGCAGTGGCGCGGAAAATATGCCAACCCTTGGGTGTTGATGCTGTGAATTGACGAACGGTGCAAAGATGGTTCGCAAAGTTCCTGCAAGGCAACGAAACCCTCCCTCGAGCCATGGACGCGGATAAGGAGGCTCTCTTAGCGACTATTTAGGCGAACAACGAGGAGGGAGCAGGGCAACTCAAGGTCAATGTAGACCATACAGCTCCCTCTACATCATCTGCGTAAAAAATATAACTCAATTCCTGGTTTCCATACGAGTTGACAATGCGCAGCAGACGGCACGAACTGACTCTTGTTTAGTTTTGTTCCCTTTCCTGATAGTTTGCTGATAAAGAATGAGAAGTGAATTCTCTACAACACTCCAAGACGCCATCATCACTGGTTTGCACCATAAATCTATCCCCAAACAACTGAGACCACCACTGCACTAAAAAGGGTATACTCTATTTTTGACGAACTTCGTGAACTGCTGCCAGCCGGAAACAGATGCTAGTCGAAGTTTGCCAAATTTGGGACTTAGGATGAATACTCCAAAAAGTTATACTTCAAATCCCGCAATTTATCCCCCGCTAAAATATTTATGGGCAGGTGCATTGTGTTGATAAACATTCATTTTTTCTTCAGCGAACCGGGTATTTTCCAAAGAAATTTGTTCATCTAGTTAAGTTTGTACAACAGAACAGTACTTCGGTTATAATTTTACCATCCGAAAGTAATTAATTATTAAAATTCCTTTAACCTTCCAAAAGACAAATATCATAACATTTTTTGCAGATGGGAGTGGCACCTTTCCTAAAGCTCAAATTCTTCTTCGCTGGTTAGCGTTTTTAATCAAATCTAGAGGTGGTTACAGCGGTTGAGGAACATTTTGCACATCTGGAAAACCAGCACAGGCATCAAGCATTGCTGAAATAAATTTATGGATCTTAGGGAGGATTTTTTTGAAAATTGAAAAGTTGAAGTTAAAAATATAGTTTATTTATTGTTCGGCCGTGAACTTTTCATGCCGTCCTTATAGATCCAGAATTACAGGTGTGCTGGTCTGTGAACTTGACCCATATTGAACAATTGTGTAAAAGACGGCAAGCCCATATTTCCCAACAAATTATTTAAAAATTGTCAAATTATTGCGTAATTTTTTTTTCTATTGCACTTTTATAGCAATTTATAGAATGCCATGTGTTAATAAATATAACTGGTAAAACATTCGATACATGAAGTGTTTTATATATGTTCATATGTTCCATATAAATGGGGGACCAGATCTAGGACATCCACTAAGATACACTTTTAAGTAGTAACAGTACTTATAGTATCTCAAAGGCCAGAACATCTTCTTTCCAATCAAATTAACTGAAATTAACTGAAGCTTTACGTGCTGTATGTAAAGTGAGTCCCTTGAAAGAAATCTCAATCTTATGATAAAAGATATATATAAATACACGATATTAACAACACAAAGACAACGAATTGCATTATAGGTTCTATAGGTCAAGTAAAATTATTTAAAATTTATTATTTGTTTATTATTAACATTACCTACATTGAATTTGTATGTATAAATCCTTTGTCAATTTTGTTTTATGTGCAGGTATTTATTCGTAGTTAATGTATTAGGTTACCTTATTCTGTGTAAATACGTATTAGAGGATGTTAGCAATTAATCCATTTCTATTTAGGTGAAGGTTGTAACGTCTATACGAGTCAACGTTGTTTGCATTACATGCATCACATTTGCAAGCAGCAGTGCACGGTCTAGCGTTCTTGGCTTTCAATCAAGAGTTTTGCGTGTGCTTTTGTAATTGGGCGTAGGCTTTTCGATGAATGGAAAATATATGGCGAGTCTGGATGTGGTAATTGCTTTATATTTACACTAGACTTAGTTAATTGAGATTTAACACGTTTTATTTTTGGGTTAACATGGAACAACGTTTTAATTATCTAATTCGTACTCTATTTTAGGATCCATTATTTCTAGATGTATATTTTTTTAAATAAGTAAACTGTTTACTTGAATATGAAGTTTAAAATAATTATGCAATTTATCACTTCTGTCGTCAAGATAATTGCCTGCGGTACAGTTGTTTAGTAGACTGACGCCTTGTGGCACTTCCACTCTGCGAGAGCGCACCGGCAGTTTTAAGCGACGTATATCCTTCGTTTTCGGAGTATCAACAGATTCCAGTTACCACGCCTAAGCAATTAAATGCTTATATTGTTTGAGCGTTATTTTCCAAACATATTTGGCGACTGCCGATGAAATTAAGTAGTTCCTTTAAGAATGCTATCTTGTGACGAATGTTTAGGGTATAAATCTCAAAATCAGGCCTGTAAAGCATAGAAACTTTTTTTAATAGTGTTTAACGCCCGTTTTTACTACTGAGGCTTGCAAGCGGTGGACACTGATGATAATGAGATGAAATGATAAATTGGGAAAGGAGTATTTTTTTTAAGAATGGAATCGTTCCAGGCCTAAGTTTGGAGTACCTCCCCGGCATTTGTCATTTATGGGGATTGAAGAAAAACTTGAAAAAACCTCAGTCAGGAAGGACGGTCCTGGCGGTAATCGAACCCCAGGCCTCCCACTCACAAGTCTGCGCGTTAACGACCTCGGTCACCCGTGGCGGTAGGTATAGAAACTGAGCAGTAACTGTCGGAGGAGTAAGGAGGATTCCACGTGTGATCTATAGAAAGAGAACCGAATGACGTGTGTGCTGTGGTATCATGAAATGCGTATGTCATAAGCAGGTTAGTCGATTTATGCTCCGGTCTAGACTGATGTCAGGAAGTGCCATATTGCGGTTGTACAATTAGAACAGAATTGCACATTGCACACGTGTAGCGAAATCAAATGTAGTGGGTAGCAGTTAGTGTAGTGACGTAACACGGAAATAAATGAAGCGAATTCCCCCATCCTCCGCTTCTCCAATACTAGATAGGAGGAGCAAACATTGGTAAGCAAGCTTGGCTCGTATTTGGCCGTTTTGAGACCCCGGTATTAGGTTGACGAAATTCCCACCTCTCAAAAAGAGGTTGCTGACACGTGCAACGTGAGCTTCACACCAAAATGGAGGACATATTGTCTGTGAACAAGATTCTCTATTACATTAAAGCTTTCTTTTTGCAATGAATTATATGAGGGGTCGAATATAATAGTTTATAGCACCAGTGTGTCTGAAAATATATTATCCATAAAGCAAATCTTTGTTTTCTTATATTGCAGTAAGAGATTAGAAAAGTAAAATGTCTTTACTTTCAAACTGCTTTTAATAGGCTTTTTAATGTTTTAAAAAGTATTAATAACTTTTGTCCAGTGAGCAGACACTTTTTCCGTAGTGAATGCAAAGCATGATTTTTATTTTAAAATCGTATTAACCTTTTCTTTAAATTAAGGAAGTTATTGTATTTTTTTCCGAAACCCTGAGTTCAGGGTTAAAATGGATAACTTATCCTATGAATGTTAAATGTTTTTAGGTGCTAGGACTAGCTAGCTCATTCTTTCAAAAGTTCCCCGAAGATAGGAATCATACACTGCATATCTGAGCTATTGATATGACGTAATTGTGAAAAAAACAATGTCTAATCGTTTTTCTGCTGAAAGACACCTCTGTCTAAAATCCGTAAAATGCGTTAAGTATAAGAAAGATTGTCATGTGTTTTGTTAACTATTCTCCATATGCTCCACCGATGTAACAGTAGGCATTTATCTGTAGCCAGTAGGAGTGACACACTACTGGGAGCACTTGCGCTAGAGTCGACCAATGCTCCTTGATAAGTTCTTATAATTTAATGTTTACGTTTTAATTACAAAAATCAGGCATATTTAAGACACTTCATTGTTTATACTGCTAAGAAATTAACGTTTGCTTTTAAACTCGATAACAATGAGAAATCATATTGAAAATGAAGGCTATTTAAAGCATTTCTCACCTTGTAAAGGCAAAGAATTTTGGATTTTGACACCGTCATCTTGGTCTACTGGCTAGCGATGCTGACTGCTGGCCGGAAGGTTTCGGGATGTTCAGTCAATATATATAAAAGACTCTTGTCCCATCCAGTAATATACATTCGTGCACCACATAAGCAGGCATAGCAACCGAACGGTTATAAATTATCTAAATATATTGAGCTTTTCATTATCTAAATTTTCTTGGTACAAGTAGAGTTCAGAAAATAGCTACAACAACGTAAAGTTTCATTTCCCGTACTGTTTTCAAGACCGGAAAGAAGTTAAGTTCCACCTGTATGATAAAAAATGCATATTTAGTTTCACTGTTGGACTTTTTCAGATATTTAAATGTTATGCAACCGAAGTTAGTGGCTACTCATCTGCCGTAATTTAGCTGCCTTATAATATACGGAGTTCGTCGATTCACTTTACCGCATTCGTCGGCCATTACCTGGCAGTTGCCTCAACACATACCACTAGAAGAGAATCAAAAATTCCCTGTACACGTGCATGAAACTAATCATGCTACTTGCACTGTTTGTTTTATAAGCTTAGTATTGATAGTAAAACTATTTTGCCATATCTGACGGATAAAAATGTTAGGGAGAATATTCTCCACCGTCTTCAGTTGTATTTCACTTCATATTAGAAGTGAGCATGTGCAGGTTACGTACAGTGTGTCACCATATAACTTTGGGTACCTCGGCATTTAAAACAGGATACAGTTAATCTGCGGCGGCTAAATGCTGAAAATATCATTTGACGGCTAATGCTACCGAGATATACGCAAATGTTGCGGTGAATGGTGAAATGTATTGCCGGGAGATTTGCTCTGGAGGAAAATGGGAGGCTGAGCCAAATATATATAATATAAAAAGAGAAATAAAATGGTGCTGCAATGAACACAGAGTGATGTTTGGAAATGTTCATCTCTTGTTCATTTTACGCATATTTTGCAAAAAAGTTAGACTTTGTCTGCACCTTAGGGACCAAAACACCAAACTCCACGTAAAATCAGACTTTCGTATAAACATTAGATTGTGCGCCAAACTGCCTGCGCTCGTGCAGTTCCCTTCACTATTTAAAAAGGCACAGCTCTGCTTTACCCTATGGTTCAGCCGTAAAGCAGTTTCTGCATGAATTATCATATTAAATTCATCTTTCAAAAGCTGATTTGCAATGCAATAACAAGTAGGTCCGCATTAAGACGCAAGGGATGAAGAAATTTCATTGAATATAGATAACGATAGCTTTAATACATAGCAGTAATACTGAATCCATGCCTCCAGCTATTTATGGGACATTAGTTTATTGGAAATATATTACATATAGTCCATGATAGCTTTGAGATAAATTAGTCATGCTATTTACAGAGTATTGGTTTAATAATTTCATATAGGTAGTTCATGATAGCTTGAGACAAAGTAATACAGAATCCATGCCTCCAGCTATACACAGGACATTACTTTAGTAGCTAGATATAGTTCCACATTGTTTAATTTTCCACATGCATCCTAATCAAACATAATGCTATGAAGTAACTTTCATTGTTTTAGAGCTGCATAAATATATTATTTAAAATGACTGAACTGTAGAGCACAAATGTCTTAATTTTCCATTCCTTTGTGAGTACATTAAAATAATATCAGAGCAGGTAAAATATTACACTCTTCTGAGAATAAGTGCTAAAGTATGAATTGTGAAAACTTTTGGTAAATGTATCTATGCCAATGCTATAAAGTAATTTTGTCAATCCAGAAACGTTTATAAAATACTTGACAACTTTTAAGCTGGATAATTTGCCTTAGTTTTCCCCTTCTCGGCTTAAAAATTAAAATATAGATAATGATTTCTATGTGTTGGTCTCTTTATTTCCCATTTCCGTATCACAACTTTTATAATTATAACGTGCATTCGTAAAAAGCCTAAGTATGGCTTTCTTCGGAAGGGAAATAAAGCCGTGGGTTCCATGTAGTAGATTTACGGCACGTAAAGAACCTCAAATCTTTCACGCCCTGAATTGAATGGAATGCTTATGACCTGAGGTGTCAAAGAGCGTCTATAAATAAATCAAATCAACAAAAGTATAATAATAATAACAACAATAATGTGCATCCCATTCAGCTATCTGATAGCAAGATGATAACGCCGGAATTCGTTTCGTGCGTGGTTAGCAGATGGTTGACTCGAACGCGTGCAAGCCTTAAAGAAAAACAAAGCCTATAAGTTCATATTTGTAAAACTGAAATCGGGAAGAAAAGCACAATTACGTATGCTAGAGTCTGAATAATATACCATGAATTAAGTAATCAAATGGCATAACTAACAGCTATTGTAAACAAAATCTCAAAGCCATGCCCTCAGAGATTCAGGTATAAAATATTATTATTTTCAAGGAATCCGGGACTAGATTTCTTAGTGAGGTTTTTTTTACCCATAAAGTTAAAATAATTGTAACTTAAAAGTTGGTAGACAATTGCATTAATACATTCCTTTTATGTGGTTTCCGGAGCTGGCAGTCAATACGGATTTAAAATCTGAATGCTTGTACTAAAGGTAAGCTTTGCTATATCATAGCAAATATAAACGTTTTCAGACAACTCATATAAAAAGTAGTTCTTTTAACATAAGACACTCAAACTCGAAACTTCATTTTGTAACACTCAGTGCGGCAACATTTTTATAATACTCCAGTATATAACCTGATACAAATGACAAAATTTTAAAATGTTTACATTTCTTCCGGTAGTTTCAAAATCAGGCTAAAGTCCAATTAGTTATATTTCATAAATTTGCTTAAACTCATTTCTAAGATTTATTTGCATAAGCAACCATGTTGCCAAACCTGAAACCATATCAGGCTGAAAGAAAAGCAATATCAGCTCATCTCAACACTGCACACGCCAAAGTGCATACTGTGACTTCTTTCAGTGCAAGAAGCTTACTTAAATACTAATTTAGCATGACATATAAAGAAAGGTAATAATTATAAAAATCAAAACTTAAGTTGTAATTTTATTTCGCCAATTATGTTTAACTCCACTAATTACCACCGCTGCAATATTGGTAGCATTATCTAGAGATATATAGGTAATATTTCCTTCATGCTACTAGTGAGAAATACGGGAATTACATATTTATTTGAAATAAATGACGTTTAGAAGTGACTGGGATACATTTTATTTATATTTACTAATTTATTTATAAATATTAAAGAATGTCTAAAAATAGTAAATAATACATGTGTTATATTATTATATTTATATTATATTTTGTAATTATTCAAAATAAAATGACACTTTTAATTCTTGTATGGTCAGTAGCTATTTTCAGTGATTTTCTTGTAATTAATTATTAAAATCTACACATGGTACAGCAATACAGATTCTGTGCTAGGTTGATTTAGCCACTTATTATAATAGTGAGATGTGCGCCGTAAAATTCTGCATCTGGGTTACCTAAAATATTGAAAAATGTCTAACACCCTATTGCAGATGAAAAGAAAAACTGTAGTTACCCCAGAGTCTGTTTGTCTTCATATATAACGCTTCCATAAAAGCCACATCCGATGCATTTTTGGGATGTAATGGTCGTTAAACGTTTAAGCTGCAGGTATTGATACAGAAGAACGTACTGGTTGCAAAATTTCGTATCCAGGGAAACACATTTTATGTGATTATAGGCAAAATTTAAAGACAATTTCATTATCTAGGGCCTACATACAAAAGTATTTCTAATATTCATTAAATTCAACGTATAGTACTTTATGTTGACCATATATATTAACTATTCGCAAATTAATCACTCACATCGATTTATCAAGATAGATAAACGCCATGTGTTCACAATGTAAGCCTACCACAAAAGTTGAGCAGCAAAATACCCAGATTTGTATTCTTAAGACTTTTTCCGCAATTTTTTTGTTATTATCAAAATGAACGTCTACCACTGTGGAGACCAAAATCTGCAATTGTTCAGCATGGCATCATACAAACACTGGCATAGACTATTCTTGGATGCTAAAAATATTTTACGTTTTGCAGCTGGCGATTTTGACGTATACACAGATATCGATGGTACTGAAATGGAATCTCATTAAATGCGTTTTTGTGATTGTTTATCTTCCTTAGTGGAAAAATTAAGTTGTACTTTAAAGCTTTCCTATAACACTGTCCCTTATTTTGTTTCGTTTTCAATAGTATCTGTGTACTAATCCGAAACTTAATGATCGTCATATAGAATATATATGTAAAGACTTTCCCTGTTAATTTAACAACTTATAATTAAATTTCCGAATTGTTTCTGTTTTTAATAAATTAGAGAGTCTTAGTATGAAGGACCAGAGTGCTTGGAATAATTTTGTATGAAATGAATAAAAAATATAAAATTGATTAATTAAATTGGTAAAACATATTTTATAATTTGTTTGTTGGGAATTATTTTCAAGTTCATACTTATAGTTATTTCTGGAAATGTAAATGTTAATAAAATGGTATGTATATATAACAACTTAGCATCTCATTCTTGAATTGTCACACTTGTACCGTAAATTTGTTACCTGAACGATTTAGATAGTTTAAGAACATATTTAAAGATCCAAATGTCTACCTTCGAATTATGAAATTTAAAATCAAAAGTAAATCACAAATACTTAAATTATATAACATTCTTTATGTTGACAATCATCAAATTCTTAAAATGATGGCAAAATTATAATCAGATTACAAAGAAATTAATGGGTGGTTAGGATAGAAAAATTATTACAAAATATTAATTTAACTATATTCTTTCATTTTAATGGTCTGGGGGCCCCTTCCGGTTTTATTACTAATAATTGTGCACTGTTCGCTTTCTACTTTTAATTAAGTTATTCCTTATACTTAACTAAAATAAAGTCATCACATTTTAAGTAATTAAGCACGACTTGTTCATTCCAAGGATAGAAAGTTACCAGCAGAACCGTATAAGAAAGAAAAAGAAACTTAATATATTATATTGTCTACTATTATAATTAGATTACATTGCTTGATTTTTCATCATATTGACAATTAAGATGAGCCGATGAAAAATAAAACTCAAGTCCTGCAGCGGTCAATGAAGACAATTCGAAAAACGCCTGGTGGCCCACGAAACACCGGCCCAGTTCTGACAAACCAACCTCCAGCACGTATACAACCAATGCCATAGTCAGATAATAAAGGAATACTGCGGGGAAAGAAATATTAAGGTGGTGGTGGCTATTTCAAAGTCTGATTTAGTACGAGGATGCTGCTTGTGCAACAAAAATTGCAATAGTGGAATCGCATCTTCTGAGCTCGCGGATGCTCAGAAGCCCCACTAAATTGACGGAACAATACAACACA
This sequence comes from Metallyticus violacea, assembly GCA_030762175.1. NCBI lineage: Eukaryota > Metazoa > Arthropoda > Insecta > Mantodea > Metallyticidae > Metallyticus > Metallyticus violacea. The sequence continues at coordinate 97,307,279 of CM060846.1, read as the reverse complement.
AGCTTTTCTTTACGAGACTGAGGGCAGTTCGTTGGCTATGCTGGCAGTGAATTGTTGCCTCGGAATTGGTCGTTAATTTCGCAGGTTTTAGCCATGTATGTTATGTATATTGCAATTTTAGACCGTGCATTCGCCAAGTTATCCTCGACCCAAAGGATGAAAAGTGCTCCTGGGGATTAAATCACAGGGCTTATTCAAATTAGCCAACATGACGACATGGAAATTGCAATGAATAATTGAATATTTGATAGCTAAGTTTAATTTAAATCACAGTGTTGTATTCGATTCGTGTTTTGTTGGACATGTAGCATAGTGTTAAGCTATATTGGCTACACCGTCGAGCTTTGTGTATTCCTGATGAGTATAGCAGTTCTCTTACAACAGCACTGCTTTCATTGAACCAGGCCGATTTACGTGAAACTGTGTAGTATGATTAATTGCGTTATCCTACATTCAATGGTGGTAATGATTTTGCAGAAAAATTAATGCATTTTTTATAAATAGTTATTGAAAAATACTCGCTAAGGAGGGGCAAAGTATAATCAGCTAGTGGTTACATATTACGCGTTGCTAGTATAGGCAGTTGCACTAAAATATGGATTACGTAGAGTGTTAAATACGTAATGAAACTTATTAATGAAATTATTGTTAAGGTAGATTCAACAGTTCGCGATCATTCTTTAAAGTATAATGAAAATAAATATTACAACGTCTCGGACAAAAACATATAGATGACATTTGATTTCACTGGTGGAAATGATTACACACTTCAGAAGAACTATAGCAATGCTAAAATAATGAAAGTAAGATGACAGAAGGAAATAGATGTGGATTCAGTAATTATGTATCATCTGCATAGAAACACACTAAAAGACTGTTATAGAGCTATGATGCAGAAACTTACGATTATAGAATTTGTGTGAGGGAGGAATGCATTTATTTGCAGTATTCTTTAAAAAACATCAGGATTCTAATACTTTAATATTGTGTGTAATGAAAGTTGGGGGCGTTGCTGCTTCAGATAACCGGACTGTCGATATGTAAACGTTAAATGTAATTTTTTTCACACCAGCCATACGTTATGGTTTGGTATCCCAGTCAAATACGAAAAATCCGAGCGTAATAGATTTAGACGGGGAAGATTCGCGGCTATAATAGGACAGGGTACGGTAGCTTAGATTGTTAGAACTTCAATGCGGTTAGCCGAAGATCCGTGATTTGAGTCCCAGTCTTGAGCTTGAAATTTTACTATCTCGCTCTGATAATAATGATACATAATCATGTTATAAATAAAATATATTCATCATTGAACAAGAAAATAAGTTTAGTGTACGTCCCCGGCATTTTCCATTTATGAGGACTGAGGAAAACCTGGAAAAAAACTCAGTCAGGGATGATGGTCCAGGCGGGATTCGAACCCCATACCTTCCGCTCACGAGTCCGCACCTTAACGACCTCGGTCATTCGTGATGGTACCATTGCAATGAAATTCAGTATAACCTCATTGACTATTCTTTCAAGTTTAATTGATATCGGTCTGTCTGAAACAGTTCCTTTGAGAGTTCAGTTGGCTAGAGTACTTTATTACAACTGCAAACTCCAGTTTAAATCTCGGTACTGCAGAATAGCTTTCCTCTCTAGTATATTATTAACATTTGAACAGGTTTTTTTAAAAAAAAAAATGCATCACACGGTTCTTTTCTGTATGCTGAAAAACATTAAAAATTAATAAATTGATGCCTGAAAAAGTGTATATCTGTATACAATTCTAAATTTTCAAGCAGAAGTCACAATTCATTTTGTTACATTGCACATTTATATACCTCATGAAACACAATAAAGCAATGAAAACGTTTTGGTTTCCAACATACTTTACGTATAGCCTTGCCTTAGTAATGAACTTTTATGACAAGTTTATAGCTACACAAATAACTCACTCTACTGACTCATGGGCCTTGCGGCTGTATTTGCTAATGCCGTCCGTCTAAATATATAAAAGCTGTTATATACGAGTACAATAAAACTTGCTATAAGTAGCTTCCTATATACACATACATACGCACATACTTTGAGCAGTTTCATATACATAAGTCCCACATTCCTGTTACCCTATCCTTATTTTATATTCTGAATATAGTTTTAAGGTCGATATCTTATTTTTCAAACATTACATTAAACACGTCTAACTTGGCCTATTAAAATGTTGCAATATTTATTAATTTGACATTATTACCAAGTGCATGTTTTTGGTAGTATAAATGTTCATATGTATCGAACATCTGTATCATCTCATTCCTGAATTATTACACTTATATCCTATGTTTTACCTGGAAAATTTAGATAATGTAAGAACACATTTAAAGATATAGTTTTTAGCTCCAAATTATAAATTTTAAAATCATACGCAAATCTTAAGTTCATAAATCACCTATGCTAATGTTTATATTGCCGATAATTAAATACTTAACATATTTGAAAAGTATAATCAAATTACAAAGAAAAGCAATATCTGTTTAGTGTAGCAAAATAATTATTAACTTGGACTATATTCTGTCCTATAACTAACACACGTTGTTTTCGATATTACAAGAGTAGGCTCATAGTAAATTCGTAGTGAGATTGCTCACTTTTAAGCATGTGGTGTCTAGTCCTTTACGAAAATAAATCATACTTATTAATTTATGTATTCATATTTACTGAATCGTTATATACTAAAGTCGCATAATATTCATATTATTCTGTTACCTAAGTTTTAATGATAATGCAAATCTTATTCCCATAATGTAACTTAACATGTCTAGCTCAAGAGATATCTAAATTTAATATTGAAATATTATCCTATTTACAGCATTAAATAGAGGTAACAGATTAAGTTTCATTTTAGCCTTGCACGACTCCAAAGTTTCTCGCATAAATCATTGTGTCAATTTCGCTGTCATGATATATTCATAGAGACACGTAACGAAGTTCCCTTCCCATCTGCTGTCTGCACATTACTAGCGATCGATTGCTATCCACATCGCGTTTAGCCGAGATAAGATATGTTTTTTTTTTAAAAGATGACTCATTTAAGGGTTTTAGAATGCAGGAACATGTCCAGAAAATTATGAAAACGAAGGTCCAAAGTAATTTCAATTAAATAAAATGAAAAATGTTTTTTTTTTGAAAACAGAGTATTATTAAAAGTTATAATATCACTGATATGTAAATAAAATGTTTTTTATAGCATCACCATGTTATCCTTAAAATTAATAAGCCGTTTCTCCCAATTTGTTTAAATAATGAACAAGTCATATCGCACATTTAAGTGTTGGTGTCCCAACCAAATAAAAAGTCATAATTATAACAAACTGAATAAATAACAAAAATACATTAAAATATTACTAAACTCTACAGGGTCTTCTAGTCCCTCAATTATATTTAAGATTTTTTACTTAACACCTAATTTCTAATAGATTCAAATAAAACAGACATTGTTTCGTCAAACCGTTCGTACAAGCCCTCAAATAACTTTTTAGTTACACATTTGGAATTTTAAATTTAAATATTTAAATTACCTTCTGCACAAATGCGACAAATATTTCACTGAATAAACTAATTGATTTGAGCTTAAGCGTTCAACAAAATTACATTAACAATCTGCAAGTGGTGAAGGTTCAGTACAAACCCTTTTTAACATATGGGCTGTAAATGAAGGCGTAATATCACTTTCGGGAGGGTCGGTCCTGGTAGTGTAGTGGTAAACATACTTGCCTCGTAAACCCAAGATCGGGGGTTGAATCTGGGCCAGGATCAATGGATTTTTTCGGGCGTAACATTCCTTCGGAAAGGAAGTAAAGCCGTGGGTCCTATGTCGGAGTTTACGGCATGTGAAAGAATCTTAAGCCTGAAAGAAGAGGCCTCTGAGCAAAATTTATCGGCCGTTTCACGACCTTAAATTGAAGGGACGCTGGTAATCTCACGCCCTTGAATTGAATGGGACGCTGATGACCTGAGTTGTTAAAGAACGTCCGTAAATAAACCAAAGCAACAACAACGTTCAGGAGGCAAATAGTGTGCGGGATAGGACTGAATATCGGTAGTTCGAGCCATTTTGAGATGTGCAGTAGTGACAGCAGTCGATAAAGCGAGTGACTTTGGTGCTACTCGTGTTTGAATTGGCCAGTGTTGTATGAGGTGAGGCATGTTTACGTTCTTGGATAAAAGTCAAGCGGCCCGTGGAAAAATGTACGCGAGTGTCATGAGGAAGCATGTGGCAACGATGCGCTACCTTAACGGAGGTTTGCATGTTGACGCAAGGAAGAGTTGCCTACCATGTGTCTTTCACCATAAACTGTGACCGGCCACACACCATCTTGTATCTTGCATGACAACGCTCCAATTGTAAGCCAGGTGGTGTTAGGAAAGCTTCATGCACCATACTCGCTAGACATTATAGTTTCAAACTAACAGAAATTTCAAAACATTTCCATAATTTTTTACCCTATTTCATGCTATATCTAAACTATATTGTACAAAATTCACCAAATGTGGGAATACTTATTCTGCGTGTGTGAAAGGAGGAAATTTAAATGTGCTATTTCTTTACATTTTATACCATAAGCTAAACTTCAAATTTAACAAACGCAGATTTCAAAAATGGTTCATGAAATATAGACACACTCTATCTAGAATTATAGCATTAGTATGAAATGAGTGTGTACGTTCCATTTATTTCGTAAATTACACGATGTATTAAACAAACACAGGCGGGGAAACACTGCATTTTTATTTGCATAATACCGTCTAGAATAAAGTACCTAAATTATTACAATAATAATTAATCAAGTTCATGAGTGCATCCGTGTCATTTAAACATTACATTTAAAACAAATTTGCAAAATATAAACTGAAGTCACAACTGCTGGCATGAATGTATTTCATTTATAATATTACAATTTTGGTATCGTTCCCTATGGTTCGCTCTTTCAAGATGAGAAAATATAAAGAAAACAATCTAACCTAAACAGTTTTTCCCAATGTAGGCAGACGCTACAGAATCAACCTATTATTTTACTAGTATACCTAATGAGGCAGGCAGCCTGTTCTCGATTTTGAGAACTCGTATAGTGGGTACTCCGGTGCTGTAAGTTTTCTTAACGATATTCTCAATGGGAGGTATGGAATAGCAGTTATTTAATGTATTGGCATATGTATAAGCATTATAATAAATATATTATCGATAGCCAATACTCATTTCTCGAGTAATGAAACTGAAATATCTCTAATACTGTTCCCACACCTTTTTACTACGTGTAATGATTATATCACAAGGACGTCAAACATTAAAAAATAATACAAAAAGAGACAGGACATTAAATTTTCACGTATAAGTTCTGATCTGTTAAGCATCCATTCCAGTGCGGCGCTCAAAGATGTGCTTAATCTTCCGTAGCAACCGGTAGCAAACCATAAAGAACGCTCATGCTATTTTTGATGTTATTACCATCGTTCATGGATCGTCCGGCAGCAGCGCTCTCAGCCGATATTGCAGGGAACCTTCCCTATAGCACACAGCCTGTGCTTTAGTCAGTTCTATGTCCTGTACATTTTTGGAACTCACTAAGTGATGCTGTAATGCATTACAGAGGCGTCAATATCTATTATTGCTCCTTCCACGCCTCCAGGGTTTGTGTCTGATGCACCAGAGCGTTCCAGTTTGTGATTATAAACAACCGCAGATTCATTTTCTGTTACATATGGGATGTTTGGTTTCAACGCGGGATTGATAATTCCTCCAATTAAGTAGCAACCGGTACAATAGCGACTTTAATGATGCCAACAAAGTCGGACGGCTCTGAATTCTGGCGGCCAAGGGTATTACTGATATCCGGTATTGGTATTTGCACGTTCCCAACTATAAATATGGATTTTAACATGCCTTTATTTATAGGGCAGGCCTTTACGACACTTCGCCATTATCAGCGATTCTCCAGTGACACCGGATCCCCTGACCACATCCACTAGGAGAGTCATGACTGGAGTGTTCTGGACTCCTCATTTAGTATTCCGTCTTAACAGCGTGACGTTCAACACAGATTCTTCAGTTCGTGAGTTTCAAAAGAGGAGTAGCTAGAGAGAAACTGAGCACGCTTTTATTCTTAATATTAAGTTAATATGTCTTGCTGCAAAGTACAGAATGTTCGTCTACTCTCTTTACCGCAAAGTACTTGCCACATCTCTAGGGACAGCAACTGCGGCAGAGTTGACGAACTCCAAACTCTCTACTATAAGAATTATTCTATTGCACAGTTACTTATGTTGTTTTTACTACAGCTATTTTCCATGACAGCTAATGTTCCGATCTACAAGATTTCCAGCCTCTTCCCCATCATTCTATGTGAAATTTAAGTCGGTTGCTTCGTCTTTATTATCATTGCGGTGTCAGCATCTGTAACGTGCCTCCCATGAGAAGCATTAGGCCAAATATTAAACTGAGCATCAAGTAAACAATGACTGTAGTATTTCTTTTAATTTGTTCATTTGGTTTACTTACGGACGCTCTTGAACATCTCAGGTCAACAGCGTCCCATTCAATTCAGTGCGTGAAATGGCCGACAAATTTTGCTTAGAGGCCTCTTCTTTCAGACTTGAGATTCTTTTACATGCCGTAAATGTACGACATAGGACCCGCGGGTTTACTGCACTTCCGAAGGAAGCCATACTTAGGATCTTTACGCCCGAAAAAACCCTTCGATCCTGACCGGGATTGAACCGACAATCTTGGGTTAAGGAGGCAAATATGGTTACTACTACACCACCAGGCCGACATATTTATTTTAAAATGCAATATATATATAAACTTAATACGTTCTTGTATTGAACCAATGCCGTATATCTAAAATAAATCTAAGCTGCATATTTTGCACATAACACCGTACCGCACAGTAGATGTTGCTATTTAAACAAAAACCAACAAGTAAAGGAAGCACGTGCCAAAACAAACGCATACACAAAGAGGGCTGTTCGTCCTTATTCTAGGGGATTTTAGTACAAGGTCTTTGCTAAAAAAAAAAAAAAAAAGTCTGAAATGAGCAGTGCACGAAAATTTCAGACTGAGTGGTGGGATTCAATTGAACTTCAAAGCAGAAAGACTGTTCTCTCTGCATTTGTGTGACACAAAGCTTACGGAGTAAAGATGAATACAATGAAGCGTTAAATCGGATAATGGAGTGTTGACTCTGCATGGTAATGTACTACCAGTATTCTTAAAAATGTCTTTTGGAGGAAATTGTAATTTTATTGCTAATTTTTAAAGCGTTTTATTTTTATTGCGCATTGCAGAAACATTGTGAGAATGGAATCAGTTTAACCGAAATTTTAATTTCCATGTGGCGTCAGGTTCTCTGTTAAGTGAACAAATGACGTGTTCGAAAAAGTTTCAATATGTCATAGCAAATTGCTTGTCAGGAATCTTCAACAATGACGATACGTTCTTTAAAAACCACTAACACAATACATAAGTTCTTATTTCTACATTAAATATCCTATTTTAAGATTGAGATCTAGAACAAAAGTCGTTTTCGATCCCGCGACATCATCTAACTTGATTCTGCTGGCACATGAAATTAACTTCTCTTCAATATGAGAGGGAAATGTTTTTAAGATAATAGGAACTGAACCCATTATACCTTCTAAGTGTAGAAACTAAACAGTCAATTTCTATGATGTGCATCTTATCTGATGACATCAACCATACATTCAAAAGTAGAGCTGCATTTCAGTTCCTTTCAACCAAGAAATTCCCATGGTTAGTATCATCGTTATATCCACAAGCCTTGAGCCAAATGTAAGACTTATGCTCATTCGCATGTCTCACTTTTCTGAATTGCTGACATTTAGACGCTATATATACAGAGGATGCCAAAAGCAAAGAAAAAACTGTGTTAACATAACAAAACTGAATTCACACAAACAGAAACTGATAAGCACCAATCATCTTAGAATTTTACAGTTACAACAATTACAATAGTTGCTCAAAATGCTCACCATCGGCGTCAATACACTTCTGAGTACGTTGAACCACTGATTGAGTAACGTTTGCGAAACTGTTCTCAGCGATTGCAGTACATGCCGTTTCAATTTTTCCCCAAAGTGCTGCCATTGTGTAGCTAGTTCTCTACGGTATACGGTATAATGAGTTTCAAATTTGTCTTGAATGCGTGCAATTGTTACTCGCGTTGGCGGTTCTGTTCTATTCACACATCTCTTTTGCCTTTGAACTTCAACAACAATCTCGGTTTTCGAATATCACTTCAAAATTGTTTTCTGCTGTTCAAACGATAATCATGGCTCCATTTTGTTGTAGCAACGCTAGCATAACGTAATGTGAATCACGTCTGTTCACAGAACATCATACGATACTCTCGGCTTTATTTTTTAATTGTTGATTTACCTGTCACGTAGCAACGCTATCATAATGTGTGCGAGTCACATCTGTTTACAGAACATCATACTACATATTACTTTTATTTTTCGGTTCAACTTTGAAATATATTAAATAGATATCTACTGTGAAAGTGTGTATGCATTTTTGGCAGCCTCTCTATATGTGTGTGTGTGTGTGTGTGTGTGTGTGCTTTCAGTAGTATTTAACGCCCGTTTTTACTACCGAAGCACCACAAGCGGTGGACACTGATGATACATGAAATGAAATGATATAAGGTGAAAGGGTATTTTTTAAGGAAGGAAACGTTCCAGGCCTAAGTTTAGGGTACCTCCCCGGCATTTTCCAGTTATGAGGACTGGGGAAAACCTGGAAAAAACCCCAGTCAGGGAGGACGGTCCTGGTGAAATTCGAACCCTAGACCTCCCGCTCACGAGTCCGCACCTTAACGGCCTCGGCTACCCGTGGCAGTGTGGGTGTATGTATGTATGTATGTATGTATGTATGTATGTATGTATGTATGTATGTATGTATATGAAGTCTAATTCACTACTATTATGTTTAGTAAATTCTAAAGTTGGGATAAAGATCTATTTGGTTAAAATTTTCAATCAAAAGTGGTATAAAATATATTTACCTCCACCCGCAGGTGAGCGCAGCGCTCGCTGAGCCAAGGTCACATTAGTCGCCTATCATAATAGCAGTTTCCGCGCTATAGGCCGTACTTGGACAGTCAGTTGCAGCTTGCCGTTACGAGAGCCTGCGTTAATTAATGCCATCTTTGTGTTATTAAATCTTAATTTAATCTTTTAATCCGCATAGCACTAATCTTTGTATTATTGCAGGCTTCAAGTGCGCCAGCGTAATTAATTACTACGGATTAGTGAGTTAATATATACTTTTGCACATTGTATTGAAATGTTACCACTAGAACAGAGCAAAAATGTGGACTATAGCCATAATTCCTATTCCTTTAAATTATAAGAATTTAAAGAACATATCAGGACCGAAATTGGAAGAATTGTCGATGCAGAACTATTGCGAGTGAATGCAAATTTCGTCCAAAGGTGACAGAAATTTGTAACTGCAGGCGGACATCACTTCAAACAACTCATATAACTTACATTAGTATATTAATGAAATTTAACTAATACTATGTGTCGCTATTACTGGTCAAAGTTGTGCTAGTAGAAACTTGAGGGAACTTGTCCATCAATCTTGGCGGCGATTGAAGCGATCTTGGTACAGCATGGACGAAGACGAAAAATAAATCTCTGTTGCTCTAATTGAAATTAAGAAACGTTTTTTATTATTCAAGACAATCTTCAGAGTTAAATTAAATATATGTAAGGCATTTCTGCTGTTCGTTCGCATACTATACACTTTTTCAATTGTTAAAATAATTAACAGCAACAATAGTACATATAAACTAAAAAGTATTAATCTTGACTATTTTGTTTTACACGTTCTTGAAATTGTAAATGATTTAGTTAATGTTAAGAGTTTAGTTGATGAAGTAATTCCTCTCGAGTGCATATTCTATGTATTTTCAACTCAGCAATTGATGTTAAAGCAGAAACTCTTCCAATTAATGCGGTTTAAACCAATTATTTTTTCTCAATCAGGATATTTTCCTCTAGTTCGGCAGCTATTAATTTTCTTCTGATTTTTAATTTTCGTAAAGCTGCAATGAGTGAAATATCTTTCTCCATATCTATCATGTCATGCTAGTTGTTACATCGATACGCTTTATTCCCATACTTAAGCTTCCAGATTTCTACAACTACTACTTGCATTATAGTAATCATACAAGTTAAAGTAGTGCAATTTTCGTTCAACAAATGTAAGTTTCATTTCTAAGCATTTAGCGAAATATGCAGGTCACATTGGCCTCCTATCATATTTTGTCATTACTGATGTTTGTTCTAATTGGATATTGATTAAAAAACAGTGGTCTGCACCAGCACCGAACAGATATGACCAGTTTCATTTATTTAGGTACATTTAGCAACATTTTTTTTAATGTGTGGTTCTTAACAACTCCAAATATTTGTAGCAATTAACTATTTTCAAATTACCTAGCTTTATCAATATTATTTTAGCATTTTCTTCTAAATTGTTACTACTGTTCGCATTGTCTTGAATCGCACGAATAATTTATTAATAATTTATTAAGTTACCTCAATCAGAAGCATATTTGCTAACTCTATATAATATGCGGCGACCTCATTTCGCTATTAATCGGAGTTTTTACACACTACTGGAAACTGGACGTCTTCAGTGGATGCGTGATTCCCGCTTATACTGGAATTAAAGTTCCGCTGATGCAGGCAATTGAGCTTGCTCATTCACCTCTATTACGCGAACTATTTCAGTTTCTTTTCTGTATGAATTGCGTGTTAAACTTTCTGCTGTATACTTTTATGGTGTATGCACAGAGAGAAATAGGCGCTAGAACAAAGAATGTCTATTTATGATTGTTATAATCAAAAGAATTCTACAAGTACTGTAGCAGAAAATTTCATCTCCAACGACAGTGTCATTTTCAGTTTGGTAAACATTGGTGTTTTTATTGACAAGAAATTCAAGAGCAAAAAGAAATAAATTTTAACAGAGAAAAGCTTGTTGAAATAGGCTATCGGTTAGCAACTTCTCCTTGGAACAAGAGTAGTCTAGCAAGTTGGTGTATCTGTGAGGAGTGCGTGTAAAGCCACTCATCTGTTGCAGCCTAATCTATATAAAATACTGTAAGAGCGCTAAAAACATTGGGCAGACAGTTTGCATTTTGTGGCGATTGCAGCATATCTCACAGTGGAGCGAAAGCTCTTCGAGTATGCACTATGATGATGAATACAACATCAATTGCCATTTACTCCTATTAACATAATGATTCACCCCTTCACGAAGCAATTTAGGAAAAGTTGTTAATAATCTTCACAATTAATTCAAATTATTATTTGTAAAAAATTAATAAAGGAACAACACTAATCTTCCTCTCAACATTCTCTATTATTATATACAATAATTTTTTAGGATTATAAATAAATACCGAGAGAAACAAAACTGCAACCGTGTGACCTGATTTCCCTCAACAGTTGGCAAGGCCTTTGGGCAGCAGCTTCCGGTCGACAAAATCAATTTCCGATTGCCTGTTTAAGGATACCCAGCAATCCGTAAAATATTTCCTACTAATCGAGGAAGAACGCTTCTTCCTGCCTAAGCATAACTTCATAATCGTGCTGCAGTTAAGTCCAAATGGATAAGTTGTGTTCGCAACACCGCTCAAGTTGACAAATGCAGCCTGTTATTCAATCCTCATCCTTTAAAATTTTGTTTAATATGTATATCAACTTTCAGTATTTCATTTTTAGCGTCTGAATATTCTGTTTTATTTATATGTTCCCGTAAGACTACATAATCCAATGCTGTTGTTAGCCCAGTTGTTGTTCTAATTTTTTACCCCCACATGAGTCTCGATTTACTCTCAGAATGAAGGGCGCACCGCATGGGCTTTCTCGAGAACTGTAAGTCATGGGCGATCGGTAAAACATATACGAGGATAATGATAAAGAGTATCTGATTTAAATTTGGCATTCGCAAATGAGCAATTAGAGCTAAATTACTAGAATATTTTTAATGAAGGCGCATAAATTCCTTAATTTTGATAAGAACAATTAAAATATTACGAATTTTTTGCGATAAAAGCGGTTTAGTATCTCAACAACCCATATTGAAATCCGGCAACATCACAATATATTATTACAATAAATAAATAGCTAAAACGGAGAATTGCAGATACTACTAAGCCTGACTCGCAGTAAACAGCGAACGTTTTCAACGATATCTTTGAAAGGCATAAATATTCTTAACCATGCTCACAATTTTTAAATTGTAAACAATTCTGTCAATCCGTCAAAGTGGGATATAGCTGCCATGAGCCCTGTTTTGCCCATCGCCGATAGTATAGTGACTTATCAGCCTTGGTGGTGAGTTCGGTTACCAACTGCTGTGATCACTCTGCTTGGCAAAGAGAGGTCTAGCAAATGGATGAATAGCAATTCGTTTTGGTGTTTTTTTTTTCTCGTTAAAAGTAGTTGAGGAAATAGTTCTATACGTTCATCTAAGGGGACCTTATACCTTTCAACTTGGCTAACCTGAAGAGACGTTTCCTGGCAGTGAGCAGGTGCTTGCTATTTTGTGCACAATTTGGGCGAATGTTAATATGACTGCAAATAAATTGAGAAAGCGTAAAAAACAGATTTTTTTTATCTGAAACTTTCCACTTAAATCCAAATTCAAAGCAGAGGAAAAAACCAACTCGTAATTATTTTTCCAAATAATTTGTCAGTTACAATCTTTAGAGTAAAAATGAACCATATTCGAGAAAATGATCCATTAGGAACTATTTATTTGATGTTTTAGAATTTGTTTGTATTAGCATTATGCTACAATCCTAAGAACATATTTCAGGTTTAAAAGGTTAGTTGAAATTAAAATTGCCATCTTGAAGCGTAGATCAACAAGCAACACTTCATTTTTCAGTGAGCTTCTCAGTTCTAGTTTACTGTACTTCTGTTACTTCCATCTTTAACTGTCACGCTTTCTTACTTCATCAGCCTCTCCTTAAACTCAGTCTTTCTGATTTCCCATAATCCCTTCATGGCAACACATTCAATATTCTGCTCATTTGTTTTTAAGGTGGAAATAAATGTATGTTTTCCTTATGTTGCTTCAGAATCCTCCAATTAATAACGTCTTTAGAAATGCTAAAACTCGCCGTTCCAAATGCGTCGAACTTCGTTATAAGCGGCAAAAAGTACAAATTAATAGTGTTCAATACCGGCTGGAGGAACAGAACTCTGCATGTAAATAATTTAAGTACTTAGAAATCGCTTAAAATGTTAATTAAGGAAAGAATTAAGAAGAATTTCGTTAAATTCAAGTGCCGGAACTTGAATTGAACAGTAATAGCTTTCGGAGAAGAAAATAAAAATGCAATACTGTAATTATGAGCACAAGTATTATAGATGGGGACTGTATGAGCTTGAAATTCAACTAGTATGGATTTGGAGCCGGGTGGTAATGCATTTGCATAATTTGGTATATCATTTCTCTTCTTTCGGCTGAAATACTGCTAAATCAAAATAATTTTCCTGGATTATATATCGGTGCTGCTAGAATTGAGGCCGGTATAGCTGGAAAAAACAGACATGGTTTACGAACAGAGCGGGAGGAAATATAGGCTATAAAAACTTCAAGAGCGGGGAAAAACAAGACTCACCTGGTATAATCGCGTTATATTGCATATATATTCTTTATGCATTTTTATTTTATTATGTCCTTTAGGAGGCCATGTGTATGTGGGTGATTAATGATTTTTTTTTTTCGTGCACCAGTTACTTTACGGTATTCAATTTATCCTGCATTTTGAGGGGAGGAAACTGTATAGAAATATCATCTCGAAAAATAAACTACTTAGGGAACCTATTGAAGCTTCCTGGACTCAGAACTATCTGTTAAGCATTGGAAAGTAGTAAAATAGACTGATACGCAATTATTAAGATTTAAGCCAGTTATAAGTATTAGGACATGTGCTAGAACGAACTCGAAGAAAAGATTACACATTGATAACTGAAAATAATGTAAACAAAATTGAGCTTCATTACTTTCCAGCTATGTCGTTTTTATTTAAATGTGTTTAACATCCATTACATTTGTATACTAACGTAGAAATAGATTTACAGTAGAAAGGACATACATTGATTATGCCTAACCAACAACTATAATAATTTGTAAAACCACCTGGAATAATATTCATTATTTAACTGCCATTATCTAAGGTAACACAGAAAATATGTTAAGAATTTGATAAAACAATTTCCAATGACTACAACTAAGACATTTTATGAACGGGCTTTATTGAGGAGCCTAAACTCTTTAGCACTGTCTCAAAGTATTTCATATTTTGTCGTCTACTTGGGCTAGGCATAATTTCTGTCACAATTAATTTTGGAAAACAGTTTTCATTTGGCATCATTTGAACACTGCACTAAAACATAGAATATAAAGATTCTAAAACGTCCCCTCTTGGCATTCCCATGGACCTTCAGAACAGAGCAGTGACCTACATATCACAAATGGTTCTCGATGTCTGCCCTTGTGGTCCTCTGAGATCTAGATTAAATATTTATTTACTAAAATCTTGCAATAGTTAGAGAAAGAAGTAGGTGTAACTTTAAATTTAAATGAGTTGCTGATCTCTGAGAACCAAAAACAAACTGAATTTGCGCTGTAAAAATTCCCTTCAATTTATATTCTAAACCATTGGTTGTTTACAGAATCTATATTGTAAAATAGTATTTATACCCAACAGTTATTAAAAAATATGTATTTCCTTTTAGTTGTTAATCTTAATATACAAAAGATAATTGTAATTAATATTCTCTTAAACTATAGACATAAGTGTGCATTTAATTCTGGATAGCTGTATACAAAACAACATAGAATCGCCGTGTAATATTTCGGAATAGGCAACCCATATTATGCCGTAAGAGCTGGGTTAAATCAGGAACTGATTTAACAACCGTCAATACCTGACTACAGAGAACGTGCTACGGGTATTTCATACATTTTTTAAAATTGTTTCCTTTGGTTCACAAATTGTAATTGCGTAAGTACTTTATTCGCTTGAACCGACACTAAATTCAGCAGCTCAGAAGCACTAACAGATAAAAGAAATTATACTTAATATAGACATACAAGCAGAGGAAAACACAAAAAAATATTAATAACTGTGCATCAATTGAGTATTATATTGTAGTTTATTCTATAAGGGAAATATTAGAGAAAATTAAAGGAAAGAAAATTAAATATTACCTTAATTCCCTCCAATGTAGCATGTGTGCCATGAAAGTACATAAAAGAACAACGTGAGAAAATTACGGCGGTTCAGGGACATCCTAATTATTTAACTTAAAAATACTATGATTGTTTTTGAACGAGGCAGGAATAAGGGGGTCCGCAAAACCTTTTACTCCCCACTTGAAAATAATTTGAAAAATGTTCATCTGTGACATTTGAGTGCACATTTATAAGTGGTCGCTCCAAGCTCTTTTCATTGAGTGGACCTTCCTCTCCAACATATCCTAAACTTTGTACTTGAGAGCATTGAGGTTTGGGTTTGGGGATGAACAAATGACAGAGGCACTGAGCTCTGGAACATTATCCGGGGTACTTCTGGTTTGTGGGCTTGTTTATTCCTGCTGTTTTTCATTTAAGTAGTCTGAGACACTTGAAGACACTTCTGTAAGATAAGTTGTACTATTTTTATGCTGCTTTGCAGTAATTGTGTAAAGTCAATGTTTTATTGGAGTTTCTTGCAGCAGTTAGTTCCAATTTATTTTACATTTGTTATATATTATTTTATATTTATGGTGTTGTCCAATAGTCTGATGACAGACGCGGCGGCACGAAGCATCGTCCGATAAGCCATAACCTACGGTCAACTAGACTAGCACTACAGGCAGGGCGGACACGGCAACACAAAATACGGTGGTAAAAACAGTAGAGTGACGGTCTAATAAATTCTGATGCACTTAAAAGTTGTGTACTCTCTCATGTCACGCAAGGGAATGATGGAATTGCTGCCTTCGTTTTCCACACATTTCGGCATCTGCTTATAAGTTTCCCATTAACCTTCTTAATTCTCTTTGATAAATTAAATTTATTTCTTGACAGACCTTTTCCTTTGCTTTGCTTAAAGTCTGTGGATATCACTAACTTATGAATCACATTACGACTTGGAAGTATATCAGCTGGGAATTTCTCTTCAATAATCTTTTGACAGTACAAGCGGACTAGGTACGGGCATAGGAATAAATAATTAGTCGTTATGGAGCAGAATAATTAGACCGGGTATTTACCATTCATTATTCTTAGTGGACTTTACTTTAGGATTGAACCCATGTTGTTTCTTTCGCTATTTATATGATACTGAGTAAAATGTATAAAATTCAAAGCCAATGTATCAGTAAATCCCGCCATCCTTGACTCCTGTGGTTAAAATATTGACATGACCTTAAAATATTACTTGACGGCCGATGCAATCATGGTCATAAGCTAATTGAATGACCCAACACCTTTAATTAAAATATTATTTTAAATGCCCTCTGTTTAAAATACACTATGTTGCAGTGTTTCCACTTTAATTAATTATTTGTATTATTGCGTATTTAATAGAAATTGTACAGATTTGGTTTGTTATTCGATATCCATGCTATATTATTAGTGTGTTAAATTAAAATTTGTAATAAATATTTGTACATTATCCTCTCAGACTTTCCTCATTTAGAGTAGAACGTTTCTTTAATATTCAGCAGTTTGTTACTTCCTTTTTACAATTCTTAAATTAGACCAACTGACCAAAGAAATGCGGCATTCTCCTTTACGTCTACAAGATATAGAAGTTGTATCTTTTTGTGACGGTTTTATTCGAATTTAGTTAGTAGTGGCATTCTGAAGGTAATGAAAGAAGGATGGAAACTATCCAGTAGTTTAATTAAAGAAGCATTTTAAAGTAACACAGTGGTGGGTTAGTAGTCTTTAAAACCTTCTTAGGGCTATGCAACTTTTGTTACCATGGTCATTGCAAATAAGGTGGCCTTAGTGCTGATTGAATACCCTAGTAGGAAAGTTTTCTCGAACTGGCTTCCAGGTTACATTAAGGTCGCGCATCTTTTTTGCAATATTAAAAATGTGAGAAGTCGGATAATTTCCGGACAGTCTTTTATGTACTTAACCAGATCCTGGTCGCCGGCCAAATCGATGCTCGCAGAACGCGCTAGCTGGCTGTCACCCAGATATACGAACCGAAAACATTTTAAGCATTCTCATCACGTTTTCACAGCAAAGCTCTAGCCGAATGATGAAAAGCAAATGTTCTGCTGTTACCTTGCTCCACTTTAGTTCGTGCGAAACGTGAAGTGATACTCCGTTAACGTACCAAATGTGTGGTACAGGTGTTTACCTCATTCATTTAGGTGATAAAGGTGCTTATCCTCAGTATTTCAAATAAAAATCACATGGGTATATCATACATCTTATTTGTTCAAATTACTTCATTTTTTAATTATCATTTAGATTTTGATTTGTTTACAGCAAATCATAATATTCTAGAAAATTTTCAAATTAATGTTACTCTGTTTTCTTATAGTAGTGAAATTATGAAAGCACAATTAATACGTAAGTTAGAAGAAGCAGAGGAAACTAATAAAGAAACTTGTAGTTATCATTAAATTGCATATACAGAAATGACAGTGATTGTGCCTGGGAAACAGTGTGGTCCTTCAGGCGGCATTTGGGGCTTTTTTCTGTGGCCCTCGACGCTGATGACCTGAGATGTTAAAGAGCGTCCTTAAATAAAACAAATCTGGCCCTCGAAGGAAGTAGTTTAATTTTTTATCTATTTCAATCTTAGTACCTATACTTACTAAATCGAGGAATCGAGCGAGGAACAGAAAGGCTGAACTCAAGTCAAACCCCCTTTCTTCGTTTCTTCTGTCTGCGCCATTGCTGATTCTAGGAAAACGGCAGAGCTTTGCATTCTATGGACAACAAAGTAACCCCAGTGCAAGGTCGCTTCAGCACCAAGTTGAATGCCACCAGACGGGAATATCTTGACGATTCATAGCGGGACTAGCGATTACAGCTGTCTTCAACTTCTTTTCTTGTGCCTTCGGTTCTTTAACACGTGTCAGTCGTGAGTTAGAACAGCGCGTGTGAACGTAAACGTGTTACAGCTGGATTTACCTACCTATCAGAATTACAGGCACACAACTTTTTCTGTTGTTTTGGTTTATTTACGGACGCTCTTTAACATCTCAGGTCATCAGCTGTCCATTTAATTCAGGACGTGAAACGGCTGATAAATTTTTCTCACATGCCTCTTCTTTCAGGCTTGAGGTTCTTTTTCGTGCCTTAATTCTACGGCATGGGATTCACGGTTTTACTTCCATTCCGAAGGAAGCCATACTTATGATTTGTAGGCCAGAAAAAAATCCACCGACCCTGGTTGAGATTGAACCTGCAATCTTGGGTTTACAAGGAAGTACGGTTACCACTAGACCACCAGTACCGGCACAGGCACAGAATGTGCCAAATTTCATTAAGTAAGCTGCACGTAGAATAAAAATACTTCTGATCTGGTGGTAAGTTAGATTGGGACATTATTAAAATGAAACTAGCCGATTAACTATCTGATTCAGAATTTTAAGTTTTTCATGCAGTTGAATTACCACAGTTTTGTTTATACTTGCAAAGCGACTCTGCTGAAATGTGTGGTATTACGTTAAAAACTAAACCATATTGTTACAGGAAGGTTCACTCATAACTTCTTTTCACAAATTAAGACTGTAATTAATATTGAGAGTTGATAAATACAAAATTCAAGCCCTGATCAAATGAACTTTCATCATAGTTTACATGCCTACTAATGTATGTATTTAAAATTAAACATTTTAAGCCATGTATATCATTTTGAACTTCTCTCTGCTGAAGTAACATTTTTGCGGAAATTATCATTATTAAACCAGTAACATTCTTCATTCTTATTCCTAAACACTATATTGTTATATTTGCCTAAAATGAAGTGTATCTATCTCCCATAACACTGTCGATCCTGGTGGTCTAGTGGTAACCATGCCTTGTAGATCCAAGATCGCTGGATCAATCCTGGTAAGCGTCGATGGATTTTATCGGGCGTAAAAATCCTAAGTGTGGCTTTCTTCGGAAGAGAAGTAAAACCGTGAGTCCCTTGTCGTAAATTTACGGCACAAAAACGAACCGCAAGCCTGAAAGAAGGGGCCTCTGATCAAAGTTTGACGATCTTTTCACACTCTGAATTGAATGGGACGCTGATGACTTGAGAAGTTAAAAAGGGCCCATAAATAAACCAAATCACCAAAAAATTCCAAAACATTGCTGCCGTCAGTTACTTTTTCAGAAAACACTACATTATGGCCTCAGTCACTGTACATCGAGGTAATTTGAGTTACTCGCATTTTGAGCGCGGCTGTTTACTGGCTAAGTGCAGTCGCAGCAACCGGAAAAAGGATGAAAAGCGTTGTCGTGCATAAATTAGAAATGTTATTTTTGTATTTATGTATTTACAGACAATATAAAGTAATGCTGTATTTAAAATTGATGAGTAATAATCACTAGTGTCATAAGAGATGTTGAAAAACGATGCTCCTCAGTGGCAATGCATTGCCGGCATCTGTGTGGGAACGCTTTCGCGTAACTTTTCATAAAGTTGCGGAATGGTTTCTCTACCTGAAATACGATTGTCAGGTTATTTTCTTGAGAATGGCCCTACCACTTCTCTGCAAGAATCCGTTTTTACACATGTATCTTACATGAGCACCCGTTGTTCTTCGCTACAGTATTTATATAGTGGCATAAATAACGAAAAAAAATCACACAGAATTTACTCAAAATAAAACTACAGAGTAACATGCGAATGCACAACCACTCGCCGTAAAAGTCACCCTCAAACTAACTACAAGCTGCTACTTGTACATGTATTATAGTGTCTTGAAGACTGCCTTTTCTCAGTACACACACGTGCTCTGCTGGCCAAAAAATGAAATAACCTTACAGTACCAAATGAGTACGACAGATGTTTAGATGTGTTCACTAGTGGACTTTTAAGGAAAAATGAGGAATGACCGTGAGCCTGCGGTAGCATGGATTTCAAAATCCAATAAATTATCATGTAACTTAAAAGTAAGTGACGATCTTATAAAATAGTTAAACCTTTGTTCTGTTCAGCACTATCATTAACCTTTCTCATGAGATAATTGGTAGGAAAGTATTAGAAGCGACAAGTTTACCGTGTATTTTGGGTTGGTTAAACCCAAGGGACTGTACTATGCACTAAATTTTATTTTCTTTCATTAAAAGAGGCATCGGCATCGGCGTCGTCTTTTTCTGAACAGGCTATTTCGGATTATATTATTATTATTATTATTATTATTATTAGTATTATTATTAGTATTATTACTATTATTATTATTGTAGTTTTTAATGTTTAGATCTTATATTATCGAAATAAATTTACATTAGATTTCTTTAATTTTTAATGTTTTCCATAATGCCTCTAAGCTAAAACTTTTAGCTACTTAAAATCCCTCAGTGGCATAACAGAGATTCTTATGCGGTGTTAAACATAGAGGCAATTTGTGGCTGTGGATGTGACGAGTGGTAAGAGTATAAGTAAATAATGAGATTCTGCGAAGTTTAATTTCCTCCTACAGGGGTTATGTATTGGGAGCACGCTTCAGGGATCTCCTCTTTCATCATCAGCTCATTCTACTAACGAATTTATCCCGGTGTTTTCACATTCTTCCCATCTTTTTATCTCTTGTTAACATTTAATCGAAAAATAAATGCATACACCGATTAGCATTAAAGGCTCAAATCACCAAGACATCGTTTTAACTGGCAAGAGAGCTAAATCCTTCCTTCTATGTCCAAATAAAATATTTGCTATCTTAGCATACTACATTGATCATGTAAGTGCCTCTGTGGCCAAGTGATTAGTATGCTCGCCTTCCATCTAGGGCGGACGGGTTCGATCCCAGTGGCGTAGTGAGAGCGATTTGTGGCGAACGAAGCGAGTACTCCGGTTTCCCCTGCCACTCATTTCACTCCATCATCATCTCATCCTTATCTTCACCATCATCATTCAGCATAACGTAGTCCTCCTATTATTCGGTGCGCACATTACTGCTCTCTGCCCGTCGTGTGTGGAACTCCAATACCTGGCTGGCAAGCGAGTTGGCATTGGAACTAACTAACTCACATTTGTAATTGGAGAACATAGCGTCCATTTATTTATTGCAACACAAAGTTTTTCATATTTGATGCTTATATTACGTGAGCCACAAACGAGGAATGAAAATGTTTATATTATACCTCCAAAGTACCTTACTCCTGAATTTCGTTCGTGTCATTTAACGAGTATTTCTCTTCGATTAAACCAACAATGCCTCTTTTCAATCTTCCTATTGAACTGATGCACTTAATGACTTCCTTAAAAGACAACCAAGTCTATTTTGCTCTTGCAATTTGAGTTGCTAAGTCTTCCTTTAGGTGTAACCAAATAGACATTCAACAAGTGTCCTTGACATACAAGAAAAACTTTAAGAATGGTCTTTTCAGGATTAAAGCAGACTGGTATCAAATGAGCAGTTCTGGTGTAATGTGCCCCTGGAGTTTTACGACTGTTAACTCCTCCAAACATTATTAAGTATTTGAATGTATCAATATAAAAAAAGTTTCGAAAATATAGTGAAGGCCCAAAGAATCTTACTTTATACGATATAAATACCCGCACCTGGACTTGAGCTTTCTATGTTTTAGAGCTATATATAAGAATACTACGTGTCTAACCTAAATCGTTCATAAATTATTTTATTCATCAAGCACAACACAGTTGGGCACGGTGCGTGAATGGCAGAGTATACAAGCTAAGGGCACAAACGCGTCGCGAAGGCCGTGCCATGACAACTGAGATGCTGCGTTGTGTCTACGTCAACACGGAGGTACATTTTCACCAGCGTCTGCAATTGGCTTCGTACCATGTAGTTTTTAACAGTCTAGATACAAAGTCTTCCTTGGTCTTCTCAGTTTGTCTTTTCATGCTAGTGTCACTATGGGTGATATATTCAAAATATTTTCTAAATAATAAATTGTGTTAGAACTGTCTTTTTAGACACTTTGTCTTGTCCGTTCCTTATTCTGAATGAAATAATATATTAATTAATTTGTAAAAGTTTCGTATTGAGATATGATATTGTTGAGGCTCTAAGAACAAGCGACTCGATAAACCACTTTCGTGCGATAAAGGCAACTACACGGAATGTTGGGCCAATCATTAATGTCATGTTTAGTATTAAACTTGTAACAGTCATCCTGGCTGTAAATAGACACCGCTGATATCGCCTGTCGTCCAAAGAATATTTCCTTCCCCATGCCCGAGTGCTGTTGGAGTTTCCTAAACAGTTCTGAACGGCTTATATGAAACAGTATTGCAGTGTTACGTTAGTTCAATGAAAGCAAATTTTAGCACCTACCGCAATGATGCCAGAGTTTAATCTGCAGAATTTCTGTATAATGTCTCCATTCCCCATACTCTGAAAACTCTATTTCAGTCCAAACCCTAAATGCACTAATAATATCTAAAATGAATTTAAAGAGTGGGTGAAAAAGGCTTCATTAGCAGTAAATCTAAACTGAAGGGAATCCTGTTAAATAAGTAGAATAAAATTAAATGGGATATGCCAAAGAAATATATACAGTCAATGCCAAATAGTCATCTGTTTCCTAAAGGAAAGAACTAATAACAAAATCCGGAAACTTTGCCCAAAAATATATGTTTGTTTTGTTTGCTTTTCTGAAGAACGCATATTTACATTATTTTTGTCTGTGCAGTTCTTTATGATTTAAGATTAGATGTATTCCTGTGTGACATGTAACTCTGGGTTTTGTTAATCGTAATTTATAATCATTTTGTTGGTAACAGGAAATGTATTGGAATACTAATATCCGCCCCGTAAGTGCTTCCCCTAATTGACCACTGCTAACTAATTGAACCACTGGCTGCACATGCAACCACAGAGCATCGGTTGTAAATGTGGCTTCTAGGAGCAATATAAATATGGGACGCGTTACTTAGCAGTAATTTCTACATTATCATAAAATACTTGTTAACAAATATAAAGAGCACTGTGTCTAAATCAGCGCATTTCTTCAAGGTAAATATACTACTATTACTTAAAACCTGCATATTCGATCACAGATCGTAACAATACAAGAGAACGTAGGTGGCTTATAATATAGTCGGACAGCAAGTTGCGTTGTCATGAATAAAAATCAAGAGCGGCAAACCACCAGGGTTAGTAGCGGCAGTTGGGCGACGTCATTTATTTGAAATAGGATTCTGCTACTAGTGGTACAAATTTATAACTACATTCAGCCAACAATGAAGTTTATAGTAACAATTTGCTATGATCCCTTGTGGCAAACAGCAGAATAAAACAATTAACATCTTGTAACATATTATGCTATTGCGTTAGCCAAGGATCTTCGGAACAATGAATGTAACTAGATAAGTGGTGCAGATTAGCTCCTGCACTCCATGATCCTTTCAAGACTAAACTTTTTTACAACTTTACAAACTCAATTTTTGCACTATTTCACACGAGTAGACAGTTTTATAGTCTTGAAAAATATGTTTAAAAATATCTTAAGATTAACACTTTTGAAAAATAAACAAACATCTTCCTGCGAGTTAGGCCTTTCTAGTAGTATCTGGTGATCTTTGTTACGAAACATTTCAGATGCAAGTATGAAAAGTTAATTAATATTCATATTTAAACAAATTCATTATACACATTTTAAGCTTCATTAATAAAAATATTGTTTCAGAAATTCAAGATATGAAAGTATATTTACTATAGTTTTTAGTGAATAAATAATATTTTGTTAATCGTAGAAAATTGGAGCATAAAACCACAAAAAGCAGATAAAGTAGATATTTGCTATTAGATTCAATTAAAAATACTATTACAAAATATGGGAAACTGCGCTTAATATGTGGAGGTTTTTACTGAATTGGCTCAAAACTACCCAAAGAATAAGGAAAATTACAAACAAATAAACATATTATCGATCAGCATACTTTCAGCAAACCATACAATATGGTAATTAAGACAGATTATGACTAAATTTTACTTCCCATATTGGGGGACTTGGAGCTGCATTGTGCAGCCATATGTGGGCATTAATCTTCACATTTAAGCATTTATTTATAGGAATTAAAAATAAATGTGCAAATTGCACATGTTTAGATATTATTTGGTATCAATACAATACATTTCCAACCAGATTTTAATGTTTATGAACATTAAAATTTATGGCTATAGCCACATTAGTTGCACAAACCACTAATAGAAATTTCTGCCTTCAACATTTGCACAAAGAGGGTATTCCTATATTCACGCATTTCAATAGCACATAATACATAAGCCCTCATTGAAACTTGGGCTACGGATAACATTATTCCATAACCTACAAGTGCTGCCAATATGGGAGGAAACTAAAACAAAATGCACTATGAAACATTAATCAGCATGACAAATTGTACCGCCATGGGTGGCCGAGGTCGTTAAGGCACGGACTCATGAACGGGAGGTCTGGGATTCGAACCTCAGTCCTCGTAAATGGCAAATGCCGGGGAGGTGGTGCATCAGTAGTAAAAACGAACGTTAAACACTATTCCATGACAAATTTTACATTTTAAAATTGTTGGAATATCCTACCTAGAAGCAACAAAGAAATGTTTGTTTTTCATACACACATCCAAAGCTCCTTGCATAACGCTAAGCATTAGAATTGTTTGGGTCAACAATACAGAGCGCTATCAGAATGTTTTACCAATAATAATGGTTGAAAGTGATAATTTAACAATGCAATATATCCAATGTGGGTGGCAATATTTCCTTTTATAATTCTTTTTACATCGCCAAATTGGAAACCTTCCTCCTAATAGCAGCAATTTTCCTAATTACACACTTATGAAATAAATAACCTCCATATACTATATACTATTATATCCGATTTCTTATTCAACGAGTTCAAATGGTTAGTTATAATACTTTGTGTTATTTATATTCACTCTTCTAGCTAAACAGGGAATTTATAAAAATTCATTTTCTGGTAGATTTTGAGACTTTGAGCTTGGAGGCAATGTGAATTGAATACGCATACCCAGTCATACGTAATATTATTGCTGAGTAAGTAGTTAATTGAAATATTCTACTGGTAAATTTAGTCCACACGACAGTAATTAATAGCATAATACAAACTTGCCACCTGGGTACCGTACAAAGCGTTACCTTTATCTCAATGTGGATGGCAGAGAATGATTAAACTAAAACGCCAGGCTATTCCACTGAGAAGGGACCGAGCTGTCTGGAGATAATTCACCCCAGAACAGCATGCACGCCTTCGCCAAAGAGAGCTGAGAGAAATTAACTGTCCCAATTTCGTTTGATGGTATAAGTGGAGAGAAAATCCACATATTAAACTTTTTCACAGCACTTGCTGCTAGAAAAACTGACAATTTATTTAACAGCGCAAATTAAATGGTTTTATATTTGGAATAATATAAATCAACATTTTATGGAACTTCCCGAGAAGCATCTCTCCATTTCATATCAAAGTGTTGTTCAGGACATTTACATTAGGAAATTTTCTGTCTTTGTTAAGCAATCCATGGCGTGATACCTTTTATCTCATACTCAGTAATCCTTCAAAATTCTAATGAGGCAGTTTCTAAGCTTGCTTTTATTATATAATTAGCATTTGTCCTTATTTCACGTCTACTCTCTATCTCACAAGTAATTTTCTTTCATTTTTCTGCTTCTTTATAGTATTTCACAAAACATAAATTGTACAATGCTCCAAGAGATAAATGTAAAATTGCAATAGCGCGCAGCGTTAAGGTAACGCGGAATAAAATGATAGCAAAATGCCTTTATTACATACATGTGCATTTTTGTCATACGTCTCGCGAGGTTTGTGCCTGAGTCCCAACGAGTTCTGCTTTTAGACTGGTTTCATGTTTGCAATATGACATAACATTCATTAAAAGCTCAACATGTTTTCACTTTCGTTTATCTAAAGTATAATGAAAGTAATTTCCCTAATTAATAAGGTCTCTGGCTCTAGAGCTCTAGAAACTGCTGCTTTAAAAACAAATTATAAAAGTAAAGGTAGAAAATCAACAGATTATACTGCTAAAATAGAATAAAAGCTTAATGCATATGAAGATTAAGCATGCTAAAGGCTCCATCCAATCTCCGACCAAATGTGTCGTCTGTTATGGCATACCCTTGTCACCTGTAATCACTGCGAGGGCACAATTTCTATATTACCCTTCAAAACAGTTTAAAATAAACGTGGGAATATTATAATCATAAAAGTCATAAAAGTCTGACCTGACTGTATAAGTCTGTAGTTTGTACGATACGTAGTTAGAAAGATATTTGTCATTGATCCACGCTGGATTCTCGCTATAGAGCAGTGAACTAAATACGAGCAAAGCAAAGAGGGTGATGTTATGCACTTTCACGGTGCATCTGCAAATATAACAATCCTACTTTCCTGTATTACTATAAAGTTTATTTAAGTGTGTTTGTCTTTGATTATACTTAAATTGTCGCAGCTAGTACATAAATTCAGAACGTGGCGTGTCAAAGCAGGAAAAATTGTGTAATCCGTACAAGTATTTAAGAAATTATCTTGTCCGAGGCGTACAGCAATTATTGACCTCTCAAAAACTCAAGTATCAGTTATAGAGGGTTGATTTGATGTGCAGAATTCCTTTCCGCAAGCACCCACTTATTTTAGCAACGTCGCTATGCCCAGGAATTGACAACTTTCATATTGAGTTTAACTTTTGTATCTAGTGTTTTAATAGTTCAGAAGCGTATAAAGAACAGCATAATCACCAAAGTTACTGTTTACTGCGACGTCAGGAAAGGAAATATCTGCATATACAAAGAAACAGAACCAGATTCCATCCCTGGCTGGATCGAGCTACAAATGCTCTCCAACTTATTTCATTTCCTTATAAATACAAAACATCACATACTTAAACTCTATCGAGCACCAGGTTTCCGAATAAATTTTATGCTAATCATCTACTTTTAAACTTGAAACATTGTTCTTTATGCCATACTTACCTAAAAAGTATTTAGTGATCGACGGATCACGGATCCAAGAGTTCACATTTGTAGGAAGGCCATCTTTATGGAAAGTTCTGATTCATGAAAAGATAACTTGTTTGTTATGTAAATGGCGACGGCAATCCAAAGTTTTTTTCTTCGGTAAAATTTTGTTCTACACTGCAAATGTAACATTGAATGGAAGGCTAGGCCGCCTGTGCTTAAAGGAAAATTGATTTTAGTTACGTCACAAAAACAAATATTGCAAAACAATCACATACTTTGATGGTGTTCTTCGTTTTCAGTACTAAGCTCATACTTTAGATTTAGTTTTTCTTTCGGAGAACATTAATTAAGGAATTGTTTAGAATATCTAGCCTATTGGTTTCATAGTATTTTAAATAATTTTACACCAAGAAATAGTTATATTTGAGAAAATTATAGTAGTTCTTTTAACACAAGGGGCAAACTAGAAACTGTACTGTAACCCGTACTATAACATTTTATAACACTCTAGTGTTATCAATTTTGGTTTAATATAGAATGTGCTGATTATTAATCTATTTAAATGGCTACAAATGACATATTTTATAATGTACTTATTACATACAATTTTTATTTTTACATTCCTTACGGG
This sequence comes from Metallyticus violacea, assembly GCA_030762175.1. Classification (NCBI taxonomy): domain Eukaryota; kingdom Metazoa; phylum Arthropoda; class Insecta; order Mantodea; family Metallyticidae; genus Metallyticus; species Metallyticus violacea. Next base: position 97,279,429 of record CM060846.1, on the reverse strand, counting down.
GATTTCAAAATCAGGCACAGTATTGTTAGTGACATTACATAATTTTTCAAACATATTTATTAGATTTATTTTTATGTTAGTAACTCTGGAACCATGCCAGGCTATAAAAAAATCAATAGCAGGTGACTCCATCATTGCACACGCCAAAGTGCATACTGTGATTTCTTTCAGCGCGTGAAAATTACATGTTTAAGCGGAAGTTTAATATAATAATAATAATAATAATAATAATAATAATAATAATAATAATAATAATAATAATAACGGGCATTTTAATTCGTAATGTTATATCCAAAATACGTTTAAATCCACTAATTAATATCGCTGCGACATTGGTAACATTATCCAGAGATTTAGGTAACTTTCTTCCATGCCCCTAGTGAGAAATAAGCGGACGTTTCGGAATTATTAGAATAAATTTAATTGATATTTTCTAGTTTATTTATAAATATTAACAGTTGATTATGACAGTGTATGTATGATACACGTGTTAAAAGTTATTTTATCTTAAATAACTATTATATTTGAAAGTATTTTAATTCTGCATTCAATTTGTATGTATAAAATTATATATTAAAACAGCTACCCTCAGTCCTAATTTTTTTTTAATATATGCAAAATATTTTCAGTGTTTTGATCGCTTTTCCCTTGTTCACGTTTATATAGATGCAGATTCTGGGATGGCCCTTGACATTCACGGTGAACTTTCATAAACACGCTCAGCCAATGATATACGCATACTGAGTACCGTAGTAGATGAAGGAAAAGACTGAATAGCTCGAGTGAGAAGAGACGGAGAATAAGGAAAAAGGAGAGAACAAGTCACTCGCGAAAATTGAAGGAAGCTACGTCAACAAATGGTGACCTCACGTTCCTCTACAACCGTTTTCAATCACGGTACAATTCACCGTGCCTTTGTCTGAATGTTTAACGGCGGCACTTAAGTAAGTCCAGGTTTTAAATTGAGGCTGTTCATAGGTCTATAGGATTCAAGGGACATCATATTAAGATACATTTAAAAACGATTTAACATAACCTTTCTTTTTACTTGAGCTCCTGGAACACAAAAAACCTCTTGGGAAGAATAAATGAAATTATTTAAAGACAGAAATGAGTCCGGCGTTCAGTGGCACATTAACTTCGAACATAACTTTGGGGGTAGCTTATCAATCAACAACCGGTAGGAAGTTAGACCCCCTGTTGCGGGAGTATTTCTTACGCAGGCATACTCGCGGTGCTTAAGTGTCTGTTTTAAAATTTAGATACAACGTATTAGTAGTAATAATAATATAGGTGTATTAAGAAAGTTTATAGACTGCCGCACTTAAGCATTAGGTTTTTTTTTTTTTTTTTTTTTGTGCTGCCCCACACCACTTATTGCAGTTCGAACTGTTGCGTTCTTGATGATGTCCACAGTATATTTTGGTATGGTTGTGGATCAGAGTTGTGCAACACATTAAATGCCTCCTTACAGTATATGCGGGAAATGTTTCTAATTTTCCCAGACACATAATCCACATCTTCTTAGAAAATGATCACTGATGCGCATCAATTCCCCATCTCAAATGAACCTAACTTCGTTCCAAATGTTTGTTTTAAGTTTCTCCAGTGATTGAGGATTAGTTGAACATACTCTATTTTTCAATGTCCCTCAAAGATAAAAGGTTCAAACAGTAAGATATGGAGAACAAGAAAGTCATAAACCAGGATCAATAGTTTTGGGGCTAAATATACGGTAAAATTCCGTAATGGATTGATGAACAGTCTTCAATTTTTTCCTGTTAGTCACAGAACTTGTTCCATTCAACTTTTGTATTAACTTAATATTGTTTTCCGTGTTGGAACCGGCTGCTAGTTAAAATTACGCCTAAATACGTGTCTCGTTCTACCACACGACTTTCTGTACCTGTTTCATGCCTTGAGGATGGATATATAACTTCTTAGTGAATATCTCACCATTGCACAACACTACTGCACTGTTAGTGAAATCTCACTCTTGACTGCACAACACAACTACACCTGACTGTCGAAATCCCGCTCGAAACTGACTGCAAGAAAATATGGTGCCGCGCGTACCAATGGGACATCTCAGCAATTGGAGGGATGGTAGGTCTGCTGGTCAGTTGATCTAAGTTGTGGGAATTTTGAACTTCTCTCACTAAATTACTAATCTTTATATTTATCGATTATCCATGTCGTCAGATAATAATTGCCTTTGATGAAACAAGCCCAGTAAACATTACGAAAAGGACCACGTGCCACTACAGGGAATGAAGCCCGGAAACGCCAATTGAAAGTAGAGCTATGGCAGTATGCTCTCAATGTGATCATGAAGAATGCTTAGATTGCATCTTCAGCGATACGCTACCTCCAGGTCGTACTTGCATAGAGCATATTCATAAGCCAACATTCTGTGTGGAATCTTAACCCTCAAAACGAAGTATGTGTTTCATATTTATTTAGAAGCATCAGCTTCAGATACCCTCTTAATATTAATGGGTAAATGGCAGAGGTAAATCTTGCTGCATGACATAATACTGTAGTGATTCATTTATTTCTTCCTCAGGAAATTATTTTGTATATAACAATTAAGACATTTCATTTGTGAACGTTTTTCAATTGTTCCATTAAGTTCAAGAGCTATAAACAGAATGTAAATATTTATACAAAACAATATGAATATTTGTATAATAATATTATAATATACTACTACAAGATATCACATTATAAACATCTGTCTTTGCTGAAACATATGAAAAATCAGGTGAAAATTGTATCTCTCATTAAGATTTCATTCTGTGAAATGATTATGAACTCAATTTTCTGTTATTTAAATTGTGTCTGTGGATCTCTATTTTGATTTCTGGTGACTTTCGATGAATGTAAGTGTCTGGTTTGTGAATTATACATGTTAGCAATTATTTTATCACCGAACATAAAGTTCCACATTTCAAATGGTTTTTGAACATTTCCTAAAGATTTGGCAGGTTTTAATAATTATGGTGATACTGGATTAGGAGTTCTTGGAGACTAATTTGCTTCTTTTCTATTCCACCATAATCCAAACTTTCCAAACTAATATCAGAACCCTGCATATTTATATCTACAGTCTCTATATGCTTCAGATGGTTGCGTTTGAAGCCCAACTATCGGATTCGCTGTCAGAAATAACTTCGGCAATGTGTGTAAAAATTTCTTCGTCATTCTGTTCTGATGACACATCGTCAATTACTTGATCTTCGTCACTCAACTCTGCTAAACACTGCCGCACTTAGAGAATCACCTCTGAATATCTTGGTTTGTAAGATATATACCCACATCGCCAGAGATGTATTCACAGCATACAGCGCTTACAAGAGAATGACTGTGAACTGATCGCTAACAGTTATGCGGTAGGCGCAGTATCGGTCTCACAGATCTTACAGTGCATCGACATTTTTTTTTGCTTAGAAGAGCTGATTTTTACAATATCAATAACTGATGAATATGGAGGATGAACAGTGCTGCCACACAAATAAAATCAAATTATTTATCGGTTTGTAAGACAAACACTTCGGTTTGGGATTAAACGGTTTATATCAACAGTTATCATGAAAATATATTACTACACATGTTGCATTATAGTTAGGTGTATTGTAAAACAGTCTCCAAATGTGACGCATTTTTGTCTCAACGACAGGTACAAAGTTAAGTTTGAGTATGCCTCCGTATGTGACCAAGTTGCTCTACCTACAATTTGTCAGGGATTTTCTTCATTCTTGAGAACTAGATTGCTAGAATAATTAAATCGTTTACATTAGCATTAGTTTACAAACAAACACAAATTTCGTCTTAGTATTCCTAGTTCTCCTAAGAGCGCTTTTCTTCTGAAACCTATGCCATTTTTAGCATTCAAAATACAAGTTTGAAGATAGATGCCATTGAAAAATGTCCATTACTTTTCTAAGGGAAACCTTGAAATGTCGAAAGGACTTTATTTGTCATGTAAGAGGTACATAATACTTCATTTCGACATACCGTGAAGATGCACTACCAACAGGTTGACTTCTGCTAACTCTGTGAATTCAGTTAAATATTGGCAATAAAGGGAATCTAAAATGATTATTAGTTGAACAATGAAACGGCTTATTTACTGCGGGTAAGGCGAAGTCTTCAGTTAACGTCAATTAAATTAAAGAGCGAACCTAACGTTTCAACACTACAGCAATAAAGTTTATATGTTGCACAGTCATATGCCTGTTACGAAAGCTGAGCTACCGGTGGTTATTTTCTAGCAAACAAAGATTTCATGCACTAGTTCAGTAACAAAAAACTATAAACCATTATCAAGCTCTTCAGCAACGGAAAATTTACCAAAGCAATCGAATACTTAACAAAAATAATTTATAGGGGCACAGAAGAGTTAATGAGATAGCATTTCCTCTAGAATACTTTTACTGAAATGAAATGATCCAAGCATTTACTATTGTTCCCTTGTAGAGAGCGAAACATTTAAAGTACCTTGCGAAAGGTCATGTTCTATAGGAGTAAATGCACATTAATTGAAAAATAAAATCTTATTTTCTTCAGACCAAAAGGGCAGGGTTCACCTGTTTATGAGTTTGCCGGTAATTGTCAAACATTTGGCTGTAATAATGATTTAGTGCGGTAGAGGAAATCTTAGCCAAGCAACTCGCCATATCTATGACTAAGTACAAAACGAAGGCATCAATGCTAGAAGCCCATAAAACACCATTTAACTACGTGTTAAAATGTTAACGTGACTGGGCCTGAAAACCTGACGTGTTTTTTTCTCTTTTAGTATGAAATGTGTCCCTGTGTAATGAAGCGCTGAAGTGTTTGATGTGCCATGTGTACCAACATTTGTCATGTTCGAGGGAAGCGGAAATATGCAGTGACAACAGTGGCTGAATAATGAGCTTGCGCTAATAATTTATGGCGCAGCCTGCACTGCATGTGAATGCGGAAAGAGATGAGGGCACACTACTGCGAAAAAAGACATTTTCCTCAACTGCGGGTGGGCGTCACACAGACTGGTTATGAAAAAACAGTGCTCCAAGATGAAAGCTATACCAGAGAAATGAAGTACAGTAAGCAATTAAACGATCTGGCTTGCATATACATGCACGAAGATTATAATTATCTCTCAAACTCCTCAAGCAAAATGACGATCAAAGAATCCATTAACCATAAGTTGCTGATCTCCCACATTCATAAGAAGAGATCTCGCTTAGTTGTAATCCGAAAATATTTCAACTTAGATTTCTTTAGAATTTAAAAATGCTGGCCAAATTAACAGCAAAGCGGAACTTAGCAACACAAACCGTCATTGTCATAGCCTTTACATGTACAGGTCACGCACAAGCTATGCCTTAGATGCCACAAAGATAGTAAAAGTTGACAATCAAAGACAGAGTAAAAATATTTAAAGTAACGAGACTTTAAGTCGTATTTTCAAGTCTACGTTCATTCAACAACGTACTTACAATTATAAATTATGATACAGCTCGACCTGTGGATTGATAACTATGAAGCGTAACTTGATTTATATTGTATTTACCAAACATCAGCTACGTTTTATTTATGTTCTCGTACTGAGGCTATAGGTTTTCAACTTCCATAATATAGGCAGTATTAAAAGAGGACTTCAGTAAGGAAAAATATTTTACTGCATAAAACTGCATATTAATACAGTTGAATACAGGGATTCGCAAAATATTAAAAATAAACTATTACGTTTGAAAACTTAATATGTGGAGCAATTTTTATTCAGAGAAAAAATAGTTTATATACAATCGGCAATGACCAAACTACACCACAAACTCATTTAGTATGTTCTAAATGAATTTAATGGTACATATTTGCTCAAGCTCATATTATGTAGGTATATTGTCAGTGACTCCCGTGTTTAAACTCATGTCATCTATTTCTTAAAATGAATATTTGGCAATAAAACTATCTTCATAACACTAGGATTAATTATATAGAATTCATTTATTTACTAGCTATAGTAACGTACGCTTTGTACTACTCATCTTAAAACTGTTATTTTATTTTGCCAACATTTAATTCGCAAAGTAAACGCACTTTTAACACGTGCATCATATAGTATTTTCTAAATAGTCATTATTTTTAAATAAATTAGTAATTATAAATTAAACGCGTACTAGTCATTCCGAAACGCTCCTTGTTTCAAATAATAGTTCATTTATTTCTCACTAGCAAGAAACGTTGCCTAAATCTTTGGACAATATTACCATATCTCAGCGGTGATAATTAATGGCCTTTAAACGTATTTTGGTGTAAACTTTCAAATAAATTATTATTTCTGTATTATTATTATTTCATTTCATATATTAAACTAAATTACTGTTTGAAAGGGTAACTTTCTCGCACGGCAAGAAGCTATAGGGCATGCACAATGATGGGAGCAGCTATTATTGATTTTCTACCTACCTGAAATGGTTTCAGGTTGACAATGTGATAATTTATACAATTAAATCTTAGAAATGAGCTTTAAAAAGTTATGTAATATTAATAATTGCATTATGGCTAATTTCTAAAACTCCGAAAGAAATCTATTTATTTATGAATGTTGTGTAACATATCAGGTCATCAGCATCCCATTCATTTCAGGGCGTGAAACAGTCGATAAATTTTGCTAATGGGTCTCTTCTTTCAGACTTGAGATTCTTTTAGTTGACGTAAATCTACGATACGGGATCCACGGCTGGCTTTACTTCCCTTCCAAAGTAAACCATACATAGGATTTTTATGTCCGAAAAAAATCCGTTCTGGCCGGGATTGAACCCGCGATATTGGATTTACGAGGCAAGTATGGTTACCATTAGACAAAGGAAATGTAAAAATGAGTTATATGCACAACTTAATTCCGCTTCGTTCAGGTTTTAGAGCTTAGAAATTCCGTGCCTATATAGTTCTGAGTTTCAAATTCCAGAACAGCTTCTAAGGATCCGGCCACATGTACCAACGCCCCTTTGCACTGATTGTTTGTAGTGTCAAGGTCAAGCGATGCATATCTGTTTCTTACTGATTTGCGCTATTTTGTTTTGTTACTTTTGAACTAGGGAACAAGGCCCAAAATCTTAAAAAATATCTAATGTATGCCCTTTTAAGAATTCATTCTTCCTAAACTTTATCATCTCTAACTTATAAATATCCTTTTAAAAGATCATGTATTCCCATTATATTTCAAGGATCTCTTGAATGCTCACGCTCTATAGTACGAAGTTTGAGAGTTTAAGATGACAGTGATTGAGATGGATTACCTCACCGTGGCTTCCTAAATAATCGAGAGGGATTTGGAATTAATTATGGGTTGTAGTGCTTCTAATAAGAAGAGTGTTATCTAATTATAAAGTTGTAAGAGGTTCTTAATTAAGTATTGCAGACTTACGACAGAACGACACGAGGTGGCTTATATATTGTTGCTTTTTAAATAAAACTGTCTGATTTACAACGTTTGTAATGTAGAAAACGTATGAAGAAGCTGTAAAGGCTTGATAAACCCATCAGTTATATAACCATATAACTTTTCAGTGCTATACAAACATCAGTTTTTGTTGGATACTGCCTAGATCAACAGTAATTAGTTGGTCTCTTGTCTACTTAGGTAGGATACTTAATCACTTTCAAACATATGCGCGTTACCCTCTGTTTCCACTCCTGGTAATTCCTTATTCATACACCAGCACACCATCTGCAGGAAGCAACTGCAGCAGTCATTAGATGTCGGCAGGCAGAGCAAAGTAGCCTGGACGCTTTTATTGCTAGACGAAAGCATTGTACTTGTTGATTTGTTTTACTTACGGACGCTCTTTAACATCCCAGGTCATCAGCGTCCCATTCAATTCAGGGCGTGAAACGGCCGACAAATTTTGCTCAGAGGCCTCTCTTTCAGGCTTGAGGTTCTTTTTTGTGCTGTAAATGTACGACACGGGACCCACGCCTTTACTTCCCTTCCGAAGGAAGGCATACCCTGGATTTTTACTCCCGAAACACCCATCGATCCTGGCCGGGTTTGAACCCGATATCTTGGGTTTAGAAGGCAAGTATGGATACCGCTACACCACCAGGACCGACTAAAGCATTGTACATTTCTATTTTTGGCCCGCTTTATTTTTACTACACTTTAGCTTTTAAGGAAATAAAACCTGCCCAGCTTGAAGAATTCCAGTGTAATGAAGTGACGATTAAAATCTAAGTAAAAAATTAAATAAAATATTTATACGTACCCATTTATATTTAATGGGTTCACATTAAGAAACATTGAAGGTAACAGGAATTCTATGAAAATATTGGAATCATCATGTTTGAACAATATACTGAAAGGTTGTATTTGAATCATGGACCATAAAAACAAATGAAGGTCCAGTGAATGTACAACCATAACTAAAAAAATAAAATTAGTAAACGTTATACATCCTGCGAAAAGATAAACAGTGGAGTTGGAAGATACAGATTTATGAGAAGAAAAGAGAAGAGAGAATGTGGTCCTATTTCTTTTATGTTAACATTTCAGACATTACGTTTTTTATACATAGAAGATTACAAGAAGAAGTATTGAAACCAAACACATCATACAGTTCCTTGATTGAAAATGTACTTTCTTTGTTACTATCCAAGGAATTAGGTGTCTGTGATTATCACGCTCTAAGACTTTGGCTAGTTAGTTATTTTGGAATACCATCATCAGGTTTAGTCACCCCTAAATCTGGGAAATTGAAGGCCATTAATCAAAACTGGCACCGGCGATTTCCAAAATTTGCTCCTCTTTTTACCCGCTGAAGCCAAGTCTCTTCTTTCTCGGATGGTAGAAACCACTCTACAATTATTTTGGCGTATTTCTTACGGCGTGCCCGGATGAGTAGAATGTAAACAATTTACAGATCAGCTTTAGCAAACCACGTGTTTTTTTCCCCTATTATTGTTTCTAACGCTGTCAAATGTACGTCCTACGTGCATTGCATTAGAAGTAAACAGTCGAAAAGCACGGGAATCTAAATAGTTCGTTTCTTCCATGTGGGAAAAGTCCCTGGAGATATTCTCAGGCAAGTAACGCAATCCAACTGTAAATTGAAACCGAATCTCAAGAACCTAAATTGTATGAGTCACAGCAAACAGACTGTGATTACCTTTCCCTGTTTATACCCCCTCATATTGCAGTTCTTGCAAGTTTTATAGTAAGTTAATCTTTCCAAGTACCAACTGCACTCTTTGGATAAATAGACGATAAAGCCGTGAAAACATTTGAACCTGCATCAAACCAATTTGCTTCCATGACTACACAGTATGTTGGCAGTCCGTTTTAACTACTGTGGAAAGCATTTGAACATGAGAGAATTTAATGTGACGCCCGTTCATTTATTAGTGGCCGCAAGCGAGTGTCAATGTTATGCATCAGTAATGAGAAGGGCCTAATAGATTTGTGATCAAAAGTAAAAACTGCAGAGATACTTTCGCTGTGTTTTTATACTCGCAAATCTCGACTGGCATTTAGCTATACAGTTTTGACAATGCGACTAATGCGCGATACTTTCTAGGAACTTGTAATTTTCTAGAATTAAGAACTCACGCTCTAGTACTGTTTCACTGTCAGGTTTCTATTCATATGTTTCACATTTACTAATGTGAAATTTACTACTTTCTCATTTTTTCAACCCCAGGGATATGTTTCTGTTCACACATTAAACAACATATTAATTTGCCCATTTTACCAATTTGTGTCGGTAATATTTTAGAAAAATGTGCAAAGCCTTTGAATAAAGTAGACATGAATATCTTCGTATGTTTCTCGTTACTAAATTTGTCGGCTAAACTGCCACATAAATATGTTAATTTTAAATGTATGCTTACTTGCAGGTGCAGTAATAGTATGTTACGATGTTGTGAAAAAAGTTTATTCGTAGCATTCTTTACAGTATTCTTCACTGCGATTGTTGGAAAGACAAGGTTCCATGCATTATGCATATTCTTAAGCGATACATATTTAATAGATAGCTATCCCCATTTCGCATTGAAATTTCTTCTTCCTGTTGGGGCTTTAACTCGTTCCGGCTCCAAACCGTTGGGACCATCACTTTTTAGCCTTCCCAAATTTCTCTTTCATTTGGATTTTGGATTTTAATAAAAAGCTATGTTGGGTATTCTATTATATGGCATTCCGTCCAAATGTTCTTTTCAATTGTCTTTGTAGTTTTTAACAATTATACTAAACTCTTCAATTCTAAGCTTTTTCGAATGGCTTGTTTCTTTTCTTACCTTTCTTTGCATAATCTGCTGTCAATCTAAGGAATTTCATTCAGAAACTTGGATTCCATTATAGTATTGTTGTTGTCGTTCATTTTCCACTGTCGGGGTTGCCATAGCCTTATACATTTTGATTATAGAGTTCAGTCTTGCTTTATTTTTAAGTGTTCTTTTCATTGTTTCTGTTATATAGATAAATCTGTTAAATTTATTATTTACATAGATTAATTCATGTTATTTTACATAAAATGAATTCTTACACTTGTTCTAAAATTTTGTTTTCTAAAACTCACTTTTGCTACCTTTACTGGTATATACGTATTAAATCCTTTGTGTTCTATATTAAATGTGTGTGACCCCTTTTCTTGTATTTTAAATGTATGTGCCATTTTCCCTAGCTAATGTTCAGTTTTAGCATCGTCAAATAGTTTCCACTGCTATTGTCAGAGAAGAAAATGTGATATTGGCACACTGTAGCGCCGGCTCATGAGAGAAGATCTGCCTCCATTCATCTATATTCCACCTTGGTCTCTGAATAGGAAGAGTTGAACAACTCCATGAACCAATAGATCAATAGACCTTATCCCTTGAATTTTCCTCTAGGTTTAATCCGATAGATTTAACAGATCTCGTCAGAGGCATTTTCTTTTTTCAATACATTACAGAATATTGAATTATAATATTCGTAACGAAAAGACGTAGCAAATGTATAAAAAATAGACAGACCAATAGATTTTTAGAGCAAATATGTTTCTGGAAATATTAGTAAGGAAAGACACATGGTGTATAAGAAAGAGAACTGTATCTTTAAAATATTAAATTGCTAAATGATACACTACGAAACTCAGGCTCAATTTGCGGTAGGAGAAATTTATAATATAATTTCCCAGTAAAAAAATGAAAGAACATAAAAAACTAATTTGAGCTAAATTTTGGAGCTGACCTAGTCCAAACACACTTACACCTGCATTCATTAACTTTTTTTATAGGCCATAAAGGAGAAAAACTAGTGAGCGTTCGGTGTACCCCAAAACAAGAAGAAAATAAGTAGTAGCAATCTTAGCTAAATAAATATATCATTACATTTTTTCGTTAAAATTATGAAAACGGTATGGGGGTTTCAAACTTCAGCACCTCAATAGAACGTCTTCTGACTATTAACTGAATTATTGCATCATGTTGCAAAAGCATTTGTTTTTCTGCACATAAAGTTAAGTGACACCCACTTATTTAAAATGAGAAAATCTCCGGGAAATGTTTTACTAAGGCAAATAGCTTCATTCAGAGTACGATGAAAGGTCTCGAGAGCTGAGCAAGAGAGATTTCAGGTTGAAAAAGCAAACATTACTTACGCAACCATAGAAAGAGTTTCCGCACAGATTAACTCCTTGTTTTTACATTATATGGCCATGTACTTTTAAAAGACAACTGTTTTAAAGACGAAACTTTACCACTTTCTATTAAACTGCTGAAAATGTATATAACGTTACATTCAAGGTGACTGTCAACATTAGTATTAAAAAATTACAAATGAAAGAATACTGAAATAATATAGTTCTGCGGAGTATTTTGAATAATTAAAAATTGCTTTTACCTAAAGAATTGTATGTAGATTTAAATACAAACAAAGATGTATGTTTGCAGGTTTATGTGCTTATCATATAAAAGCATACAGTAGTTCATGTTAATTAAATAAGTATTTTGTTTCGCGCAATTGTTCATTAAGTTGTTAGTTTTTAACATATTCCCTTTATTGTCAACGTATTATAAATATGGGAAATATCTATATTCATTTTACATTGAAACATTCGCTCTAATTAACTAATTCTGATATAAATTATGAAAAATATTTTAAATTTTTATTGTTTACAAAAATTGATGGTTTTCATTATAGTGATACACTGATTTTAAAACAAAATTAATTTAATAATTATCAAAATATTTTCCGTACAGCAAAATTTAGACCTTTTGACATACTTTATTTAATGTTTATTTGAAAATGTGGGAATTTTTAAAAAAATAAGGGGGAATATTTTATGTCCATTGTTCAGATTAGAACTTCCAAGACTACAAACAATTTATTACAATAAATGTTCATATAAACATTATGAAACATAGAATATTAAGTTTGAAATGTTTTGCCATAATTTCAGTGAATTCTTGTTATCATTTATATTGGCCTCGATCAAATTGAGTCTTTTAAGATTCTAAATAGGAAGCTTACCTTAAATTTGCCATACAGAGAATCCAAGAATTGAGATAGTTGGCCGAACAAGTTGTGCCCAAAAATTACTCTACGTTTAGTAGCCCGGTTAGAAATCGCATACAAGTTAAACTTATTGTGTCATCCTCAAAGTTTGATATAATTGTTTTAATAAACTATACAGAGATTATTTGTGTACCACTCATTGACTTCAATACACTACATAAGCTCTTGATATTTCTAAGAGGAACGCAGAAAATTGAAAAATCAGAACAGAGATCGATAGATGCAATGATGGATTTAAAATATATGCATTACAATGAAAACAAACTTTCTTTTCATAAAAATGACCACCTTGACTTTAATAAATGCTTTATAAATTCTGGGAAATATTCTGACCCTGTACTGTTCCATACATAGCTTCCTAGAGATGGTTTAAGCTATCAAAGAGTATTTAACTCTTTCGGGATACATCTATCCATTGCGCCCATAACAAATCTAGAAGTTTCAGTTTGGATTTTGGGACAGTCAAATCATGTCTTTTAGTGGCATGCAATGTTTAGAATTGTTATCCTGCTGCAATGTATAACATTTCCTCACTACTGCAATTCTGATGATATTGCATGACACTGAATAATTTTATGATATTGTTTCTGATTCGACTTTCCTTCATTTGTCACAATATCCTTCACAGAAAAAAAAAAATTAAATTTATAAATGTTTCTCCACCATTTTAACAGTTAGCCAAACACATGGTGGGGAAATCTGTCCTTTACATTGGCGGACATATATTCTTCCCCTGGTACGGATTCATCCGTGAAAGGTATCAACAGTGTCCACGTTTTGTAGTTTATTGGAGTCTCTTATTTATATTAATAGGCTATCGCGTTGGTTTTCTTAGTGCCCCTTCAGATCAACTTCAGAAATGATCTTTTTATTGTTGCAACAATACAGCCTTCTTGTTTATTTCTGCTAGTTGTAGCGCAGTCTTAAACGCATTTTCTTTATCGGTAATTCTAATGAATTTATCAACACTTTTGTAGTTTTGCGGGTATTCTGCTTGTGGTAAATCTTGATTGCCACCAGTATTTATGTGGCAAAGATGCACTGCACTCTCTCAATAGATAGTCACATTCGTTAATAATCCAATGAATTTACAATTCCCTTCCTCAGTACCAAAATCTCAGCTCGTTTTTCAAGTAATGTTATCACTGTTTGAGCGACACTTTAAGTATCACCAACATACAGTAGGTTTATCTTGCAATACAACGTTGATGCACACTGTGTGGTTGATAGTAGTATAGGAAACAGCATCGATGTATAAGATTACACGGGCTGATATGTACATTTGACCAGGTTGCTAAAGTCTGTGTTTCTCTAACGCGGAAACATCACACGTTTATAAAAGCAACAAAGCGTTTAATACAATTTTAAAATAATATATTTATTTACTAATTAAACATAATCACTGGCATGTTAATGAATCACAATTTATTTATATAAAGATTTCCTTGGTCTAGTCGCTAGTATTGCTGGCCCGGAGCCCGCGTACGATTCCCGGTACCTGCTTAGGTATTTTCTAAGTTAGGGACATCTGGATCGGGGTCCACTTAGTCTGGTGAGAATAATTGAAGCGTGTTGGAGAGATGCCGTTCTTGGATCTAGGGAGCCATGTGGTAGTCGACCGGCCGGGTGTCGGCATGCTGATCACATGACCCCTCCGCAAAACTGCCGTCTATCAATGAAGTGGTAATAGGGAGGTAGAAGAAATAGAGGTCGCTGCGGCAGGGTCAGTCCTGGTGGTGTAACTTGCCTCGTAAACACAAAATCGCGAGTTCAATCCCGGCCAGGATCGATGGGTGTTTTCGGGTGTAAAATTCGAAGTATGGCTTCCTTCGGGATGAAAATAAAGCCATGAATCCCGTGTCATCTAACGAAGTTTAACGAAAAAGAACCTCCAGCCTGAAAGAAGAGGCTTCTGAGCAAAACTTATCGATCGTTTCACGCCCTTAATTGAATGGCACCCTGATGACCTCAGATGTTAAGAAGCGTCTATAAATAAAAATCAAAAGGCTGCGCCAGGCCAAAGCTCAGCATGAGCTGTAGCGACAATAAAAAGGTGAAGGAGGAGGAGGAGAAGAAGAAGAAGAAGAAGAAGAAGAAGAAGAAGAAGAAGAAGTGTAAATTAGGAAGATCCGAATGGTGAGTCTTCCTCGCTAAGATATCGGATAATTTACACAAATATCTCCTGCACAAGCAGCTAAGGGCGAATGCACTCCCAGCAGATGCCAAAAAGCATCAACTATGTTAGATATCCGAGATTGAGAAAGTAAGGCCAGTTTAATTTATCTGAAAATGATCAACAGCAATAACCTTTATTTTTATTTGTGACAAAGCTGATTCGATTTGGCGCCTTACTTCCCACAGGAGCGCCGTTTTATTGCTATATGCTTTTATAATGTGCATTTATTTTGATGGTGTGCCATGATGTAAGTTTTCAGTAACAGTCATACGGAAATGAAACATTTACGCACTACAATTCGCTTTCAAAAATGACTAGGTTTGCGGAATAGCTTAGTACGGACTTAATGGAATCAATAAACTACAATAATGAAACAAGGCATTGCCTTGCGTTGTGTATAATTAAGCTATTTGTTATTCTTTGTAACCATCAGGAAACTTATTTCAGCTACCTAGCGTTCCAAAAGTAGGATTGATTTAGTTGATTGCGCTGATTTTAAGGATAAATACTATAAAATTATGGCAAATTAACGAATAAATAATTGTTGTATTTTTAACAACGTTCATACTCTCAATTTTGATAATCTCTTCGTCATTTTTGCCGAAGTGAATGCTCCTCACTCCGTAATGTCAATGTTCAAATGACAGTTTGCAAATAGTTAAATTTTGATTTTAAAATATCTGTATTGGGAATTATATAAAAGCATATTCCTTCCCTTTCCGTCATAAAACATTACGTTTTACCTTTGAATACATCCATCTGATTACATACCAACGAAGCACAATTTTACACAGGCATTCAGAATCGGAACTGTAGAACGATCTGACTGGATGGAAGAAAATTCACCTACTCTACCTAAGGGTTCGTGCGGTTTTCTTTACAGGTGGTTCAAGGATAGAAAATTCTTCAGGAACTGAAGTTTATTATCTCCAAAAGCAAAAATCTCCATAAGTCTTGGGAGCTTTATTACAGTTTTCCAGGCAGAAGTAATTGCACTTCTGACCCACTTTAACTTCTGTGAAAATAAAAATTATATTAACCAACGTAAACCCTTATTCGCAGACAGTCGACTATATAGTTAACTTACTGCATTTATATCCCATCATATTAACTCTAGATTTATATTTACATCCATCAAGTCATAAGAAGGTTTCGATCTCGGGCTGTCGCGCTATAGAGGAGAAAGGAATTGCGTTTTATTGTTCACTTAATTATTATGTGTTGTATTGGTAACCATACTTGCATTCTAAACCCAAGATCACGGGTTCAAAATCCGGCCATTTTCGATGGATTGTTTCGGGCGTAAAAATCCTAAGTATGACTTCCTTCGGAAAGGAAGTAAAACCGTGGGTCTCATGTCGTACATTTACGGCAGGATAAAGAACCTCGAGCCTGAAAAAAGAGGCCTCTGAGCAAAATATTTCGGCCGTTTCACGCCCGGAATTGAACAGGACGGTGATGATCTGAGATGTTAAAGAGTGTCCGTAAATAAACCAAATCAAACAAACTTAATTATTGTGTAGCTAAAATGTGAAATTTATTTAAGATACCTTGAAAATTGCATTTAAAAGCTCACAATAATTATTTATAACAGTTTTAATGATGAACCGTTAAAAAATGTAATATCTCGCTTTTGAATACTGCATTAATCACGTATAATGGAAAATCGCAAACTCAAAATAAATTAATATTTCTCCTAAAGCAATTGAAATTATGAACTCTACAATTTCTGTATAAATTTACATACCTATGTTAGCATTTGGAACTAACATAGAAAATATAACTTTAAATCTGCAAATTTCTGAATTTCATATGTCCCTATTTAAATAATAAATTGAAAAAGGCAACCCTCTAAAAGAATACATAGTGGTACGTACTTTCCTCGTGCTCCGTGCTTCAAAAGTATTTTTTTTTTACAGCGACCTAAAAGAGGGTTGGCATCGTACTACTTCAACATTTACCTAGAAATTCAAGTAGTTACTTTAATAGTCCTGTGATTATATTTCTTCTGCGATTGCGCGAGATTTTTTTATCTCTAGAAAAAAATATATTCCATTTGCATGAATTCTGAGCATACATACATTTCGTTTACCATCTTTAGCTTCTATGTAGTTGTACTGATTCAATTTCTCTAGCCGCAAGTTCCAATAACATAACGCAGCCTGCATCTTATTATCGCGCATAATAGGATCTATTCATACACCGATATTCAATTTTCAGTAATGCAACACCAGTTCCTAAACCTTCATCTGTAACCTCAGAATACGTTTCCATTCGGATTTTCTTTCGGCAGAGCTTTTCTATTAGAAATGTATAAATGATGCATTTTATTCGTTTTTGCTTTCTTAGATAAGTAATTTTAGATCATTCAGGAAGAGCAAGTGTTTAATTAGGAATGCAAAAGCCAAAAGCCTATTTCGTTGGTGTACATTAAATGGGATTACTTTCGAAACGACATATCAATAACTAATTTGGTGTTACTTTATAAAATAGAGATTATATTTTAAAATATTCTCAAGCAACGTTTTGTATTTAAAATATCACCATAAGGAAGTCGTCTGTTTAGGCAAGCAAGAATACCTTACAGGATTATGAACCTGCACAACTGATTCTGATAGTTCTTGCCCGTTAATTATACTGCACTACTGAAGGTAGCAGCATGACACATTAGTAACATAGTTTTCAGTCTGAGGGCTAATTCTGCAATGACAAAGTTTAGAGAAATATACGAAACAAAACACTTGAGGAATATTTCTCAGTGGGGATCTATCAAGTCAAATACATCCACGTTAAGAAATGTTGAGTCACTGCAATGTTGGAGTTAAACTGGTGGCACATTCCCATGAGAAGTCCTAGGCGTTAGGAAATAGAGGGACAGCACATCTCCAGGACCCCAGAGTACCATCAGTTCATCGTTATGAAAGTGTATACTTCCTGCGGTCTCCATTGGGAAATGTGCACTTTTCTTCAGAGTAGGCAAACGAAATGTTACTTACGGTACCAACAAATTCTGGCTTCAATATGTGTCATTATTGAAATCTTAAGATAGATTAGATAAGATATTGAAAGCTTGTCATTCTCGAAACGTTTCCTGAGGGGTTCTATGTACTGAATCGCTCTTAAGCTGCCACCTCGATGTCCTGCTTCAATTTTCGTTCTTTGATACAAAATTATTTAAACAAGGCTACACATTGATGAACATTTGCGGAATAAGATGTCGCTTATTTGTAGACAGCGGAAATAGTGCCGTTTTAGATATCTAAAATGTACTGTTTAGCCGCTGCTTTTAGGTTCCTCAAAATAAAAAACAGGCAGCTATAATTTTTAAATTTTCTGGTGCAATTAATTATAAAATTTACTTGTATGCTGAGAGAGAGCGTTCTACATCAACTGAAGATACGGAACAGTATTTTAACTTTTGAACAAGATGAACTGGTAATGCACTTTCAATTGCGATATACTACCACGGATGACCGAGGTCGTTATGAGCAGGAGATCTGGGATTCAATTCCCGCCAGGTTTGATTCCTAACTGAGGGTTTTTCCAGGGTTTCCTCGGTCCTCAGAAATGGCAAATGCCGGGGAAGTACCTTAAATTTAGGCCTGGAAAGTTTCCTGCCTTAAAACAATCCATTCCAAATTTATCATTTCATCTCATGTAGAATCAGTATCCATTGTGTTTGTTTTTTTTTTTTTTTATTAATTTATTTAAGGACGCTCTTTAACAGCTCAGGTCATCAGCGTCCCATTCAACTCAGGGCGTGAAACGGCCGACAAATTTTGCTCAGAGGCCTCTCTTTCAGGCTTGAGGTTCTTTTTCGTGCCGCAAATGTACGACACGGGACCCACGGCTTTACTTCCCTTCCGAAGGAAGCCATACTTAGGATTTTTACGCCCGAAAAAATCCATCGGTCCTGGCCGGGTTCGAACCCGCGTTTTGGGTATAGGAGGCAAGTATGGTAACCACTACACCACCAGGACCGACATTGTGTTTGTGATACCCTAGCACTAAAAATGAGCATGAAATAATATTAAAAATCGTCATTCTTTCCTATTAAAAGTTAGCGATAACAAACTCTTCAGAATGGAGTTTTTCAGATTTACTGTTCCCAATTTCTTCGTTTTTTCTCCTACAGTCCCAGTTGCTTCAAAAATATTCTGCTTTGTTGTTGAGTTCAAATTTTAAATTTGATCATTAAGAGGTTTTCTATTCCTTTCAATACTAGTAATGGTGTTTCCAATTAACACGAAATGAGATCTGATGCTCATCAAGTAATTATGAACACAATTTTCTTGGCGTCGGTTACACAAACTGAACCATCCGGCAAAGTTGCCATAACTTTTGAGTAGTAGTTAACAGCTGTCAGCCATGTTCTCCAACGAGAGAACAGGGGTTCTGGAGGAAGAGGAATATATGAAAGTTTCTGCCGAAAAATCTTAACTCTTGATGTTCTGGTAAATACAATCAGAGAAACGCAAAATGATCGAGATAACAAGCGAAAGATACAGCCAATACCAGGTAATTTATTTAATTAGTTCATTTGTCCTTTAGGAAAATCTATGATAAATTATGATTAAATATAAAACGGTACAGTAACTTGCGATTTTTCTGTTAATGTTACGTACCTCAGTATTTGGAGGGATTTTGTTTCAATATTATTTAAATAATTGTCGGAGATTTATTTATGATTAATCGTTAGATAACCAATTTGACAGCAATTTCAGTAACGTTTGTTATAGAAGCTAGGTCAAGATAGAACAGAAATGGAATGAGTAAAATATGTAGTGATTCCTTAGGAATTTCAACCCATACGGATGTATACGAGTGAGCCCTCGCATGTGATGAATGAACCCTACGGCACTACAACACAGCGGTCAGCCTTCTGTATGCACGTCAGGTCTGTTTGAATCGCCTCAAAAAACCAAACAGCGAGAACAGCCTGGCATTTCAGGTAGTAGCTCTAATTCCTGGGGTATTGCTAGCACGCTGCCTGACATTTATTCATTTGACCATATCATGATGAAATTAATCCCGTTTTAAGGCATTCTCTTTCTCGTATGTTTCATGTACACAACCAGATGCTAAGGTTGACAACTGATATCGGCGCTATGGTTAAGCAGTATTTACCGCATGCCTCCGTAATAACATTAATGCAATGTAAATATTTATTAAAGATGATATCGTTTAATTAATAGTGTTAATATTACGTGAATATTCAAATGTATAATTATAGGATGACAAGTTTTCCTGTGATAATTCTGTTGTATAACTCGAGGCTTGCAGGGAAGAGTTTCAAGATGATGAAATATAAAATGTAACAAAATTAATACGAAAGGCAAGTTGTATGTAATTTTAATGGCCATGCAGCAAGCGCAGGGTAATTATGATTTGAACTTTGGTCGCGTCAGGATGCTGATATTTCGCACCTTATGACGTAATTTACTTTTGAGCGAGCCAAACCTTTCTGCATATTTTCAACTTTTAAAGTGTCGCGGGTATCGTGCGCATATGCGTGTGAACCTGTCGTCGTCAGAAAGTCAAGTGGAAGTGATTTTCCATGAGCATGTATAAAGAGGCAGTTCACCTCATTTCAGAACCCATTTTTGATGTAATCTGTCCATTCTACACGTATATTCCATATCGATTCTGACTACTGTACGCCAACCACGAGGTTGATATTGAAAAGATTAATTGGCGATGGTTCGTTCGTTTAGATAAAGCAATACGTTATAGCGGTCAGTGTTGTATTGTGCGTAGATAACAGCGGAAAGTTTTACGTATCGTAATTAGAAGATTGGTGACCTGAACGCGAGGAAAGGTGCAGACAGTCCTAAGATTAAAGTCAGATTCTAATTGCTATCTCCGTCTCAAGGTTATTTTTATGGGGATCACGTGTAGGTCAATATCACTGCACCGAATCCGAGGTTATTTTCAGAAACACTTGCTAATGAAAACAAAGTACGATCAAGAAAGTGTGTAATGTAAATGTTTCGCATGTAATATTTTAACGAAAAGCATCCTCTCCCAGTCCTGTAAAGCCGAACTTCAGCGGAAGACACCCATAAGATTCTGTTGTCCAGAAGCGTAGGCAACAGGCCGAGGCAAGCAACAACTTCAACAATACAAAACCGGTTTAGGTTCTGAAGCGCGCTTAATTAACTTCCACTTTTTGCTAAGCTACCCTTCTGGACTCATTCCAGTGAGAGTATCAAGTTCTATTTTTTTCGCTGTGTGGTGATGACGATGACTTTTACAGTATTTAGCTAAAATGTTTTTTGTTATGGGATCCAGTGCATTCTTTTGAGAGCATGGATATTACGAGCTAATTTCTTTCTGCTAACTTTATTGCATCACACAATGCTGGTGTTAGCTGACCGCATTTAATGTATCAAGTCATATCCCCTCTTTTATTGCCATAGATGGAATTGCACTCAAATTCCAGAGCAAGCTTCAGTCTGAAGAAAGTCAAAATAAAATATACGTGTGCAACATAACCCTTTAAGTCTAGTCACAGATTATATCCCTTTCTATTGGTTGCATTAATGTGGGCGTATACTAAATTTCAAGGTTACGGAAGTGAATGTGGAAAATTCTTACCACTGAAGAGAGAATGCAAATTTTCGGTATATAAGAGTGGAGGATATGAATAGTCTACATATTTTCATGTCAATTTATTATTAACTTTTTAGATTTCATTTTTAAAAAATAATATATCTGAAAAATTGCTGTTCCTCTCTTAAAATGTATTACTCCCAAATAAAAATTACTTATGTTGTTGATGCAATTCTGCACAAAATTAGGCAATAGATTTATTATTTTAAATTTAAAAAAGTAATTAGTGCAATAAAATAGTTACGGGAAATAGACTCAAAACTGAACAAAAGTTTCTAAAAATTATATTTGAAATCTGAGAGGAAAATTCATGCAGTCTTTTATGTGAAATCTGTAATGCAATTATAATAAATATTTCATGAATATAAATCAATGATTGTAGGAGTATATTTAGGATGCAAGCAAATGCGATTAAATTAATCCTGAGAAATTGAAATTAAATTTCTAAATATATGTTAGAATAAAAACTGTTACACAGCTTTTCAGAAGTGCTCAGCTCAGGAGCTAAGGAGCAGTGGCTCTTATTGGAGGATTTAATTTTTTTTTTTTCTATTTTCATATTTATTTAGGAAATATGTTTTCAGAAAAGTATTGCATATAAAAGTATGTAGATATACAAGGTTATATATAGGAGTGCCTGGTATTATTCACACACACACACACACACACACACATATACACACACATCCCGAGCGGGGTGCTCAGGTGGTAACGGTTAGGAATCACATTCGGGAGGTCCCAGGTTCAAACCTTTTGGGGCCGACCATTCTGACAGTGAGTTTTTTCTTCTTCTTTCCCTGGGTTTCCTTTGATGGCCTGAGCGAATGCTGAGATGAAATTTCTACGAAGTATCCGCCTTCCCATTTTATATATTTCTATTCCTTTGGTTTTATTATAGGTTAAAAGTGCCAGAGTTGGGGGGACTGATGCGGCGAGATGGTGATTTGCGCTTTGGAAAGGTTTCTGCCCCTATGCCATTTATGGAAGCGGCTCTTCTGAGGAGCTCGAACTCCTCGGGGGTGCACTGGCTCCCCGAAGCTGGCGAACCCCTTCCCTCAAAGGGAAGTGACCAGGGTAAACCACGAGGAAAAAAACCTCAGAGTGACCACCCCCAAGGAATTGAATCGGACACTTCCCGAATGCGAGTCCCAGGTCACTCCGCATAGTACGTTGTTAATGTACTTTCAGTTAAATTTGGTATATATCATTTTATCTCATTCTTTAATGTGTGCAGAAAATGCTGTTAATAACGATCAAAATATTTTAATTCAGTGACTCTGTGAGAACTGTACACATTTAACTATGATAACAGGTTGCTTACCTTTGTTCACATTTGTATACGATTCTCGACGCAATGCATTTTGATATCTATCTCTGAGATATAGCTGGTTAGTAAGGATTATTCTACGAATATCTACCAATTAACGTTATTAGTTCTTCGAGCTCGACACAGAACAGCAAACACACAGAAGTAAAACACCCTGTCAAAATATTATTTTATTTGCACCTTTAAAAGATAAATGTTGTTAATCTATCTGCCATCTTCTATTGCATGTTGAAATGTTTCACAAGGTGGCTAAAAGTAACATATGTTGGTCTCTCTAAATGTTAATATTTAAATATTTGTTGAAAACCGCGCTAGTTGTGTTTCAGCAGTTTAGAAAGAATTATATTCAAAGAACGAGCAGAATATATCTAAGAATATATATATATATATATATATATATATCTTTTCCAGCTGTCTAACAGTTATGAAAGGAAACCTCCTGCTAATAGCAACATGACTTCCTACATTTATAGCAACGCGAACTCTCAATACTAACAGTAGGTCATGAATAGATCTTGTCTATTGTTTGTTCTTCTTTATTATCAGTTGCCCCCTGTCATCTGCTCTGTCTCCTAACAAAAGATATCAGTTCACGTTTCGTTTGTTTGTATCTTTGAGTGCTACAGCACAGGATATTGGCAATGCTCTTGTCATTTCTAAGAAAGTTGTGGCTCATTACTGAAAGCCTGCGTTTTAATTTAAAGGAAGGTACCTGTTTTTTTAGATTCATTTTGCTCTCATCCCCTAAAAGTTTCCATATTTATAAATCTTATTTTCCATAATATCCTTTGTTATGTCTCACAGTACAGTTTCAACGTATCCCTGATTTCTCATTTCTATTTATTTGTTTAGAGAGCTTTTTCCCTGTACTCCAAGTATTGAATTTCTGAATAATCCGTTCATTAAGCAGATTCTTAGTTGAAATTAATTCGGTATATTAAACTAAACTGAATATAATTTACCTTACCATCATCCACCCTTTTTAATATTAACTAGCTCCAAATATCGTTTTTACCCATTTTACCATTTAGCTGAATTTTTTATTATTTTCTTTATATGGGTGCATTGTAGCTTTCTGGTAATGTTATTGCACTAAATTGAAATTACTTCTCTTTTTCTATCATCAAATGGACATATAAGGATAAGATATTAAAAAATAACAAAATAGCACTGCAAACTAGTTCACATTGAAGCATGGGGAATTACTAGGCTCTATCCGCGAAATAACAATAGGTGGTAAACCACGGAAAGCAAATTTCAAATCATGGAGGAAAATGGATATAAAATTTGCTTTTGCATTTTAGCCTAAGCATGTTTAGCTAATCATTAAAGAGGCTAGATACAAGGGTTGCGACATAATATTATATTATACACTTCTGAAAAAGTTTCAAGTGGTCAGTGATTGATTGTACCTACATGGATAATGTTGCAGATAATATTACATAGGCTCCACTTTGCCTATATCTGTAGTGTCCCTGGTTTTGGAATCAGCATCTATATTTGCCTCAGAAATAATTTAAAACCCTCGGTGCTCAGTGACTTACTACGCTTGTTTTATAACTCGTGATGAAGACATGACAAAATTATGTTTATATAAAATAGAGCATTCACTGTTGAATCTTTATTATGCCGTATTTAAAAATATCAGAGATCTGTTCGCAAGGGAACAATATGTACTTTTTATGTGCTTGCTATGCATTCGAGATATATTAAAAATAAAATGGGAACAAGGACTATTTTATGCTAGATAAAGACAATACTAACATCATAAAATATGTGATGCATCCAAAAGTTAGATCTCCAAAACAAGTACGCTATACTTGTCACTGGACAGAGTATAGCTATGAGAGAGGTTTCATTAATTTGCGACTTAATTTAGTAGGTAAGAGAAAGAAAATTTATAGTTCTTAACATAGACTGCGTTTATTTCACCACGGGTTTTCACGTCTTTGATTTGGCATTTCTATGCCCTTGAAAAAAGCCTGAATTTTTACCTGAAAAATGTTCTAAAACGGCTTCCTTCACTACATAGGCAGCATTACATTTTCTTCCTCGTAGATGTTTCATCAATCCTGAGAAATGATGACAATTTCCGTATTTAGTGTTGGGCTGTACAATTTACGTAATCCAAAGATCTTCACAGGAGCCTTTGCAATCTGGGCAGTGCGCACTCCTAACAACTTACTGTCGATCCTGGTAACCATACTCGCTTCGTAGATCCAAGAGCGTGGATTCAAACCCACCTAGGGTTGATGGGCGTAAAAATCCTAAGTATGGCTTTCCTAGGAAGGAAAGTAAAGCCGCTTGTCTCATATTGTAGATTTACGGCTCATAAAAGAATCTCAAGCTTGAAAGAAATGGCCTCTGAGCAAAGTTTATCGTCCGTTTTACGCCCTGAATTGAATGGGACGCTAATGACAACAGATGTTATAGAAAGTTATTAAATAATAATAATAATAATAATAATAATAATAATTCTCTTAGCA
The DNA here is from genome assembly GCA_030762175.1 of Metallyticus violacea. Lineage (NCBI taxonomy): Eukaryota > Metazoa > Arthropoda > Insecta > Mantodea > Metallyticidae > Metallyticus > Metallyticus violacea. The sequence continues at coordinate 97,254,290 of CM060846.1, read as the reverse complement.
GTAGAACAAAATGACAAAATGCTGACGCATCTTAATGTTGTACAATGCTCAAGGTTCGTCAATGTTCAATTCCATATTACATGCTACTGGAGAGTTGTCACCTAGCACAAGTATACGTTTTTCTTCCCTCTTACCGGTCTTAACTTCTTTACTATGGTGCGCCTTCTCATAATCACATTTGCTCTTATTAATAAGTATTTGTAAAAAAAAAGTTTAAAATAATAATAAGAAGCGTTATATGGCTTCTTTGCACCAGATTTTCCCAAGTGGTTTTAAAAGCCTGTACTCAGAGATTTAGTTTTTCTGTTGCTAGTGGTGCTAAAGCTTCCCCTCTTAGATGGAGTTTTTATTGATTCCTTTCTCGAAGGTGACTTCTTTGAACGCCGACTTTGCAAGAACTGGTTTTTAAATGGTCGGTTTCTTTTTATGTGCTGGTCTCTTCTATGCTGCGTTTTATGTGCTCGTCTTGAAAGACGACTCTATCTGTGCGGCCGAGTTCAGCACTGTTCCCTTCCGAAATGATTTGAGCGCATTTATGAGGAAAAAGCCTGTGCTTCAGGTCTTACCTTTGACCAGTAGATCTGTCTCTTATTCCCCTTTTTTATGAAGCTAGAAAGGGGGCTTTAGATGTGAACGTGTCTTAAGCGTAATTGAGACGGAAGGAGCATAATTGTGTAAAATGTCTCTTTTCCAGCCAAGGACTTAACTATTTGTGAGAAAATCTTTCCAAAGATATGCTTCCTTCTTAGGAGCCAGAAGTCAGGTCTAAGTTGGCTGCAGATTGGTTTACTGCCTTCAGAATGTATCTCAGTCATAGAGAAAAAGGAGTGTAAACAGTAAATACTCTCTTTGAAAATTTAAAGTAGATCGCTATCTTAAATGAAGCATATTCTCGTGCAAAACATCCAGGTAACATTCTTTTTCTTTCCCCTCCCACCCTAAGAAGCCAAGTTTAGAGAACTTGAAAAGAAATGGAAGCATTTCTAAGCATAGTAAGTACTCTTAGGTTGCTTATCATACTTAATATTTAATTTCTGATGTAGAAACTTAAAGACATCTGGTAGTTGCGAATTTTTGCATATGATAAAAAGGCGTAATGAAAGGTAACTCTAAAATCATCGGAACTACCACAGCTATAACTATCATTTTATTGTGAAATTGTGTTTCATTTAAAGTATCAACAACATTAAAATAATAATGGCCGATCTTAATAGAGGTATGTGGTGATCATGCATATGTCCATAAAAAAATAAAATATATCTCTACAATTTTTTGGTTAGGTATTTTTCTCCAAACTCACGCCCATATGTTGCGGATATTTCCAAACGATGTATCTCATGTTTTATTTGGGCCTTAGTATTACGTTCCTGTGTCTGAGGACGGCAGGTAGATGGGGTTTGTGACGACGTTGATTAATTCATCATCTAATAAAAGGTATAAGCTTCCATAAAGGCTGATGTATTTAAGGGAGTTCTTATAACTCATCATTTCAATCGTACCCCCCCTAAGGTATTTAATGAAATACTTCTTTAGCAATAACGATATATAAGAATAAAACCATAGAAATTAAAGGGGAATACGATTTAAATAATTAGGGAAGAAGCTTACAAATACTTGGAATATTGTTAAATAAATTAAACTAATGAAATGATTCATCTTTGTTAGACAAAAAAGTCAATCACTCGCACCAGTAACTGCAGAAGCAGCTGAAAAATAGCATTAGATTTTCCATGCAATTTTAATGTATTACAGTATTTTGACTTTTTAAACTGCATTGTCCCAATGAATGAATGAATGAATGAATGTGTTTAACGCTCGTTTTTGCTACAGAGGCACCACAGGCGATGCACTCTGATGATACATGAGATGAAATCATATATTGGGAAAGGATTTATTTTTAAGGAAGGAAACGTTCCAGGGCTAATTTTAGGGTACCTTCCCGGCATTTGCCATTTATGAGGACTGAGACAGTCAGAAAGGACGTTCCTGGCGGTATTCGGAACTCAGACCTCCCCTCACAAGTCGGTGCCTTAACGACCTCGGCCACCCGTGGGGGTCGTGCATTGTCCGCATTTCTGCTTAAGTGAGAGAGAGTTATTACAAAATTGTCAGCTTTAATATAAATCACATCATCGTCAAATATGTTTAATTGTTTTGCGAAAGGAAATGATCACATGACCCTCTACACTGAGAAATTAGCTCATTTTCATTATTTTATATGTGTTAAGTATAACCCACAAATCAGCTGATATTTAAAAATGATTTCATATTTAAACCGCAATTCCCACCCATGCCATTATCGTAGGCAATTAAGACATGAACCTATTTCAATTACTGGAGCAAAGTATACTGCTGACATTAGTTGAAGTTTTGATAGCAAGCCGCACATTATGGACTTGCCTAAGTTTGTTGTTTACACGCTATTCTCTCAAAGGCACATTCAAACTCCATTTGTAAGAAGTAAAAAGGATATCTTGGAAGTGCCTAGTATTTTGTAACATCTGTGTCAACATATCAACAAATGGAGTGTTTCAGCATTCCCTTTTTTAAAAATACAAGCTGTTGAGTGCTAACAAGAGACTGCTTTTTCTCACAGACCCATAGCAAAAATATCATAACTACAATTCATAGCAAAGCTTTAAAGTTTAAAACCACAAATGAATATAAAATGGGCACAGGCGTTCAAGACTATGGTATTATGGGCTAGTTGTATTTTATGTTCATAAATTGCTTGCAGTTTCATTTTGATGCCACAGAAAGTGCATTGTCATGCGCTATATGAAATGGTTCGGTATGCATGAAACATCCCAGGCATTTCGCTAGTATTTCAAATTACAACCGCACAATGAATGGGGTCACATGCCGAAGCAAATAGCGTAACATGAGCAGGTATTGTACGAGAAACTTTTTTCATTAAGTTGTGCCTTAAATATTCTAAAAGTAAAGCAACAGTGAAATGTATTCTCTCATATTAAAGCGCATTGGTATTTTAAAAGCGTAATTTTTAACTCTGAGCCAGTTGTTTGTAAATTTTAGACATCGGTTAGCTAACCTGTTCTAAAGTCTTTTTGTGACATGTTGAACGTGGATATCAATCACATAGAACCATTTACAGTAACTTTACAAACTTCATGTGCTTATTTTTTATAATCTAAGAAAAATTTAAGTTATAATACTTTTGTTAAATTGATTATTCCGATAACATCCGTGAAGCCTTGAAGTTGAAAAAAAGGGTATAGCTCCACAAAGGGCTGAAGAACCCAGGTGCACGTTAAAATTCTGCATGAGGCATGCTGCCTAGTTATGTTTCTCTGAGTACTCTCGCATCATGTAGAGGAGAATGACAGGTAACTTTTTGCGCCGAAGGACTGCGGGGCCATTTTTGTCAAAAGTATTTACTCCGTTTCACATATCATCTCAAAGGTGTTGTCGGTTGATATGGTTTGTCAAATACTTAAGCACTCTTTAGAAACAAATTGAATTTTAGCAGTTTTATTAAGAATACAACGTTTACTTTTACGTCATTTTCATTTTCTCGGAAAGTGTTGCATTACCAAAAATCTGGTATAAACTCTTTAAATCCTCTATAATAAACTCCACCACTAGACCTTATGATTATAAAAAGATAAAGAAAAAACAATGATCTGACTCTCGGAGTCTCAATATGCCTTAAGTTTACTTCGGCATACATTCTTGTTCACTAAACTCCAATCAACCACTGGGCTAATCGGCTGTAGTCTGATAGACAACCTTTGTTGGGAGCTAGGGTATGCGTGGCCTCATTGAACAGTGGCAAGGTGGACGCGCACTGCCAGTTGTTCTACTGGGTAGTAGATTCCTACTTATATGGCGGTGTCTTTCAATTCTCCCTGATAGTGCCTTTGCACCGATAAACCATGTGCAGATGACGATAAAAGACTTCCAAAACTATATATTTAATTTGCAGTGCTAGGCAAATGTGCTGATCATGGTTAAAATAAATATCACAGGTACTTTAAAAGGATATGACCCAGAAATATTTTTAGTAAAGGGGTTTGTTTTAATAAAGTGTATTGATTCAGGTTGAAGTGAATATTTTGGTATTATATTAACAAAAATCCTAATGCATAAACTATCTATCAAAATATCTAAAACGAAAGTGTTTCAAGTTTAGCTATAACATGCCCTAAGAGCACGCACGCACGCACATATACACACATTTAATGAAGTTATTGCAATTGTCTTTATATATATTCATATATTTTAATTAGTGTTTAATTAGTATAAGTATTTTATAATTGTAGTTATATTAATATAAGTATTATTCAGTGGCTTAAAAGTGGGCAAATTGTTGAACTCTTATGTGTCTCAAATATTTAATATTTTAATGATTTTAACAGCGTTGTAAAGAGACTTTTCAATGTGTATTATGCACTAGTATTGCAATAACCCTTTTTTAATATATGAAGAAATGTGACAAAGCACTAACACAGATTATACTTAAAGTATACTTTCATTATTAAAATATTTCGAAGGACGCATTTGATATAGAGTGCGTCCAAAATTGTAGTTGACAGTATGAAATGCTCTTTACTTTAGATATTCAACACAGGTGGTTTCTCCGAGTATCTTATTACATTGATGGTCTGTCTCAAAATTCATTTAATAGCAGTTTCAGATTATCAACTGCTGGTTTATCTCTTTTAAAGTGTCATTATATAAAATATTGTACAGTGAGAGCAGTTTAAGTCCCACCCCACCAGCGCGCTGGGATTCCCTAAGCAAAAGGCACAACGCCATTCTTACTTCCAGCAAATTTCCACAGAGTCGGGCAGATGTGTTATGCAGTCGATGGAGATAATTAATAATGCATTAGTGTTGTGCAATGGTGAAATGCGAGGGTAAGTTCACAGGTTTCCGGCTTAACCATTTTCTAGGTATGATAAAGACAAAAACTATATTTCACTTTTCAATATAGTTACCCTTTATTGCAATACACTTCTCACATCTTTGAATTAACATTTCAATCCTCCTCCCAAAAATAGTCTTGTCTACAAAATGGGCATAAACAGCATCAATCACTTTTTCCTCACACTTAAATTTCCTTCCTCGAAGGTCCTTCTTGAGTTATGAAAAGACGAAATAGTCAATGGCAGCTAGATCTGGACAGTATGGTGGATGGTCCATCTCCTTGAACCCACATTTCTTCACACCTTCCTTTGCAATAAGAACTGTGTGCACAGGCGCATTGTCGTGAAGAAGGCATACACCACCACTCAGCTTTCCTTGCCTTTTCTCTTTGTTGGAAACACGTAGTCTGTGCAGTAGTAGTAGTACTCCCCTTTTACTGTCGTGTTCCTCTTTTTGAAGTCAATGAAGAGTATTCCTTCACAGTACCAAAAGATTGTGGCCACGATCTTCTTGGTTGACTGAGTGACCTTGGCTTTAGAGGGGGTGCTTCGCCAGGTTTACGCCACTCCATTGATTCTCTTTTGGATAAGGGAACGTAGTAGAGGACAATAGTTTCATCTCCTGTAACAATGGTTTGCAAAACTTCTCTTTCAGTGCCAAAAATGCCTGACAACAGATGACTCTTTGCTGCTTTTGGACTGAGGAAAGAAGTCTAGGCATCCATCTTGCACTTACCTTATTAATGTATTATTGTTTATGAATAATTCCAAGGACTGTTGTTTTAGAAAGGCCCAACCTTGCACAAGAGAAATGTTTTCAGAAATGAGCACCTCCAAGGGCTGACCTACATACTCTTCGTCTTCAATGCTTTCTCGACCCATTCGAAAAAGTTTTGCTCATTCTTTTATGGTAGAATTTAAGGGTATGCTTCCCGATATACACCGTGCAATCTCTATTTAATTTCGTTTGGAGTACGTCCTTTTTTGTGAATAACTTAATAACAGCACGATACTTCATTTTGAACATTTCACAATCTTCTACACATGCCTTCTTTATGCAACTATATCTGAACAACTGAACACAACGGAGTGGAAGTTACAGCTGTAATCATTTACTTGACAGATAAGGTATGATACCGATAAGTATTTTGTGAAGGCGATAATCCTTATCGGCGAGGCCGGAAACTTATGGACCTACCCTCTTATTTATTACTTCGTCGCAAATTCCTGTGGCAGATTGAAAGGGGCACTATGCAGAAAATACAGGCGGCAACGCGGCTGTATGTTTAGGCTAAACTATGTTTAGGGACTTTTAAACTGCTCTAACTGTTACATTTATCAAACCATGATATTACTACTGATAACCATCAGCATTTAATGCTGCATATTCAGAACTTGAATACTGGGTTACTGGAGCTACTGGCGGTATAAGTGGTAGTTGAAGGGGTCGGGATAGTCATTTTCAATGTTATAAGTTATGGCATAGAGTATACATGAAAATATTACAAATATATTAGAGGTAAATGTGGTATGACTGATAATATGGAACCGCTCACTCCCTTTTGAAAAGCTGATTGCACTTTAGTGGCTCTTACCTTGTATTGACTTCCCCTAGGTTGCGCAAAACAAGGTGTTGTCGAACACATCTCTCTTACTTAAACCGTTTACATGCATCCACAAGTGATAGACGTTTTTAATGCAAGATATAAACATCAGAAAGTTGAATGATACGGAGTTCGATTTGGGTTTTAATCTTCAAGATAGCGATGTTTGTATTACAGAAACCCTTGATACTGTTAGACTGCAGCACATTCGGCAAGATACTTCAGCCATAGAGACCTTCTGAGCCTTACAACAGTTTAGACCTTTTTGGAAAGACCTATCTTGAGCTCAGTAGAAAACTACAGCAGAAAAAAGTTCATTGGAATCTGGCCTTTTAATCATACAGTATTCAGGAATGCTGACCTCCTGGCTGACAAACATTACGCCGAAAAGCAACTCCTCACTTCAGATGGTCTCAAAGTTGATGCTTGATTTTCTCAAAAGATTATCCAATTTCACCATGAGATAGCCATCCTTTTCCTACTCCGCTGAAGAAAGAATTAAAAAAAAAAGATAAGAAGAAAGAAAAAAAAAAACATATTCTGAACGAATCACCATACAAAAGAAATTGTATTATTGAAGATTAATTGGGATTCGGTTGTAGTCGTGGACAGCCCTTTGCTAATGTAACTGGAACAGTATTCTCTGAAGAATTTCTCCTGTCAACCTGTGAGTTTTATCGTCGCCGTGGTAGTGGGCGAGCTAGATCTCTAAACTTTCATTCTGAAAGTGAAGAAGGTTTAGATCTATCATCAGACCGCTTTTCTGGTTCTTCATTTGGGCTTCGATTGGAAAGTTCAAACCTTGACAAACAACCCGCTTTGTGCTTATTCGGCGAGGGGAAGTTTTCAAATGACAAAAAAGGCGAAATAGTAGATTTAGTGTCTCAAGTGCGGAACGTGAGTGTTCCACAGTGACTGAGTTGGATCTGAAAACGCCGCACATGTATGCGTTTGTTGTTAAACACAAACTCGGTTAAGAGCCTTATTCTTATTTTTTCTTTCTTTTTTAATTCATATTTTTGAAATTTTTAACTTCACCGTGGAGATTTAACATAGCGAAAGGCATGTTCATTTTAATCAACATTTCAAATAAATATAATAAAGTATAATTTGTAATGTTTTTCTTTTGACTAGTTATATACTAAAATATATTTTTTACAATTTGCATAGTTTACATTTTATATTTGGTAAGAAAGAAGGGTTCCATAACACCACTTTTACCTCTATAAATGCTGCTCCTGATGGCTTAGTGGTAACCATACTTGCCTCGTAGATTCAAAATTATGGGTACAATCCCGGCCAGGGTCGATGGATTTTTTCGAGAGTCTGAGCGCCAGAGACCTCCGAGCAAAAATGTTCAGCTATTTCAAGTCCTGAATTAAATGGGACGCTGATGACCTGAAATGTGAAAGAGCGTCCGTAAATGGATCAAATGAACTGAACTTCTACAAATATTCTACTCAAAGTTTAGTACTAAACACGTGTGTTAGCCAAATTATAATTAAAAACTTATCTAAAACACGCTCTTGTAGCAATTGCATGAGGAACAGTCTTGCAGAGTATTGCTTCATTTAAATATTTATAATTTGTAAGCGACTTAACAAGTAGCTGAATTAAAAGTTACCTTTGTTCACTTTGTAACTATCATTAAAATACTAAATTATTTAGGAGACATATGAGTTGAGATTTTATGTTTTTATTTTGGTCCATGGTCTTTAGCTGGTGTGCTATTTTACTAAATTTGTTGCACAGACATATTCCATATGAACTGACTTATGGTACTAAGGGGTTTAACCATTTGCCGAAATATCGTAGATACTTAGTGGGAATCACATTTTATTTAAAGCAATTGTAATATACTGAAATTGACTGAAGAATAGTTGTAGGTTCCTGCACTTAGAACTGTTACGGATTGATTTCTCAGCCATAACCTGCATACCAAAAATTGTACGCAAAGACTTTTGATGAAATTTCTTAAAAAAAAAAAACTCCATGGGTTGCTGAGGTCGTTAGAGTGCTGAATAGTGAGCGGGGGTCTGGCGTTCGATTCCTGCCAGGACTGTCCTCCTTGACTTAGGTTTTCTTCAGTCCTCATAAATGGCAAATGCCGGGGAGGTACCCCAAAGTTAGGCCTGGAACTTTTCCTTCCTTTAAAAACTTCCTTTCCAAATTTATAATTTCACGAGTGAAACAAAAGAGTTTCAAAGCGAATAAACATCTAATGGAAAATGTTCCAGTTCCTTCCTTGTTTTTTTGTTTTTATGGCAGCATAGCGCTTGATAATTTTGAGGACCATAAACCAATCGTGTTGGGCAGAGCCAATAGACGCTGTGTACCATGCTGATGTTGAAGCCCAGTTTTACACGAACGGTTTTCTATCAGTCCGGTAACTGAAGGTTATAGCTCCAGAGCGCGACATCCATGAAAAGACGTGTTTTTATTTGCTCTCGCTGTGCAGGATGTTTCAGTTTTACAACACAGCGCCTAGTTTCAGAAGTAGTTTTGTTGATCCGTTTGTAGCCCCTCGCAAATACAAACTGCTGTCACACAATATGTATATTATTTGTTTGTAAACTGTATTAGTTCAAAATAAGTAGTTATTAAACACGGGTAAACCCAAGAAAAAAAGTAAAATAAAATGTGGTTTTCATACAACATGAATGAGAACCTATGTGGAACATTTCTGTTCTTCTACATAGGAAGTTAAATAGTAATTTTGTACACCATCATTTATATTATGTTATTAAAACTCAAGACTTTACCTAGTTGTACCATAAGTCAGTAACTACTGCTCCATTTCATTAAAGTTGTCAATTGAATATATTCCATAGATATTTTAGCAAATTGAAGTAAATTTAATTCTAGGGAATCTTATAAAAGGTGGATATATCTCAATGGGAAAACTTTTAGAGCTTGGTCGTGGATGTATTGATATATGGCCATGGTCTCTGGTGACTTATTACTGAGTTATTGTTTTTCTTTTAGATAAAGTATGTTTACACTGAATTTGTTTCGTATTTGGAACTAAACAGCAGCTGAATATGTTTACTCTACGCTGTATCATTTCTCTGATAGCACGGTGCGTCACTGTAATTGTAATGGTGGACATTTTGAACAGCTGCTGTAAAGAAACGTTACAGTATTGAACAGTAGTGCACAAACAAGAACGAGTTTTGTCCTGAAGTTGTTTATTTTTTCATTTTTATTGTTATGTAATTTTAGATATTTATCCAAGTTCGTATCGTTTTGTTATTCATGATATTGTACGTTCAGTACATAAGTCAGAAAATGATGAGTGTAGATGGTTAATTTATTTTGTAATTTATCAATACATCAATTGCTGCCTAAAGGGCATGATCTGTTAAATCATGCCCTTAAATTTAAATCAAATTACTCTGTCGTAAGTAGTAATGGAAATTTTTCTGCAATTGATGAAATGTTGACTTAGCATCAACCATACAGTGTAGCTGACCCTGAACTCTGTCTAACGTTCCGATGTAAACAACAGCAAGTTTCCGCTCCCTCCGACGTCATGTTAGGTTATGCTGATGTCATGTTTCCGAAGAAATTGTTATATTTCTAATAAGTAATAGACACCGGGGACCATAGGTTGCATATATCAAAACACTTACCGAAAATCCCTGAACAAACTTTGAAAGTTTGTCGGTAGAGTTTGTATCCACTCTACACATAAATTTTCATTCCCTTATTTTTAAAAATCAGATATATATAAAAACAAAGAATTCCAAAAAATCTAAAATATTCCGATTCGTTTAATAATCATTCAACCTACATTAATAGATAAATATTTAAATATGTTTACCCAGTGGACACTGAGATAAAATAGACCCGAAGATAGAAAATCCATAAAATACTATAAAACATTATTAACAACATAATAAAACTTCTGTTCACTTTCCGTGTAGAGTTCCAGAACATATTAATTGTCAGATATATGCAAATTTTCACAAATACTCTGCGAATTTATTATGCTTGTTGTAATATTACAAAATTAGCGATATTAAAGCGTCCCGACGTGGTTTTTCCCATTTTCATTAACTTTCAAACAGGTTTCTAAGTTTGTAATAAAAATATGTTTTCCGTAATAAAAATAGTTACAAAGTCCGTATTTTTATTCTGTGTGATTGTCGCAAAGCACATGGAAATATATAAATATATAAATTGGAATATCGGTCAGTTGTGCTAAGAATCACGACCTTGTTTTGTATTGAATTAAAACGATCACTAACAGTAAAATAATCTTAACAATGCAGATTTCTAAAAGAATACATATTTCGTCTTCCTGTCGAGATGAGATGAACGAGCTAGCAGATATCATGACAATGGGACTGTACTTATTGCACAATGTGGGGTCGGCAGGGAAAGTATTTAGCATCCTTTTGGTGTAACTGTTTGCTGCGGTTCACCGAGTTGAATATGCACTATGATAACGCTTTATGAAATCAAACTTATTTGAATTAAATTTTCAACATTAAATTGGAACTCGGGCCATTCGATAACATAGGATAATTAAGGAGGGGCTAATTTGAGCTACTATCCCGGACAGACCAGAGACCGAAGAATTGGCCAAAGCGTGGGCAAGTAGGGCAAACGCAGAATTATTGCCGTTGATAAGAACTGGAAGGAATATAAAGCCAGACTACGTAGCATGTAATATTATATCACTGGCTCTATTTGTACTTTAAATAACAATTACTTTAGACTGCTCACGTACTACAAATGCGCAAAACTTTTTTTTTTGCGCACAAACTGGAAAGCTACTCTTTATTTAAATATAAGCGTTTTTTCTAAATTATGTAGCATGTGAAATCAATATTTGGAACATGCTAAAATTACAATTAAATACGGACACATGAGAAATGGTGGCGGTGTAGTTGCAAGTCAATGCGCAGCGTTACATAGCAAGGTGAGGAATTTTGTAAAAATTTTAATAACGTTATGCCCACCAGGAAATGGATATTTCTGTCTTTATTAAATTATATCTAGTGTTTTCGGTCTGTTCCACATATTTATAACTGAATTGTTTATGGTTCAGTTTCAAAGTCGATTTAAAAAAGGGGATTGCATTTTTGAAATTCCCATAGGTCAAGCTGCGAGGATGAGGTTAGTAATGAGGCCTTTTTAACCATTGTCTGTAAGCATTTTGATCACTGGAATTCCGTATCGCAAAATAAGACCTTGAAGACCTTGTTTAATAGGCATAGGACGTTTACCTGGTCGTTCTTATCTTGATCAAAGGCGTATAACGGTTCTTCATAATGTAGCGTATTTCAATAAAATTTACATATCACTGAAATAACTTTCGGTAATTTTTCTTTAAAAATGTTTCATTTCTACAAATGTGGGATAGGAGTATTTCAATTTATTAGTTTCACTCTAACTATTATTGCATTCATTCCGTGTAGGCAGATGACAAACTTCATTGGCAACGAGCTAATCTTCCGGTCATTCAATCCATGCTGCTTCCACGAGAGTATCTACATTATCAGAAATAAAAACGATATAACATAGTGAATTGAATTGCAGAAACCGAAACGTTAAAATACTATAACACATCAGTGAAAAAAGAGCCGAGTTGTGCAACACAAAATATACTGGATGAGCCATAGAAGAATAGACATTTGCTTGCTGTATGTAGTAAGCTAGGTCACGCTGTAGTGAGCTTCGTTAATTCAAATGTAAGTGTGTTATTTTCTGTTATACATCGAGCATGGGTACTGACAGAGTGAACTCGTGAGGTAAGCCGAAATTGAAAACAAAATTAAAACAGTCGCGCACAAATAAGTTTAAAAACGCCCTAGAACTAAATATCCGTCAGGAGATTTCCTCTATTTCTTAGCAAAAACTACAGAGACTGAAGGGTATATTTTTTTATAGAGGTACAGCAAATTTGGATAATTTCAGCATTTTCTTTCTTAAAATGGATAACTAATTTGTTGAAGAAAAGGCTGTTACGTTACATAATGACCCCGAAACACAGCGCTCGCGACGCGTTCCCGTACATGAAAACACGGCACAGTACTTGTTCACTATTTGGATACCTAACTCCTCTACAACTGCAAAAATGTATTGAGGCTTGTGAGGATTTCATAACTAAACCATCTGAAGCGTAAGTCCCTCAAGGGGATTAAAACGAAGAAAGGAATCTTTATGTAGGTAGAATTTGTTGTTTTAAAACTTTTGACCATATTATTTACCCTCATCAGAAGAGAAGATTTTATATTTGATACTGCACGTAAACCTTTTGAGACCAGATTGTTTGTGTATTGCTACATAGGTGGTTTGCGCTCTCTGGAACCCCCTGGGTTTGTTGCACCACAATGTTAATAAACTTAATTGTGAGAAGCGTCAACATCAAACCTCGCGGGAAAACGTAAAGGCAACAAACCAGCCCCTGCGTAACAGCGACAAGGAACCAACAAGCAAATAGCTGTACACTTCCCCGTCATATCACTCAGAATATGTACAGCCGTGTTAATGAACTGAAGCAGACATTCCCTTGACGTTCAGTATTTTGATTGCTTACTTTTGCAGAATCTGGTTTTATGTAAGGTTTCTTTCAGGTGACAACACTTAAGTGCAAGCCATTATAATGCCAACTCATGCAAATTTCACTCCAGTAATATTGTTGTTGTATACTGGGAACGTTGCAATTTTATCTTCAATTGAGTTTAATTACGACAGTTTGAATTTTTTTATATTCCATAGATCAATGAGCAGGCTTGTTATCAGCGAATTTACGGCAATGCACATTTGAGTCGACAATTGAGCCCGCTCCCATTAAGCGAAACACCTTATGCCTCTTCCATCTAATGGAAATGAGTAGAGCCGAACCGAACGGAACCTCGGAACTGAAGCGTGTTCGTAAGAAATAGCATGTTTGTGTGCAGATTTATAGAAAGAAGAACCAAATAACAACTAAAAGAAATTAAAATACTGCGTTAATGACATGCGCATGGGAATTTCACGTGTTTTTCATTTCCTGCTGCGGAATGAAGTAAAATTCATACAATATTTTCGAATGAGCATCCAAAATATACGACGAAAACACCGGATTGGTGGCATTTTTAAATAAGCAATATGGGTGGTGAATTTCTTAGGCTTTTTAATTTGCTTATCTTACTGCAGACATATCACCAGAATAATTATTGTAGTAATATTTATAACAATTAGCACATAGCCGTAGATAGTTCTGAAGCAGAGTTATTCGTTTTTCTTCTATCATTTTTAATCTTTACACACCAATGTGCAATATTGCAAGCTATACCCCACAAAGGAAATTACTGAGTACACTATAAATGTATGTTGACCTCGAAAACTCAGGATTACTTATGAATGAATTCGAAAAAAAAAAAATTTGCAATCCGGCAGGGGAACAAATATTTTGTCCCCCTAAATTCCCTTCGGTTCTGTTCGATTCAACTCGATGCGTCTTTTTCAATTAGTTCTCATTTAAATACATTGCTCAGAAAAAATTGAGTTCCATTCGGTTTCGCTAAGCGGGGGCGCTCCCTTCTCTAACCCCAACAGAAACTCCAGATTTTGCCGAAGATTGCAGTAAGGCGCAGCGACTGAATTTGCATCTGAAAATGCTCTAAACGTTACTTTGGCCTACCCTGAACAGTAAGATTTGGGGTGGAGGTAAAGCACAACAAACGGTTGAGAAGTTTTCATTTTACTTCTGAAATATTTGTGCACTGTTTGTTGACGAGTGCCAAACTTGGGCAGTAATTTGCATTGTTGTATATTTTCAAGAAAGGCACAATATTTTTAGGATTATGTACTTCTATCCTCAGCATTTTAAAGTAAATTATTTTGTCTCATAAGCTATAGGTTGCAGAATATTTTAGTATATGCCCTTCATGACCATCCTTTAAACCGCCAGGGCCCTTTTCACGAAACTAGTTTCATGAAAAGCTTATTAGAAACTAGTTACTAGTTGTAATTCCACCAGTTTTAATAACACGTATTTCACTAACATGGTAGAATCGAAAAAGGTTGTCATTAATCACTTGTCAAAATTACTAGTGTAGCGACTGTATCCAAGAGTCGAGAAGGCTGTTTCGCTGATATTTAATACTTCGTGGAATGTTCGTTGACGCCCTTTTGTTTACGCAGCATGTATTTTAAAATGTATATTTAGGCCAAGGGATAACATTATGTGTACCACATTGAAAAGAATCTTTAGTATTCAAAACAAAGTAGGAGTGCTGTATTTATTAATGAACATAAAGAAGTAATATTTGGTCAATTCTCCTACAAAATTACAGAGAAAGAGAAATCCGAAATGTGTAAAATAATAACGCAAACTGTGAAAGTATTGGGGTTAATTATATCGGATAAAGATTTCGCATATGTGAGGGACACATTTTGGCCAAACATCAAGAAAGTTACAATTGTAATTGCTTTTATTTTGCATTCATATTCTCCATTCATATTGTTATCGACAAATAATGGTGTAAGTAGCTCAGTTTTACAGTATTTTTCAGGTAAAAACAGATAATTAAAGAAGTACGGGAATGGGCGGTAGATTTGAGACCACATATTGCATAAATAACCTTTAATGAGCTTTATGATTAAAATTCGTCGAGCTTAATTAATAGAATCAATACCTAACCTAAAATATGTAAATTCACCATTCGAGTTTCACGGATAGAATTCCATTACTTAACTAAACGCAATATTACAAGACCAAATGTTTCGTGAAACGGAACACTGATAAAATAAAATTGCGCGCTGATAATATCTGTAGCTAGTAGTTTGCGCTCATAAGTTCTAGAAACACACTTGTAAAATAAATGAGTAATACTAGAATGGAGACTAGTTTAACTAGATCACAAGCTTCGTGAAACAGGGAGCTGGTTTCTCTTGAGTGTTCCTTACTAACAAATGCAAGCTTTCATTAAACAAGCAATAAACATGAAACAATTGTAGATCATAAAGACGAAGAAAGAATCATTTTCGCGTAGTCCATAAGGCTAAAATTATGTGGTAATATGGTCACTATTATATTTATAGTTGCAGAGGAGTATAGTTACCCATTTTATATGGGTTTATTGAATTTTAATGCTTAACTTAATATCGCAAAATGTTATGTGTATTCTATTATCTAGTGACAACTAGAATTCAGTTACAGTTTACAGAATTTGATATGTTATGTGGCGTTTATAAGAATCTATATATTAATACGCGTAAGTTATGAATGTATAAACAGTTTTGCATATATCTATTACAAGTCATCAGCATTGAACTCTAGATTTGCATCTATCATATACAGAATTTTTGTGTGCGGTAAACATTTACAAATTCAGTTCGACACAATGGAGAAAAAATAATTTTACTAAAACGTTTTTGGTATTTGAATATTTTTAAGGTACTGACATCTCAATTTATTTTCTGTTACTATCTTTATAATTCATTGTGATCTGTTGCACATTATAAGTAACGTCTCAAAGTTAAAAGATCCAGCCTTTAAGCAAAATGTGTTGTTGTTTACTGTTTTGAAAACAAAGTAATTTAGATGAGATTATAATGGAATGTGTCCCTCTCAGGATTTTTGGAAAGGCATTAACTTAATGCCATACAACTGACAGGGCTAGTTAAAAATCACCAAAGTGTTACAATGTAACTGCACGAAGCTACCATGACAAAGTAAGCAACAATAGTTTTCTTATTTATTACAAAGATGTTCACGGTGGATTTTCAGAGTTATGTTGGTAGCATTGTCGCACACGCTCCATGTCGACTGCAGAAATAAACGGGCGCACGGGTGCACAGACAGTCAAAATCCTTAAATTCCAACTATATGCACCGATACATTTATCTCTTGGTGGATATCTTTCGGATATTATTCCCGAAAGTCATGTTGAAATGTCATTGTGTACCTTGTCCCATAAATTTCAGCACGCCCATTATTTTCATTCTGGTGATCAGGATCAAATTATGATCATCGAGAACAGTATAAATAAAACTTTCCAGAATTGCTTCATGCCGCGATTTAAAATGCACCAAGAACAAATCAATTGTCAAAATTTGCCGATTTCTTAAAATTCCAGAGATTTTAACTACTTCTGTATAATTATTTCACTAATTTTATTGAAATATGATTCCTATTAATTGATATTTACACATTGTTACACATAAAAACCACATTCTTTTAACAATTATCATTTTTCTTTGCTACTACAAACCCTGCAATTAACCTATCAAGCAAAACCCGTTTGCTGAGACTACAAAATAACGTTACTGCGCATTCAACTATAAAATGATTTCGTTCTCATTAAATAGAGAAGCAGTAATTATAAAAGCGTAGTTTGACTTGGTATGATTTTATAGTCTTTCTGCTCTAAGCAAACTATAAACTGATTCCAGAAACACATATAGAGGGTTGCAAGTATAACCTTTGTCCGCTTTCGGTTAATAGTCGTGCCACAACTTTATGCCCGTAATTCAGCTCTGCTTTCCTTCTTTGTCATGCCCTTGGACCTCGCTTTCTGAACCTATTCTGTGCCGATCTCTCGGCAGCATACATTTATTCTCGAAGATGGTTAAACTAAATGGCGTATTAAAAATTAATGAACTCGTTATGTGCTGGTGGAATTTATTTAAAACTTTCCTCATTATTTACCTCCTTCTAGAGCTGCAATTCCAGGCATTGTGCACAAATTCAAATCTACTGTTCAGTGCAAAACAAAAAAACACAATCAAAAACGTACGGCGTTAACAGAGGATAAAAATTTGACTGTTTTGCAGAAAAGTTTGTAGGTACGCCAATAAAATTACTTCCGAAATGAGCATAAGTTGGGGTTGTCAATGAAATAAGGAACGACATGGCGGCCTAACTTAATTCCGTAAATGGTGTTTTCAAAGCTTGTTTAGACTGGGAAGGGCTATAAGAAGAAGTTGTAGTAAAGACTATGACGTTTGCTGCACATTTAGTATTCGAAACATAAAACTCCTCATGAACAGACAAGGGCTTTACTAAACCATGGTATTTAATCAAAGTTTTAAAAGAATTGACAAGACCCTGAAGATAGCAGGTCATATTCTATGTCATAAACATTGATAACTATATATTCCAGAGTTTGTAGGCGCATACTTAAGAAAAGCAAGTTAAAAATATTTGGGCACATTTTGCAACACGTGTCTTTATTTCCGAATAATTCTATCGCTTTTTACCTTAACATATTCTGTTACACTGTACGTTTAAATCTGCCTTATAAAGTAGCTTGTAGTGTGAAAGACAATTAATCTTCCGTGGGCTATGGAGTAGAGAAGAATATAAAAGGAGAAACCGGAATACTCGCAATCCACATGCTGTGAAGTCTAATCCCACCATTAATCATTACTGGCGGTAGTATACCAAAAATGCCTCTCTCTGTGAAGAGAATGGCTTCCAGGCTTTTCACACAGTTCTGCTGTAAATTGCCTTGTTGCTTAACCCGCCATTTTCTTTGCAAAAGGAGTATAGCCACTAGAAGCTTTTCCTATTTCTATAGTGTGTTCAGTTCTATAATAATGCTAAACTAAATTACATTACGATATTTTAGTCGTTATAGAAACCAGAGTAAGAGTAGAGTATTCGAATAACTAGGAGGAACTTCCTGACGCAATGTTGAATGGTAAACTGCAGGGTTATACCATATACATATTACATATGACGTGACTGGGACCTTGCAACTTTAGATATTTTGTTTCGGTGCCTCCTTGGGTTTTATTTCAGGTACAGCAGTAATTTCACATGGATGAAGATGCAGCAAGTGAATGACTTTATACGCACTGCCGCTAATACACCAACTTGCTGGCTTAATCGTAGTTAAGACTTTTCCAAATTTCTAATCGATAGCTTATTTAATTAGGCTTGTCTTCCGTTAAAACCAAGTTTTTGGCATCTGCTCCTTGTCAATAAAACACCCATGAGTTCGAACTTGGTTTCCCAATTTTTTAATGATGTTTAGCACCCGTTTTTACTGCTGAGACACGGACACTGGTGATATATTGGGAAAGGTTTTTTTAAGGAAGGAAATGTTCCAGACCTAAGTTTAGGGTACCTCCCCCCGGCATTTCCAATTATGAGAACTGAGGAAAATATGGAATAAACTTCAGTCAGAGAGGAAGATCCTGGTGGGATTCGAATCCGAAATCTCCTGCTCACAAGTCCGCGCCGAAATGACCTTGACCATCCATGGCGGTGTTTACCAATCTGAAAATTGCACTTCCCGATAGAGATATTACTGCTGGAAATTTAGCAGTACTTGTACGATTTCTTTTACACATAAGGAATGTAAAAGGCTATTCCGTGTTGTAGCGTATATCTCACTCTCGGAATACCATACAACACACAAATGCACAGTAGAAATTCTAGCCGCACTTTCTACATAAATGCCTGCGTCAGCGGAACTTTCACTGCAGTCTTACAGGGAATGCCGCGTGTACTGGTTTTCACTACAAACTTCGATTGCGTTGCGGAATCGCGCACAGTGTAATTGCGCGCAGAGTATGCGCAAATGCTCATTTATATAGTGCCATCCTTATTTAGGCCGCAGAGTTATGTAGGCAGTTCACACCCGGACGAGCGCTACAGTGACGCGCTAATTGCCGGTACCATCAACGATCAACAAAACAAAGTAAATGATACACACATTCCTATAAATTAAGTCATGATGATGTTGCACTTACTGCAAGGCAGACATTGTGGTGCCTAAATGAAGTATTAATTTGTTACACTATTAATATATAGACAAGTTTCGTAATTTGATATGGCGTTATGCTAATGTATATTTGACTCGCGGTTGTTGGGTTGACTTTGTGCAATGTTTTCGCTGAGATTGCTCTTATCAAGTGATGACATCAAGTTTATCCTCTGTTTAAAAGCTACGTCGACGATTAATTTTTTTGTTCAATATGTGTTTTTTTTAATGATTATTTGATGGCCTGTTTGCATATTAAACGAATCAACTGTAGAAAAGCATTATTCTAATTATTCCAATTCTCTGTGATGCGAAGAATTTGGTTCGTTTATAGAGTTACAAAAAATTAAAAATCCTTGTACGGTACCAAATCTCTGAGCCATGACTAAACTCATATAAAAGGAAACTTGTGAGGAGTTAAGTACAATATATGTAACATTTTATCTCAGCAGCTGTAAGTTCTGTAAGTGTGTAAAAATGTCACGAAAAGCAAGAATTCTTGTTCGGACAGCACAGGGACCGTTTTGGCAGACAATAAAGTAAATTGTTTATTTTGTTCATTCGAAGGGGGTTGCTTTCCCCCGGGCCGGTATTTTGGCAAAGAAGAACGTAGTTAATATCTGTGCTACCGTTAAGGTACGTTGAACTCTAACGTCCGGCAGAAGTTGAAATTGAACGCTGGACGAATCGCCAAGTTGTTATGTTTAGATAATCTGACTAGCCATTAATATGAGAGTTGCATGAAGTCACCGACAGCCTTAAGGATGTCTAAATCCATAGTAGCGGGAAAATAGAGCGTTCCCTATATCATGTGGTCAAGCGAGTCTTAATGAGTATTTAAGGACATGAAATTGCCCTTTTTGGGGTATTCAGCATTCGGAAGTCAGAATTTAGCCCGGGGAACTCGCAAACATCAATTCTGCTGGGCGCTTCTTCTCAGCAGTCAGAAAACTGCTGTTCCTCAGGTATTACAGCTCCGCGTGTCGGCGAAATGTCTCACTACTGCTATTCGAAGAGAACGCCCTGGTACGCACTTTTTGTTGAATAAACGACGTCAACTGGTAGATAACAAGTTGTTCTTACTCGTCAACACACCTCCTTTAAATTCCCTTCACTCAACTGGCATTATGATGTCCCAAAAACCAACAACATCCCTGTAGATCGACAAGAAGAGTTATTGAATGGTGAGCTGTATCTGCATATAATCAAACTTCCATCCATTCTTCCCCGTCACCAATAACTCCTTTAAAACTGAACAGTGTATTGGCAACTTGGCTTAAAAGTATTATACTATAGCTACAAAGACCTCAATAAAACATATCTGTCGAAGTTGAAGTTACTTTTCGCTTAGTGTTGGTTCTCCTCACTAAAGTGAGTTATTAGTGTTAACCAGATACAAAATATAACTCCAACGTTTTGGGCTGCAGAGGTGGAAAGAGGACTCGGCGAAATTGATTTGAGTCCAATGTGGCAACTGGGCGATGCAAATAATAAAAACGTATGGAAAAAGTTCAAATAAGGCTAGATATCAGCAGGCAGGATATCGAGACAGAATGTTAAACGAAAATCTCCTTGAACCTATCAAATGAAATGAAACTAACCTGGGGTAAAGAGGTATATATGCTCGTTTTAGAGAAACAGGCGAGATCAGGAATAGCCTCGCTTAGACCAGGAAGTTGGAAGGCTAAAAAATTACGGATACTTCTGGTAGGAGAATCCATTTTGTTAAGGGGATGAGGATGTACATATTCTGGCAGAATGTACTCACTGGAAACACCTGAGCAAAACGCTGTTTCCTGAATTTTTAAGGCAATTAGAGAACAACTGGCATACTGGGATCTCTTTGCGAACAACACTATTTGGTTGAATAAGGGCATTTTCCTAGCCAAAGTGCGCAAAGCTAGAAGCAATCTTTTTTGTAGTTGAAACGCAATAATTATAGTGTAATAAAAATATATGGGTGCTTATATTCATATATCTGTAAACATTATTCTTCCCATTTTAATAATTATTTGTTTATTATTAATATTGTTGTATTTGTATTATTATTTGTTCCTCTTTTTAATTGTGTATCATATTAAGCATGTGCGGTCTACGAACAATACATAAAACATATTTGTAATGTGTATATAGAATTTTATAATAATAGATACACCTACTACTAATAATAGTAATAATAATAGTAAATTTAGGGGCGGTCTGAGCGCGGCCGCTAACTGCTTACCTACTGAAGCCGCCGCATACGGTAAAAAGGAAATAGAGTCGCCGCGAAAAGGTTCCTTTTTCCTTTAGTGTTTATATTTTACTGAAAGCATAAAATGATACTGTATTGAAAATTTATGTTAATAATAAGCACTTACCTGTGTTATAAGAGATGTTAAAAATAATGCCCCTCAGTGGAAGTACATTGCCAATATCTGAATCGGAAACTCCTGTATTTAATTTAACATTTCTCCCGTAAGAACACGGCGGCTCGAAACACGTTTCTTGCTTCTGGGAGATCCTCTCTAGCGCAACTTTGTAACAAGCATATTCTCTGCCAGGAACACGTTTGCCATTATGTTTTTCTTGCGAATCGCCTTACAACTTCTCTGCAGTAATCCATTTTCACATGTGTATCTTGTATAAGAACTCGTTCTTCAATATTGCATTTATGTACTGGCAAAGCTAACTAAGAACAATTGGTACACAATGAAAGCACCGTGTAAGACACAAACGCAGAACAATTCAATGACAAAACGTCCCCTACACTAGCTACAAGCTGCTAATTGCCCATGGGTTATTCGGCCTTGACGACTGGCTTCCTCCAGTACACAATTGCGCTCTGCCGAGCCACAACTCAAATAACCACGTTGTAGACCTTAGGGATGCAATAATTTTTATAATAACCTGATATCAGCACAGTATGTACTTTTATTGTTACCTTTTTATTATTTTATACGTAAATTGGGTAATTTAGTATCCTTCATTTCTCAGTTATTCTAATATGAGCAACAAATTAATTCTCAACGCGAGTATAACTGTATTGCCAGCGAAAAAAATAATTAGGATGATGTGAAACCTATGGGATTATTTATAAACTGATAGAAGTAAATGTCTGAATATTGAACATATTTTCAAAGATAAGGAAAAGGTTTTATAATTCTGATGAGCAAATGAGAGGTTATAATTATTGGTACAGGTTTGCGAAATTGGGGTGTTTGTAATATTTCAAGCGACTTTTAAATACTATAATGAGCATTTTTTCTCTATCACGGAAGAATTGTTCACAAATTCAATAAAAACTATAGGAAAAAACATACAATAACAGTCGTACTCATTTAATAATAATAATAATAATAATAATAATAATAATAATAATAATAATAATAATAATAACAATTGTTTCATATGCACATTTATTGGTCGAAAGCCATTCTCACCACTTAATGATCGCTACAACTCTAATGGGTGATTTTTCGTTATCTCAAGTGTTCTTTATGTGCTTATCCTCTTGCAAGCAGCTTGCAACTGACTTCCAGCGATCATTTTGACGCTCCAACTTCCTTGGCTCTCACACCGCGTTCCACTTCTTTCATATCTTGTGAAATCTTTTGCCCTTTCCTTGATTCACAACACCAAGCTTTTCGGGAAACTTAAGTGAGAATGCAGGGAGCACTCCTTTATGCTCATTATTTTTTACCATCATTAGTACGTTTTCCAATTTACACTAAAATCGGGGGCCCTTATACTTTCTAAGAAATGTCCGTGCAACTTATCTGAAAGCTTCTCAGACACCTCCCCCTTTTTGGGGCTTCACATTTAGACGTTTTCCTGGTTTACCTAACACAAAAGTGTACTTCCAAATTAATGTACAACCATAGTCTGCGATTTTAAGGGTTTAAGACCAAAGTCCAGAATACGCGTCCATGACTGAACTGATTCTAGGTCTTGGATAATGTTAGTTATTGTGTCATTAATGTCATTAGTTCGAGAGTGTATGCAAAGTTGTGTGAGTCGTCGGCTTAGAGGTGGTATTTACTGTGCCTAATAGCACGAGATATGTCATTGATGTATAATGAAAACAATAAGGGACCCTACCCTGGGGAACTCCTGCCTTCAGGAACCTCCATGAAGAGGAAATATTTACAGAAGCAATACACTGCTACCGTTCGCGAAGATAGGAGTCGAACCACAGGACGACACTGTCAGACACATTTAACACCTTTAGTGTAGTAATAAGTAAGTCTGTGTCTATGGAATCAAAAGCTTTAGTCCTGTCAAGCAATACAAGTAGTTTCTGTCTTCGTTCGTCACAGACACCACGTATATCTTCACATGTGTTAACAGTGCTGTGCTTGTGCCTGTTCTGAAACCAGACTGATAAGGGTCAAGAAGATCTTACTAATTAAGATAATCTATCAGCTGTTTTTGTATGATGCGTTCAAGTGCTTTGGATAGTATTGGCAGCATGCTGATTGGTCTGTAATCTTTAGGAGATTGGGGCGTTTTGATACTAGGAAGGGGTTTTATAAGTGATGGTTTCTTTTTAATGTCTTATTCCAAATCTTTTGAGCAATTAATTTGGAAATCATAGTGAGATTGTCTCATTTTATAACAGTTATGTTAAGTCAACTAATTCCTATCGTGTAAATTGGCGTGCGTATCTTGACTCTCCGTGCATTATCTCAGTATCTTGGATTTGTTTACTAAATGAAATTTTCATTTTGTCAGTGGATAATCGTTCGTAAAAATAGTCGTTTGGAATCTGTCTCTTTGCAACTTATATTATCTTTTTCTCATTTTAATACTAAGATACTTTACAGGTATTAGCCTGGGTTCAATAAGGCAACGAGACAATGCCAATAATAAGAGAAGGAAGAAGGTTAGAACAAGACTACAGGATATCAGTAGGTAGGAAATCGAGGCAGAATGTAACAGGAAAGTCTTCTTGCGTCTATCAAATGAAATTAATTTCTGGGGTAAAGAGGTATATATGTCCGTTCTAGGTAGAGAGCCGAGATCAAGAATGGCCTGGTTTAGACTGGAGGTTGGAAGAGTAAAAAAATAATGCATATTTCTAGTAGAAAAATTTGAGGAATGAGTAAATATTCTAGTCGAATGTACTCACTGGAAACATCTGAGAAACACGATGTTTCCTGAAAAAAGTTAATTAGGCAATTAGAGGACGATTAGCATGCTGGGACCTGATTGCGAACCACACTAATTGGTTGAATATGGGCATTATCCTAGCCAAAGTGCGCGAGGTTAGAGGCAATTTTTTTCTGATTAGAACGTAATAACTAGTGTAATTATAATAATATGCAATATGTTTCCATTCATAAATCAGTAAAAATATTTTTTACATTTTTATATTTATTTATTTAATGTTGTTAATACTGCTTTATTTGTATTCTTATATGTTTCTCTTCCTACTTGTGTATCATACTTATGCACGTACGGTCTACGATACATGCATAAAATATATTTGTAATGTGCATATAGAATTGTACAACGATAAAGATGGAAAAGTGAAATTAGGGTTTTTAGCAATGCTGGGTAGCGGCTTCATTTGCTTCGCTTCTCTTTCTTCAATGTACAGCAAGGAGATCCTGGTGGGGTAGAATGCGCACATTTCGGGCTCTAGAATTCTAAATTGTCGCCATGGTTGACCGAGGTCGCTAAGGCGCGGACTCGTGAGCAGGAGCTCTGGGGTTCAAATCCCGCCAGCACCGTCCTCCCTGGCTGAGGTTTTTCACAGGTTTTCCCCAGTCCTCATAACTGGCAAATGCTGGGGAGGTACACTAAACGTAGGCCTTGAACGTTTCCTTCCTTAAAAAAAAATTCTTTCCCAATATATCATTTCATGTATCTTCAGTGTTCACCGCCTGTGGTAAAAACGGGGCGTTAAAACACCATTAAAATATCTAAATTTAGGCCCGGGTCCTTCATTGTAACCTACACTCAGTGGTGCAGGTAGAACGTATCTTTGAAATATTTTATTGTGAAGTTTTCACGTATTATATTGACTTGATATTCAGTTGTTATAAATTTGCTCTGCAAGGAATGTTTATTTGTAGGTCATGGTACTGAAGTTTGTTAACTTACACAAAGCATTACCGACTATGTGCCTCAGGTAGTAAAAACGGGCGTTAAACACTACTCAAAAAAAAGCATTAGTATTATATTCTTTATTAAAGCAGGAAATGTTACGTCTGCTTGTAGCTTAATATTTGTTTGGGAATAATTTTATTAACTATTATATGGTAAATGTGGCAAACAATTGAAGATTTATAACTTAAAATTCAAAATTTCACTTCCAATTTAATTTTAATTGTTTTATAATGGTTTCAACAATGACAGTGGTTTATCATTTTCGATATGAAAGAACTGTCCCTAACAGAATTCGAAAATACGCATTATATTTTTACAGCATGCCGTAACACATTGAGCCAGAGAAATGGGGTCACGTAAAGCTGAATGATAGTTAAACTTTGACAGTTGTTTTTTGATACTAGGAATAGTTTTGCTGTCGATACTTTTATTGCTATTTTTCTATACTTAGCTCTCTTGTTTAACGCCCCATTTCAGATATTGTTTCTTGCAGCCTAATTTACAAGTCTGCCAACCATTTCCACAATTTCCTGAGTGAATGTTACATAGTCCAATCTTAGTTTCTGTCTTTCCCTGGCGATTTTGCTAACGGCAGATAATTTCCTCCAATAAAAGGCATTAAAATTTGCAATAAACTATGTAAATCATTTGTGCGGAAACTTCAAATCGGTATTCCCTCAGTACTTATATTTACTTTTGAATATGTCGACACTGTAATAAATACCTGCTGCTTCTACTCCTACTTCTGCTACTACTTACTACTATTACCCTTACTAACTGTTACTACAACCAGTACTATTCCTAATATTACAACGAATATTATTATTAATACTACTGCTAGTACTACTGCTGCTAGTACTACTACTACTACTACTACTATTACTACTACTACTATTACTACTACTACTACTAATACTACTGCTGCTACTGCTACTGCTGCTGCTTCTACTACTACTACTACTACTACTACTACTACTACTACTACTACTACTGCTACTACTACTACTACTACTGCTACTACTGCTGCCGCTGCTGCTGCTACTACTATTGCTGCTGCTGCTGCTACTACTACCACTACTACTACCACTACTGTTGCTGCTACTACTACCACCACTACTAGGTACTACTACTACTACTACTACTACTACTACTACTACTACTAGAGATTTTTCAATGAGTTTTATCTCCAAAATATTTTAAACATTGGGTGGCACTGTTTCACATAAAACCTGTTACTAAATTTCATATTACTTCAACAAATCATTTTATGGTTTCATATACTTTTATTAAATTAAGTGTTCAAATTGCATTTTTCAGTGTTGAATTTTACTGTCTTTAAATATAGGAGGCAGTAACTTAAAAATTTTTTATGAATTGCAATGATTTCATTTTTGGACTGTCGCATTATATTTACTTCTCTCGTCTAAAATATAATATATTTAAATGCAATCTTAATTTTATCGTGATATCCTTATCTCTTCTAAAGCAATGCTGGTTGTTGGTGTTGTAATTCAAATAAATAAAAATATAAAAATAAATTTCAGTTTAAAAATACAAATTTGGAAATTAATTGTAAGAATTGCTTTCCGATCTGAAACCAAACTAGAATTTGAAATGTTATTGTAGGAGAATAATGAATGTTAGCTAAAATGTATCAGGGCTATATTTTTTCAACCTCCGATGGGGCATAACAATAAGATAACGTGAATCACAAAATGGTTTTATTACCGGGAGTCAAGTGCAGTCACAGTTATTTTTGCACATAGTCACCGTGAAGATTAAGTCATATGGATAGACGAGCTTTCCTATACCCTCTTCATAGAACGTTACCGCCAGTGTATGGAGATAGGTCTTTTTGGGACCACAGCGTGCACAAAGATTTCGATAGCCTGGGTATTATGTAAAAATCGTGTATAGGGCTGACCTTGAAATGTCCGGAAATTCCACAGACAACTCACTGATGGTAAACCTTCGTCTCTCTCGAACCACTTGATCAACTCGCTGAGCAAGGTCTTTACTAGTGAAAGACCTGCGTCTTTGTCCACCTTCATCATGAACATCAGTTCGGCCTTCTTTAAATTTTTTACATCATTTACGCACAACACCCTACCATAAACACTTCATTTTGAGATGAATTTCTGCTGCACTATTCCCTTCTGCCTGTAGAAATTGAATGACGCTTTGCAACTCGCACTTGTTGGGAGAATCAATCATGCCAGGCATGTTGAATTGCCTGTATCTCAACTGCAACTACTCTAGTTTTATGGGTCCACTGCGTAGTAGAAGGATCAAAAACTCTTTTGTTAAATATAGTGATAAATGGAAGTAAGTACGGGTCCTGTCAATTTACTTATTGTGAGTGATAGAAGAATTAATGGAGAGGTTATTAAAGATTTTCCTCCTTTCCAAAAATTAGACCAAATACATTTAAAGCTCACATTCGGACACCGTTCTCTGTGATGAACATAACAGAACGGGACTAAATGTGAGCTCATAGCCATAAGTATTGACCAAACAGATACAGTCGTACAACGCTGACCTCTTTTATGTCTACGGCTTGGAAGCATACTCCATCTCGTGGTTTTATAAATCTCTAATATTAACGTTTAATATCTTTATAGGGAAATGCAGACATACGTATATATAATTCAATATATTGCTCCTTCATTTAAGATATAAAGACAGTTAATCTCTTCTGTAATTTATTAGTAACAATGTGAATCTTATGCAGAAAATATTTGTGCCGCCATCTATTATGTACTAGTAGCTTCACAATGTTACTTACACGCTATCTACTGACTATTGTTGACACTACATTGAGCTGTGATCTTCTTAGAGCATGACTGTCTGGTATTCAACATATGGGATCAGCTCAATCCATGGTTAGCAGAACTTGCTGCGCGTACCTCCACGTATTATTATCATTATTGTTATTATTGTTTATTTAACGTCTTTATCAACTCAGGTGATCAGCATCGCATTCAATTCAGGGCTTGAAATGACCGATAAATTTGCTCAGAGACCTCTTGTTTCGGCTTGAGGCTCTTTTACATGACTCAAACCTATGACAATGGACGTATGGTGTTAGTTCCCTTCCGAATGAGTTCCTAATTGAGAATTTTTACGCCTGAAAAATCCATCAACCTTGACCGGGATTGAATCCGCGAGTATGGATACTACTAGACCGCCCGGACCTACTAGTTTTATGTAGCTATAAAACGGGACAACCCTTGATGACCTTTTTACCTGGAAATAAGATTGCAGCTATGCAGTTGTTTGTTTGTGTTACTTTGATATGATAACGCATG
This sequence comes from Metallyticus violacea, assembly GCA_030762175.1. Classification (NCBI taxonomy): domain Eukaryota; kingdom Metazoa; phylum Arthropoda; class Insecta; order Mantodea; family Metallyticidae; genus Metallyticus; species Metallyticus violacea. The sequence goes on along the minus strand of CM060846.1, from coordinate 97,225,686 downwards.
AGGAATACGGTGCATTAGAGTTTGCTCAGGAAAACCTTTTAAAGAAATACCATATATCGTAGTGCTGAAGAGAGACAAAACTTCAGCGATTGCTCAAATGGAGGAATGAATTACATTCAGCGTGGAATATTTTATTGTTGTTAAGACGTAGAAAGATTCGGAATCTGAATAATATGAAACATTTATTTCACAGAAAATTCAAATTCGTAAAGTCAAATTAAAAATGAAACGTATTGCAGATAAAATTACAGCATGGCTAGCCAGATTTCTCTGAAATTCTCTTCATAATGGCTTACGAATATTAGTTAGGTAGTATAGCATGCTGTACAAATTAATCTAAATGTGCGTTACTAAATATTTGTATCGTTAATACCGTACAGCTCTGGTCGTAAAATCCCAGATCACAAGTCTTTTGGGAGGGACTAGTCCTGTTAAAAAATTGCATAAAGAGGTCCCTGGACAAAATTATTGGCCTCTTTGCACCAACTACTTTAGTTCCTTAGATGGAACCTGCCCTCTGATGGAAAATTGGCGTAATTAAACATTCCTTAAAGAGTAGGCCGAAGCTCGAAATGAGCTGGGACACCTTAATAGAAGATATTTGAGAAGAAAAATAACGTATAATGATCCTTAAGCAAGCGGAACCCTTGATTCTATAGAAATATGGTACCTAATGAAATTTTGCATTATTTTCATATAAAACAGCACCTAAAAATATTTATAAGAACTAGCTATTATTAGCACAGAATTTTACACTACAGGACTGTGTAATTAATAAAATAAACTCAGGGAGAAACCTTACATATAGATAAATATCATAAGGAATATACCTGCACCAAATCAGCAGTTAACTTCTTAAAATTCGTATAGGTCACAGTGGGTCTTGTAGGATGTTGAGTAGCCTTCTCGAGCTAAAAGAGGTACCGCTATGTTGCAACATCGGATTCCAACGCGCTCAATAGATATTGTCGTAATCGATTACATTCAACTCTTTTATTGAAGCTGCAATTGCCAAAACCTCTGTGTTTGTGTATCTGTATATATTTTTCATGCCAAATCATTTCTGGGTAATGTTATACTGCTTCTTTCGTTTTGTAGTTATTAAATAATATATATTTTGTATGCTAGCTATTCTTTACAAACTAACCGTACATCATGCTGCGCTTGGGAACCAAGTCACGGCTCCTTTTACTAACGACAGCGAAGGATAGCCGAGAAAACAAAGCCCAAAACCAGTCAATTAATTTAAATAGATAATTTCCGTGTTGCTCATGTGGCTCAGTTAGTTAGAGCGAACGTCGGGTTATCAACGTGTAGGTACTAAGCTCGTCGTCTACTAAGACAGTGTTCAGTTCTTCTGTTTCCTCCGTATAAAGCCGTGGAGGCGGTGAACAAAGATCAGAGAGGCAGTTAACAATATTTGACAGGATGAATTGGGAAAAAAAAACTCAGATATGTATCTAACAAAGGGCAAGTAATACGTCAATATTCTATGATGGTAAATATAATATTAATTAATATAAATAAGGGAAAAAATAAAAATGTCCGTTATGAGTTCTGACCACGCGACATTTTCCCTCGCCAGGTAGACCATTACGCAATAATTTCTTGTCGACAAAATCAATGTCCGATTAGGCAGCCAAATGAGGACCCTGTATATTTTTGTCAGTTTTGTTATATACGGCGATTGCTCTAAAACATATATGTTAATTTTCTTGACTACTATTTTTATTTTTGTTTTGTTGATCATCCATATTTCAAATTTCGTACAATTATTTTAGTATTCACTTTTCTGTATGCCTGGGTTTCCCAAATTTTATAGACAAAAAACTGAAATGCTATATAATTAAGCTTTCTCGACATTTAAACAAACTTTCTGTTGTACATATAGGGCGTTCTTTCTCCTGAGACGGAGAACTAAATAAAGTGCATCTTGACCAACAATAGTTACATGGATGTTGACAGTAGCATCGTCGCACTGGCCCCTAAGATATTGTATTTTAATGAATTTAAGAGATATACAAGTATCATTAAATTTTTACTTTTAACGATTCCTGTTCATCTGTGTCCTCCCTTTTCTGTCACATTGAGTCGAGGCACCTTTACTGTAGGTTGCCTTTATTTAGTTTTAACACCCCGTATTCTCTAGCAAGGGTTCTATTAGCGACAACCTAGATATTCCCAGATTCCGCTCGTCTGCTCGTATATAGCATAAACCTTGCCCAGAAGCCTTTTGCCAATTAGATTTGAGTTCTGGTTTGCGATGCTTAATCGGTGCCACAACAGTGGAAAGGTGGTTTCCTTTCAATTTGCAGGGTTATTTCCTACTACGGATGACCAAGTTAGTTTGTAACCTTATGAATTGCAGATTTGGATCCGGACGTGATATTCATTCTGTTTGTCCGCCAAGCATAGAGTAGGGCCCACAGTCATGAAACTCCATGTTATCATGTTGCATATACTAATAATAGTTCTGATCATTGTTAGAAAACAGTAAAGGTTGTGTTGCAGATGCAACATGCTCTCATGCTGCTAAAATCTTCTCATCTCCCCAGTTACTGCCACGGGTGGCCGAGGTCGATAAGGCATAGACACGTGAGTGGGAGGTGCTCTATCTGAGTAATTTTTTCAGGTTTTCCTCAGTCCTCATAAATGGTAAATGCCTGGGATGTACCCTAATCTTAGGTCTGGAATATTTCCTTTCTTTTAAAAAATTTTTTTTCTCAATTTAAAAGTTAATCTCATGTACGTCTCCATTGCCGTGAAGACTCAGTAATTAAAATGGGAGTTAAACACTATTCAAAAAAAAAAAAAAAAAAGAATATCCCCAGTATGTTAAACGTACCAGAAATCTGTTGTAGGAAAAATGTATTTCGCATCCACTTTCAATCAAAATAATTTCAAATCGAAATAAAGGGCGAAATAGGGCGAGCATGGGACGCAGGATCTATTTTCAGTGTGTATTGTTCACGTTTGTATTACTATAATATCTTTTAATAACGATAGCGCCTTCAAAACTTCATGACGCAAAGCTTTTTCAAAAATCACATTCCATTTACAAAGTGATTTTTTCTTAAAACCGAGGTTACAATTTTATAACATTCACTTATTTTTCAAAGCACAAGGATGAAAGCATTTCACCGCTTTGATGATGTGGATGGTTGGAGCGTAGGTTTCAAAGCGGCTACACATAGAAAGTTGATATACATCACATAGATGAGACCTCTTTCGGTTTCTTTTCTTAACGCGAGCCCTGCTACTTTCAAACCTATCCATATAGCAAATAAAGTCACGCTTATCACCAAATCGTTTTTCTAAAGATCAGAAAAGTTGGCGAAGGGCATTCATAAGAGTAAATAAGAACTTCTTCTTTAACAATTCACAAAGTATCCCTTTTCACAAACGCTGAGCGTTTTTTCAAGCAAAACTTTGCGAAAGCTGAAATCCAAAGGAGAGTATTGCGTTGTGGTTGAAGTAGAGGTTATTACTGACAATACGTTGGGCTAATCCGGTACATTTCTGTTTCATTACCGCCATTTGCTCATCCTCTCTCTTTCTCTCCCTTTGGTTTTAATGGGTGCTGTTAAACATGGCCAGCTCGTTCATGTGTCAAGTTTTCCTTGCGACTTTCATAAAGTTACTTCACAAAGACGAATGAAAGACAGAATAAAACAAAAATACTAACTCTATTTTCTGCGATGGTGGCATGCTGTTTCTTTCATATTAAGTGCCATGCCGCTTTTCTTAGTGCACTTTACGGTTTTGAACACCTTGGAGAGGGAAAACCCGAGGGCGTGTTCAGACCGACAAACATGTCAATAACTCATGCCAGTATAAGCTGCGCAATATTCTAGGAGGTGCGTTATGCAAGAATTTAGGATTTCGAAATCCCAGGAATTTCTTATGTTCTACTGTTGATGACCTGCCGAGTAAAACTTCTATTTCCAGCCGCTTCTCAAACTTAAAACGGGCGTTAAACACTATTTAGGTTCAACCGCTTCTTTAACCATGAACGTTTAAATTGTGTTAAATGCGCAGCGAATAGGCTGAAAAGAGCAGATGTATGTTTCAAATCCCGTGCATCAGCATATTCTACTTGTTCCACATTTGTTGTTTTAATAATATTTACACAAATTTCCAATATGTATATAGTAATTATATAATTATTGGAAATGTTTTAATATTTTGAAACGTGCCTAGGAAATACTGTATTAAACATATTATAGCGCTAATATTATAATTTTGCGAGTTGTTAAGCAGTAACTACGGGAAATATTTGTTAAATGTATTGGAAGCAACATTTGTATAATTAAATATAAGGTTGCGTCTTTTCAGCTCTGAATCTGCTACTTTCAATTATATTTACATTTTTATACTGATCTTTCGTGATAGGATCATTGCTGCTTTTAATATATGGAGTTAGTTTTATGTCCTGCACCACCAAAATAACTTCGAAGTATGTCATTCACTGGAATGGACTTGATGTGCGGGGGCGAGCACATACTGAAAACTTAAAAATGCCTACTTCTGGTTGATCGGAAGTGATTAGAGGTTTTTTTTCCCCTAGAATGTACTTGCAAGTTAATGGTAAATTTTCAAATGTTTTGAATAATGGTTTACAATGATTTGGTTGCAAATTGGCATTATTTTTATTGCCATATAAGAAATATATATTTTTTAGTATTTAAGGAATTTTCCCAGATATTATTCCATAAGTCGTTAAGGAATAGAAGTAAACACAATATGCTGTTTTAGAATGCTCTTATTTATATAATGAACTAATGCGAATCAAAACAACACGAGTTTAGTTTGGATAAATTTATTCAAAAGGGTCAACCATAAGACAAAGAAATTTAATGTTCAATGGTTTCATTGCCTTCATATTTTATCTTTAGGATCTCACGTTTTTATTTTTGTGTGAAAAGTAATCTATTTAGTTTTTTTTAAAGTTTATATGGATATTATTATTATTGTCAAACCAGCTATTTAGTGTATTGAAAACATCATTGAATAAATCTGAGAGGCGAATGATTTTGTGTTCATTAATGACAATACTAGTATAATCTATAGAAAGAACTGAATAAGCATGTTTGATTATTACTGAGGGGAGATTATTGATATATAATAAAAATAATAATGCACTCAAAAAGAACCTTCAGTAACATCGTGCTTTACTGCTGGCCATTCCGAACACAGGAACTTATCTAATGAATTTTTTATAAATTTTTGTTTTCTGTTTGATAAGTATAATACAATCCATTGATAACATTTGCCTTTAATACCATAATAGAATGATTTTGATGAGAGTATGTTATGATTTACAAGTCAACGTTTTTGATACATCACAGAATAGCTCAATTGTTTTAAGTGTATTATAATGTGATTTGAAAGCTTCATTAGTTAAATTGAATGTGACATGATTGGTTGACATGTTTTTTTTTCTAGATCGAAACCGTTTCTTTGCGAAAATAGTTTTATCTAGATGTAGATATATTCTTTTGAACATTAGTTTTTCGAATACTTTGAAGAAATATTTTAATAATAATACTGGACTGTAGTTTGACATTGGTGATTTTTGCCCTTTCTATTTAATGGTTTAAAAATTAAATCTTTATCCTGTCCATAAATGTACCTGTTAAAAATGAGAAGCTACATACATAACCTAAAGTATCGCTAATTTTGTCAGCACATGTTTTTTATTAGTTTTCCAGTTATTTCGCCATATTCTGATGAATCCTTCTATTGAGGAGTTTTGTTGCTTTGTTAATTTGTGGGTACTATTTCTAAAGAAGTAATATTTCCAATCGCTTTTCAACTAGGTAGAAATTGAGTCTTTATTGTATTGTTTCTTTATCAGTAAATTTTATTCTAACTCAATGAAATATTCAATAAATAAGTTTGCTGTTTTTTTTTGCGAATCTTTTGTGATAATTTGATTGACCATAATTTCTTTTAGTTCCTCTTTTGGGAAATATTTACCAGTATCTTTTTTATTCCAGATGTTTGTTATGTGAGGACTTTGTCTTTCATAGTAAACTTTTAGCTGAAATTATAACTTTTTTTTTAGAATTTTGCTGTAATTTTATAGTGATGCCTACTTCTAGCAGAGTTGTTTACTATAGAAGTTACATAAAATTCTCTTTTGTGTTTGCAAGATTTTTGATACCTTGTGTTAGTCAGTCATTGATAGAAATACTATTCATTTTATTTATATGGTTATAGAAATATTGTGTATTTTATTTACATGAAATGAGGAACTTAGTTGTACACTGTTGTGAAAGTATTTAAGAAAGAGTTGAACTAGTCATAATATTGATCTTGTATATTTATTCCCATGATCATATAAGCTGATCTTTAAAGTTTTACGCTTTCGTTGTTAATGATTGTATATCTGGTTATACGGTTCGCTATTCTGCAATTGGGAATGCAATAATTCATTTTTAGTAATTATCCATCACAATCCGAAAGTTCATTAATTAAGGGTTAGATTTCCCGGTACTCCATTGCAGACATATGCATGAAAACATTATTAGTAGTTGTTTTAGTTTCTAGTTGGAAAATTTACTGTATGCACAAAATTCTATGCTTTTAGTACTCTAAAGTTTGTTATTTTATTACTCTCTATTATGTCGTTATTCGTGTATAGCTTTAGAAAAAGTCATTTGTAATTATTAGCATCTCGTTTTTGAATTGGCTATTCTACTCCATCATATAAATACTTAGTATTAAATTTTGTCCATATGCATATATTCTTTAGCTTATATATGTAAACAATTTAATTCTTCTTTCCGTAAAATAAGTTTAAACATATAATTTGAGAGTTTTTCGATTCAGTCTCCATTAACTTCTAAAACTTGTTTTTTTTTCAAAAAAATTAAAGACATACATATTTTAAATTGAGGTAATATCTTGATACCTCCATGTGAAGCCTTTGCCCGCAGTAAATTACTCTTAGTGTAACTGACTAGTTTGAGAATTCGGGGCCTACAGCGAGATTATATAATGTAAAATCAGATTGTGAAGTATTGGCAGGAAATTATTCATAGAAACTAAACTTTAATTAGAACATTGTGCCATCATGAACAGCTGGGGTGGGAGGAAACTAGACAAGGGCATTCAAATTAATAGAGGAACTAGAAACAACAGGGATGGGTTCCACTTGGAAGGCGGGCCAGTGGAATAGAAAGAGTGTATGGAGGAAGGTTAGGATCCGCTTGAGGGAAATGTTTTCGCAGCAGACATTTGCGCAATGTAGAGAGATGATTTCGTTGGAAGTACGTTTCTGTAACTAGATCCTGATATTTCAAGGTGTAGATTAACGCTGCTTATGTGAGAATGTCAAATTCTCGCAGTGTTTATGGTTCTCCGGCTTGCATTGCATAGAAGTAATCGTTTCTTCATAATAAATTCATACTGTTGCAGATTAAGTGTATTCAGTGTAGAATGTCCATGTTTAATAGTTCAACAAGCGCTCTAGGACTCCATTTTCAATGATTGATACATTCATTACATATTTCAACCGAAGCTCTGCAGACCTACTTGCAATGGCTGTATGATATTAAAAAGTAAAAATGTATGAAAACCTTAGTGTGGTAAATACTGACAGATTGAGTGCAGTAATTCATATCAAATCGAATCATTAACCAGTGTAAACAGCTTATATATAGTCAAAATATTTTGACAGCTTTAGATTTTTTGCAGTACAATTGTTTTTACTGCCAACAGGCGTTGGATACTGACATTACACGAGATGAAATAGTAAATTGATAATTTTTTTCTTTTAAGAAAGCTAGCGTTCCAGGCCTAAGATAAAGGTAACTCTTCGGCATTTGCCATTTATGAGCACTGAGGAAAACCGGGAAAAAACTCAGTCAGAGAGAATAACCTGGATGGGAATCGAATCTCAGATCTCCCGCTTTTGGATTTTACACCCATGAGCTCTGTTTCATAATTAGTTTTTCTAAGCTACCATTTTCGAGAGCGCTGGTAAGCGGAATGTTAATTTTTTACGAGCAGTGTTGAATATTACCTTTCATTAACTACACCATATGAACTTTTACTGTAAATAAAATTTTCCGCATGTGGGCAGTTGCTACAATGGACGGGGAGATTTCTGTTAGGGAATCTAGATAAAATGCAGCTCTCACAAAAGCGATACTATTACAGCTGCAATAAATCATGTTGACAAAGAAAATCCAACAAACAGTAAATGTTTATACCCGTTCACACTATATAGCTTTGATGGCAAATTACTTCGTAGATATATTTATTTTATTGTGGTCTAAAATGTTTGTAAGCAGACGGTAACAACAGCTGTTATTCGCACAGAAATCTTTAAACGCTTATACTGGCTGTATATTATTTGGTTTTGCCGTGGTTTGCGGGTTAAACGGAGAAAATCTAAGCTGGCTTCACGTCATTTTGTATAAAGGAAGGATAACACAGGAAAAAGGAATTGAAAATAACAAAAAAAGTGATCCTTATCGCGTCGAAGAAAGCGGGTAGAAGGATGATGGTACAGTGCGGCAAGAATACGAGTCAGTACTTAAGGCATCAAACCGAAGAAATCCCTGCAGCTAGGAGAGATTGAATGTATACATTTTAATGAGGGGTTGTTGAAAGAACCAAATATAAGGTAGAATATCAGTTTCATCGCTTCGCTTACCACCAGGTTGTTTCTTGATACTTACCTAGAGATTCCTACGTCCTGACTCGAAATCACTGCCCCTCTCCCATGTATTAGAAAGAATCCGAAAAGCTCTTCTTTGGCTTGGCGTGGCTTCATTGATGAATTTTCCACAAGGCCTTTGTATACTCAAACTGTAGTCCTTTCAGCGTGAATTTCAGTTCAACAAAGCGAAAAATTGTGTTTTAGAGTTAGTAAGGGAAAAGGGGGGGGGCCGTTTGAGAAACTAGCATCTTTCCTTGGCAAGACATTCAGGATATCCCGTATTGAAGATGCTGGAACTTGGCGTGCAGGATGACCTGTTTCTTCCTAAGGTGCATTAGAATCAGAACGAAAAAGGTTAATTTAATGTATTTAAGCTCTCTATTTCATAAATATCTCACCAAAGGAAGCTGGAGTATTAATGCTCGCAAATTCAACCCTACTTTATATTCAATTTTATTATACGGATACAGTGCTTAGGTGAATGTGATCCCATCTTTCTTATTGGTAGATATAAAACCAATGAAAACGTATTCATAATTATTTAAACGAGCAAAAAGCACCACATTTATCACTTATTGTATTTATTTGCAATCTTGCGATTTATTTTATTATTATTTTATAATTAATATTATATTTACTATAAAGATCATATGCAAAGTTTCCCAGAATCGCCGTGTAATTTTTCGGAATAGGCAATCCATATTACGTCATAAGGGTTGGGAAAAGAAGCAATCGATTTAACATCAGTCGATACCTGGGTACTTGGAACGTATTTCAGATACTTCGTACATATATTTTTCTTTGAAAATAAATATATTTTTTATTTCACTGTTTTGCATAAATACTTTACCCATATGAACTAACAGTAAATTCAGTAGATCAGGATCACTAATGCTAAAAGAAATTGTATGTAATGTACACAGGTGGAGGAAGAAATGAACATGTATTAATAATTACGCATCGATTGAATATTAATTTGCGGCTTATTTCGTAACATAACTAATACAGAGGAAATTAAAGAAAATAAATGTACATAACGTAAAAATAAGACTATTTCTAAAACCCCTAAAAGATGCAAACAATATGGCATAATGTGTCTTGAAGTACACGGAAGTACTTGAAACTTTGTACGGCGATCATGCACCACCGTATATTGAATTGGTTAAGGTGTTTACATTCTAACGAATGCATTAATATTATAAAATTATTTATTTGGTTTATTTACGGACTCTGTTTAACATCTGAGGTCGTCAGAGTCCCATTCAATTTAGAGCGTGAAACGGCCGATAAATTTTGCTTAGAGGTCTCATATTATATAACAATAATTTAATAAACATTAAAATCAACTTTAAAAGTGCTGTTTCTCATTGTTTTCACTTTGTATCCGAGAATGTGACGAGTTTTACAATGTCTTATTCACTTTCTACATAACGTGTAAGATTTATTATCATTGCTTGATGGCTGAATTTACAACATGTACTTTGGCCATAAACTAGTTTTTCCTTAAGTTATTATTTCCTTTCCAAGCATTAAAAATTTTCGCTTTAAATAAACTTATTATGTCACTTATTTTGCTACACTGGTGGATTCTTGATGACGTCGGACGCAGAAAGACGGCCATGTTTTAGAGACAGATGCAATTGCCACTTTATATAATTTTATTTTTTGAAAGTATTGTCTGTGAATTATTGACAGATTATAATATTTACTGTAAGAATCGTCACAAATGCTTTCAGAAACAATACTCAAATGATCATATTCAAAATTAGACTCTTCACTATCGAATGGATTGACAAGTGATCATATCTGTGTCACTCATTGATATTTTGCCATTATTTCTGCACTAAACTGAGTAACAACAGTAACCTTCTTGCAGGATAAAATGAAATTTAGCACCAATTAGCAGTTCATAATGAGATAATGCGAAACAATGTCGTAAACAAGTTTATCATTGTTAGCTCTTAGAAAAGTATACATGCACCATAAGAAGCATGCTCTGTTCTCTGTACATTTCATCGAAGCTTTGTAAATACAATACTGGGTGATATATATGACGGGTACCCATCGGTGGCACTGTAAAGACAAACTTAAAGGATTATCGCTTCAATGGCGGAGTACATTGGGTTGTATGTTTTTACCAGACAGTTAATTTGTTATTTCGTAACTTTGATAACTGAAATTCCTTATCTCAGAAACCCCGGAACATCCTGTAATTTTATGTTTCAAATACCCTTAAAAGTGTCCTAATTTTTAGTTAATATGCTAAATATTCTTTATATATAAAGTTACTAGAGTATAGAATTTCTTATTGTTTACCTTGGTTACATATACACATGTGTAAATTTATGTGGAAAGTAACTCGAAACACAAATGTTCATATGAGCAGATTTATTTTCTATATTTTTCACGTTACCGGACCATTTCACTATGCCTGTTAACAATTATAGTACACCCGTGCATTATATATACTGACTTAGAATGTTCTACCCTATAATATCCCAATAGATAAGCGGTTCACGCAAGATCGAGCCTCGCCATAAATTATTCAGTAGAGTTGTTACATAGCATTTGGGATCTCAATTTAGAGAATTGTCAACTGTGAGAACATCTCATGATTAAAGCTCAAACAACATTGTCAACTCTGCTAAAGCTAACTGCACTTCGAGCAACGGTTAGCGTAATCAAACGTCTAGCTGGAAGACAGGAAGAGGAAGGAAGTGCAGGTGCAGGTGGAGCATAAGGGAGCAGCTTGTATATTTAACTGAAGTGAATGATGGATTGTCTTTTTTCAGTTGCTTCCTATCGGACCGGTTTACTTTCTCGAAATTTCCAACACTAACCATTTTTTAAAAAAGACTTTAATGATAAAATAAAATATAGGTGTTTTAAAATATATATTTCATACTGATATTTCCGTATTTCTATCAACATACATAATAATTAGTTTTGCAAAGTGTCAAGAAACACTTCTTCGCTTTCTTCAAACACATTAAGCTATAGCAGGGATTTAAATAGCATTTACGTCAAGCTCACTCGCACCCAATTCTTCAACAGGAAGGGGTAACATACATGTATTTATTTTTGCCATAGTTGACCGCTTTGTTTATAATTAGCACTACTTAGATCCGGCTAAGTAACGGTCTTTCAGAGGAGATATCACTTTGTACTGCCTGCATAGTAAAGTCGCAGACAAAACTTGTTTTGAGTGGCTGTACGATGAACAGACAAGGAGTACGAGCAAGTGTGTGAAGGGACGTTGCTATCAGATCCATGGCATTTATACCTTGGGAGGTTGGTAAGCTCAAAAATTAACTGGTAGTTCTGGTTCATTTTTAGAAGGGATGAGGAATGGGTACATATTCTAGCCGATTGTATTGATTGCGCACACCATGCAGAAACCGGAAGAAGCTGTGGAATGACAGACATTAGACCCCCAACGTAGTAGAAGACTAGGACGATCAAAAAGTAATGGAAAAGACCGTCATTAAGTAAATATAATCCATGGGGAAATTCTGAGGACAAATAAAACACCTGACCAAGAACACATCCGATGAAAAGCACTCATCTCCACCCTATGCTCTAGTGAGAGATATAGGAATTGAAAATTGAATGACTGAATGTACAAAATATCAGGAATATAAGAATAATATACGTTATTATTATTTCGTTGTTAAGATTTTGTCTTTTCTTTAATGAATATAAAAATTATACCAAATGTTTTTTTAGGACTGGTGTAATGAATAACATATAAATGCATTACGATTATCTCATTTTCAAAGGCCGCACTTTCGTTGAAAAATATCAGTTATACCTCAAACATTCACGTTCATGAATCATCTTTTTAATGGTGTTTAACGTCCAATTTTACTACTGAGGCACCACAGGCGGTGGACACAGATGATACATGAGATGAAATGATATATTGGGAAAGGATTTTTTTAAGGAAGGAAACGTTCGAAGCCTAATGTTAGGGTACCTCTACGGCATTTTCCAAAGGACTGGGGAAAACCTGGAGAAAACCTCAGTCAGGGAGGATGCATCTGGTGGGATTTGAATCCCAGACCTACTCACGAGTCCGCGCCTTAACGACTTCGGCTACCCGTGGCGATTTGATCAATCATGACTTGAAATGGTCGTAAGGGCATGTGGTAATATTATGAACCTAATCCATTTAAATACATTTAAATAAATTGTTTACATGTTATTAATTTAGAGAATATTGTGATAGGATGTCAAATAAAAGTATACGAAAGATAGAGCGCAGAAAAAACAACATGAAGGAGATATTTGCCAGAATAGCGGACCAAAGCTACAAGAAAAAGTAATTCTTGGAATTAGTTGGATGAAACTAAGTGAGAAAAGGCAATAAACAGCATATGGAGGGACCTGTGCGTCGTAAATTATTTTTAATAAATGAATTATTCGCAACAGAGTGGATAAATTGGATTTTGATTGGTATTTAATTCACTATTGGAAAAAGTTGGGATCAAGCTTACTTCAGTGATAACGAATGTAACACTTTGGAACTGTCATTTTGCATTTCGACATGTTTGATTTTCTCGATAAATCTCGACTTTATTCGACTTAATTTGGCACAGCCCAACGAAGTTCAAAAGCATTTGAAACACAAAACCGCAGAGGCGTACTCAACTCTTTTTGCCTCAGCAATGCGTTTGCTGCATTCCTATGCAAATCAGCGATGCGTGCATGCTACAGTGAAGAGAACTGAAGAACTAATTTAGTGAACCAATATCCCTACCATGTATTTTGACTTTTGCAACTTTGTTTAATTTTAATTAAAAGTAAATCGACTACAGCTCCACCCTATTCTGTAGTTAGTCTACATTTAGAGTTAGTGACATTTGTCTGAATGTTTTTACAAAGTCCAGACTGGATAGCACTTTGAACCGATTATCTCGGTAAGAATTCTCTCCATCTTGGACAGAACATCAGTGTCAGGAAATCTTGACTAATGTGCGATAGCATTAACCAACTGAACCAATGTTTTAAGCATCAGACGTTAACATTACCTACCTAATGATGTATAGTTCTGGCAACTGATGTAGCAACAGCAGCTACAAGATTTCATTTGTTTCTATATCAAAATAAACACAGGCGAATATAACAGTTGTAGTGCGTGGACATGAATACAATAAAAAATGTTTTGCTATATTGCAATATTGTGTTTAATCAAATGCCTCGTGTGAATAAATTAAAATTCATGTAAAAAAAGCTTTATAATAAAAATTTTAGAAGATAATTAGTACTTTTTTTTTCTTTCTTTCTTTCTTTCTTTCTTTCTTTCTTTTTTCCCCTCTCGTAAGAATAAGTATTTTCACCTTCGTCCGTAGCAGAGTACAGCGCTTGCTGTTTAAGGCCACTACAGTTCTCGCGCTTTTGGCTGCACGTGGACAGTAGTAATTGGCTGTTACAGTATCAAGCATTGTTTTTGTCTTTTTATTGCATGCTATTGTGGCAAGTGTAATTAAATGCAGTGATTAATGAAGTGAACTTTACCTTATTGTATTGCATTGAAAATCTACCACTAAAACACAGACAGAATAAATTCTAGAGAATATCCTCATACGATAGAGCAATCTAAATAAAATAGCAGAGCAGAAGTTTAAGGAATTACGGAAACAATGTTGCGAATGAGCACGAATTTCTTTAAATGGAGTCTGAAATGTGGAACTAGACGGACACAACTCTGAACCCTTTATCACACAATGGTTCTCATAATGAAAGAAAATTGGTATGTTCAAATTATTATTAACCAAATCTGTGCGAGATAAATGCAAGAGAAACTTGTCTATGGACGGAATCACTTTTGGCGCGACCTCAACCCCGATCGGCTTGCATTGAGCTACGGAAGCAGGTCAAAAATAATTCTGTAAATCGGTTAATCAGAAATGTACTTCTCTGTTTGAAGGTTTGCAACTGGTAGATTACAAATTATAACCGAATGATTGTAAAAACAGAATGTTGTCGATTAGGCAATTTCGTTTATATCCTTTATAATAAAAAAGATTAAAGATTATCTTTAAAAATATTTAAAATTAAACTCTCGTTTTGACGGTTAATAGGCATTGTCTCTGCTTATTGGGATTTTCTAATTATAAAGGACCTTCACTCTTTCTTGGAATTCCAGCAACCTAGGTCTTTGCAGCAGTTCCATTATGATCTTTTTCCATTTCCGTAGATCTGCGTTTTGAGTTAATTTTAAGCAATTAATTGGTTTTGCTTTAGCAGCTGCAACCAAATTCCTGTTAGGTCAAATGTTATCTTTAGTAAATTTTGCTTGCGTCTTAATGTAGCCAGCAAATTTCTGACAGTGGCCACAAGATATCCTCGATGCATCCTCCAATTTCTTCATTACGAAGTGTCTTTCCAACAACTCTAAATATGCTAGATCGAATGTGAATGGTATAGCCAAAGCAGGACTCTGAATTCATTATCATATTACCTAGATTACTCCATAACTTTCCAGTGCCTAATACAGAATGTTATTTTTGGCCGGCGTCCGCGCAAGCCGAGCGGGGCCAAGGTCGTGCCAATCGTCCACTTTCGTTGGAAAGTTTCTCTTTAATTTCTACTCACATAATTCAATAGTAGCACGTATAAAAATATTCTTTTTATTTTATAATATGTGGGTACTCACCTATGTTACACCAATTGTTCAAAGTAATGTCCGGCTGCAGTCACAAGTGCCTCTACAGTATGGAAGTTAGTTCTGTAAAATTATTTTTTTCTCTATTCGAGGGGCACAATTTTACTGCAATACACTAAAATAGTAACATTCACTTCACTAGCAGGCAGTAACTAATAACACTGGTGCACCAATAGTCTGTAATAAACATGTAATAACAAAAAAGATTTGAATTATAAGGATCTCATAACGACAAACTTGTGTTATAATTACATAAAAAAACAGAAATAATGGTTACTGTCGTAACAGTAAACTGCGACTGACTTCCCCTGTCTGTTAACAGATATGATATTGGTATGTGCGCGCTGCACTCACCTTCAGCTACACTCGCAGACCAAAAATAGCTCGGTGCGTTTGAACAAGTATTAGCTAGAATAGACAGCGTAGATTGAGATATAAACCAACATTCATCATAAAATCTAGATAACGTCAGAAATAACACGATAGTATCAAGCATCTATACATATAATTTTTTTTTTTTTAATTTCGGCGACAATGGATATGATTCAAAAAAATTAGATGTAAAAAAAATTATCTGGCATTTTTACTGCAAGATCAATAAACTTAACTCTGTAACCTCAATAGTAACGAAATAACATGATTGCAACTGGGTACTCGTGCGAAGACAAGCCAAATTACCGATTTGATGAATCACTCGTTTTCTCAGCTTGCCTTGCTATTGAGGTTAACCTTGGTCAGTCAAACCGTATTGTCCTCAGGTCCTTTATTTTCGGTATTAAATATAAATTTTAGGGCATTGCAGCTTTAAGTAGCAAATAATTTTTGCTTATGATTTTATAAAACATCCATTTTGTTATAGACTTTTAAGGAGTGGTTTCAGTAGATCGCATCCCTTGTTTCCTTATCAGATTAGTCCATCTGCACGATGTAATTAATTATAAGAGACCGATTTGTACATACCAGATGTCCAATGTTGGTGTTATTGTTTCATGCAAGTGAAGCTGTGAATGTGTGGATACATGACAGTCATCTACGCCTTTGTTCCAGTATAGCCTACATAGATATTGATCTATCTATACCAACATTGTAATGCTCCATTTATTGTTCGAGAGTCCTGAAACATTAATTGAGAGTACTCCTCAACCAGGTCGCTTCTATGTGTCTTGATTGGGCATATTTACCTTTGGCGGAATGTTTGACTACCATAGAGTCATCATATAGACTCTAGACATCGTAAATGTGGCAGTTCGTGAAACACAAACAGATAAATCTTCTGCGCTAACAATTGTTTCTCGTTTGAAGAGAGCGTCAATCTCATTTCTTTGAAATCAACCCAAAATTTACTAAAAGAAAAATGTGGAACCCCGTTGTATACCTCAATGCTGCACTTGAATCAATAACAGCCAGAGTCACCTCTTCCTTTAGAAGTAGATATTGGTATGGCAACTCAGTGTAACTTACTTAAATTTGTACGCTCTTCCAGATAACAACTGTTACTTACCAAATACTACACCTTGAATGTGAATAGTGTCTCGTACGCGGCATAATCTTAAATCTTGATTCAATATCAGTTGCATACACAGTTGAATGTGACAAACAACCAATTGGCAGCGTTTTCATTTAACAGAAGAATTTAACTATAACTTGCTTACAGAAGTTTCAGTCTTTTTGTTTATTTTAGCGTCCTATATTGCTTTGCTGATCAGTATTACTGCTTGATGCAAAACTCAATCGTGCAAATTTCTGCACACTTTTTTCTTACTTTATAGAGAAATCTTTAAAAAGTTAAATATTTTGACAATATATGCAATATATTCTAGTACTGTTTACCCTAGCATCCATCTTCCTGAATAAGACAATCTTCGGAAACAACAAGTTTCAATCTTGAAGTCAACGTTGAAATATGTACATGAAATAAGGAAATTATTCTTTGGAATGACTAGAAAAAACGTTAAACGTTCAGAAGTGGCGACGATCATCATTGTTGTATGTTAGATGCTAAATTCAAGTCATTTTATGTTAAATAATTACTTTACTGTTGATTTCATTCTCATTATCATCCCATGGAAAACCAGTATATGTATATAAAAAATAGCGGTTTCAATGGGTTTACCGAACTATGCGCATTTCATTATTGATAATTTCTCCAAACGTAAAAGGTGCAGGTCAGAAAAAGGACAAATTATTACCCCATGCATCTATGGCGTAGAGGATTAAAAATTTAGCTCGTCATAGGTTTTTAAAAGTCTGGTTTGACTCTGAGTAGAGAAAAGTGTTTTAGGAAATCATGTTACTGATATTTAGTTTGCATTAGGTAGCAAAATTTCAGAAATATCCTGTTTATAATTTTAATGTTTATTGCAAATAGTATTACATCGTCTCTCGATATTTGAATGTAATGAAAGAACATTACAGTTCCCAAAGGAGCGTATAGTGTGGCCAAAAGTTTAGATGACTTTATTATCTGAAAATATATGTATATGCATGAAGCGGTTCTCAATTTACATTCCCATTTCCTATGTATGAAATGCACTTCTATAACGGTCAATGTATGTATTTTATGTTTAGCACCCTTTCATGCGCTTTGACAAAGAATCAATTTACTCAACCACGCGTCCCTTGTGATTTGTCGCAGAGCTGGGCTGTCGTGAACCGCAGCTCATTCCTGTTCGAAGGCTTCTTTTGGTTTAGTCTCTGCGCGATGGTGTTTCAGACATTCTCAGTTGAGTTAAGACTTGGACCTGTGCTGGCAAGGCAGTACCTCCACATCATCGTCAGTAAATCACTACATTGATTGATGGGACTTGTGTCAAGGAGCCACTCTTCTTGGATCAATCAACTAAGTGAGGTTCAGAGGTCAATTAGATATGATCTACACACTTGCCATTGTACTGCTGGAGCAATATAAACTGGCAAAAAATCTCTGTTGCAGCCTGACGAACATGGATTCTCCATGTTAAATTCCGTTTCATCAGAGAAAACAGCACGTCTCGAAGTTCTGTGTAGGTAGTCGGAAGGGCCTTTACAATAAGCTTTCCAAATTTTCTTTGCCTAGTCATACAGTGACAAAGTTCTGTCACATCTGTCTTCACACAATT
Organism: Metallyticus violacea; assembly: GCA_030762175.1. Classification (NCBI taxonomy): domain Eukaryota; kingdom Metazoa; phylum Arthropoda; class Insecta; order Mantodea; family Metallyticidae; genus Metallyticus; species Metallyticus violacea. The sequence goes on along the minus strand of CM060846.1, from coordinate 97,207,250 downwards.
TAATTTACTGTTTCTGGTTTTGCTTGCCGATTGGTGTGTATACACGGAAAATGTCAGTTAATCAGAAATTACAGAACAAACAAAGGTAGCACACATTGTTGCTAGCGGAACTTGCAGCTGCTTTTCCTCCATCGCAACACAAAACAGTAATGTGCTATCTGCTCCCGTTCAAGCTTTATTGCTTGGAACCTAAATTTAATGGAGCTTAAATGCTACAAAATTCTGGAAAAAGTCATGAAAGTTCTTGATAGACTGAACACAACCAAATCTAAACAGCATTATATACTCTTGCAACTGCGCAACAGTTATTATTTCTGTCTAGATTTCTGTTTCTTGAAAAACATACTTTTGTGCGTCCAAACAGAAAACGTTCCTGCTCAGGGAGTATTTGAGCTAGAACCCTTAAATTGTATACATTTTGGTTATTTGAGTTATGGCCCGGCAGAGCGCGGCTGTGCACTTGGATAAACCAGTCCTCAAAGCTATAATGCATATGCAAACAGCAGTTTGGGGCAGGCTCTGGCAGCCAGCGGTCTTGATTTCGTATATTACACGATGCTTTCATTATATTTAAATTGTGTGCTATTCGCTCATCGTTGTTTACGCCACGTATAAACACAATCTTAAAGAACGGGTTTTATGTTAAAAGGGTTTTTGCAGAGAAAGGGTAAGACCATTCGCAAGAAAATGTTCTGGTAATCTGATACATAAACTGTTCGCTGGTTGATAAAAATTTACGAGAGACAGTGATAAGAAACGTGTTCCGTGTTCCTAAATGAAATACAAAATTTCCTTAGCAGATGCCGGTAATGTATTGTCATTAAGGGGCATCATTTTGAACATCTCTCATAACCCAGGTAGTACTTATTGTGTAACAATCTTAAATGCAGTATTAATTTATGCTTTCAGTAAAAATATAAATACTAACTTTCAGCTTTATCTCTCTTTTTCCGGTTGCGACAGCTGCAATTCTCCGGCAAGCAGCTGAGCTCAGGCGGCCAGTAACTCAAATAACCTCACTGTACCTATCATGATATTTGCACTTTTTAGTATACAATACTTCAAATCAGTCATACATTTAAACATATAGTAACTTGTATCTCGAAATATTTTTGCAAATGTAAATGCGATGTTAGCTTTTTAAAATGTAACACAAGCTTTATTCAAATGACAACATGAGAAGTAATTTGTCGTTTATAAAGCACACTTGATTAATGACACCCACTGCAAAGAGATCCCTAAACGAGCATCAATAATCGTTTGTTAATATCACTTAAGCGGACTGATGAAATCAGCGCAGGAGGTTGAATTAAATCTCATTAGGTTATTGGATCGATAAACACGGTGCAATGTTTAGTGTTCATAATGACCCAGCCTTGTACGCTAGGTTTATCCCATAGCCACAGCCTTCGTCAAGATAATTTCTTTGACAATGATAATTTTTTTCCGTGAAAATATCAGGATCTAGCAATAGCAAACATATACACGCCTTTACTGGTTAAATGTGGTAATTTTCAAGATTTAAGACATTGTCTTCTTGCGTTAAGACAACAGTGTACATACCTAGCAGTTTCGTTTGCTGCAGATTATCAAATAATGAGCTTCATCACACTGGCTTCGGGTACTGCGCGCTGTTTGTGCTTACGATCAGTAAAGTTTTTATTTTCCCCCCCTTCGTGGTCAGGTGTCAACTCGCTTCGCAGTGGTCTCGACCTAAATGTGTGTATGTAATGACACCTACCATTTTTCCAGTTTGCGCATGTGAGAGGCCACGAAAAAAAAATGGTAATGTAACCACAATTGGCGCTTTTTTTGCTACCGGTGTTTTTTCCCACCGTTTTTTTTTTTGTACTCCTTACAAAGAGCACCTTACTAGTGCCTACGTTAAGTAGGTACAGTATGAAATACAGGAAAGTGCATGGACTTTCATTTAATTTCATTCAAAAGATTTCATTATTCAGGAGTTGGTAAGAGCAAGTGCTGAGTTATTATTTTAATATGATTGAAGCAAGAAAAAGAAAAAATAAAGATGCTGATGAATGGTGAAGCGTTGCAAGCGCCATAGTCTCTGTGACCATTTCAGGTTATTGTAGAGATGGTGCCTGAAGAAAGCAAATGCATTCTATTTGGACTGTGGTGCTGTTTAACTGTTGGTTAGGCCATGCAAAACTTGGAGTGCCTTTCGAGCAGATGGTTTAGTTCCACAGACACCTTCCTTTATGATCTAATTAATTGTTATTCTTTTTTCAACTGTAAAATTATTGGGAAATCGTGGAAAAGCATCCAACCCAAAACTTGCCTTCGTTATTAATGAATATCAAGAAATGAAATTAATATTTTGTTCTTATGCCATTTGAGGAATTAGCAATTTTGATTTTGTCAAAGATAAATAATGAAAAAAAAATAATCTTAGAGAAGTTATATCTAATAAAAGAAGATTTTTTCTGGTGATTTACAAATCTTATGGGAGTGTACAGTTTTAGATTGATTATGAATGTGAAATTTAATACAACTTACTGAATGAATTTTATTGTTTATTTTATATCTATGATGGTTTCAGTAGAAGAACGCGGCTTTATAGTTAGCAATAATGATAGTTATTAAATAAATAATTGTAAACAGAATGTTTTAATATTTTAGTAATTTTAAGCGTGTTTGGGATCCCATAATAGAGTCCTTTTTTAATATTGATTGATGAGAGGAACACTTTTCATTAGCAGAACCATTTACTTTGAGATAACACCGACAGACAGCTGCTGGCCCAAGTCACGCACTCTTGCCGTCACTGCATGTTCGCTGAGAAGTTTAGATTACCTGTGTCAGTGCTCATATGCTACCCCGCTTTAGGATAACTACCCTTACTCATCCAAATTTAACTACCCCCTAGCCTCCCTGGAAGTAACTGATCACAAACCAGAGTCCTTGCCGCTGCACTTATGAGTACTTGTTAATTTTCCCCTCTCCCATTTCAAGCTAAGTTTGAAAATACCCGTCACTTTTTGTATTAAATTTAAAATTGAATTACTTGTTATCTCTGTTTTCAGAATTTAATCACTAATGTTTATTTATATGTTGTAGAGTAATATTACTTAAGCTTTCACTGGTTTATATTGTTGCAGTAAAAGCATTCGAAATGGTGTACTTTGGTTTTACGTTCAAATCTAAACCAAAGCTTGAAAGTTATATTTGCCCTCAGACAGCCAACCGGCCTCAGAAAATTCCACTCAAGATGATCATTTATTTATATTAAAACGATGAATACAGTACCCAAAAGTGTGAGATTTTTAGAGTCTTTTGTGAAAATTCAAAATATCTCATAAAGAGTCTGGGTTTTCGAAACGTTTGCAGCTCTGAAAGAATTGAAGAAGCAAAAGAAATGTATCAGTGATGACAGTTTTTTGGTTTACTTACTTCATTAAGTCAATTTATAGCTTAATTCTTTGCGAAAGTTCATAAATAAATCTCCTAAAAGTTATGCAACACATTGAGAACACATTTCCAGATTTTCAGAATTACAGCAAGGACACCAATCATGTTTTTTTTCAAAGTCTGGAAGTGTTTGTTTTCTAACCATAAAAACGATTTCCAATGTCATTAATAAACATATTTATTTAATACTACAAATTCACATCAATTCACTCAGTACATAAAATAACACTGTCAATGGTGAGATACTTGCAACTCTTCTTGGTATTATTTAGTAATGATTCGTCATTCCATCTTATAAATATTGACCATTATCATCATCATTTATTTTTTTTATAATCTCGTTCTTAATTATATTTAATCTTTTACATCGTTCATTACTTCATTTATCATTGATTATTGAAAATACGCTGTCTACAATCGCATTAGAGCCTAGAATGCTTCGAAAGAAGGAAATTAATATGCTCATATTGGGAATATTGTTGGAAACTTAATACTGAAAACAATATTAAATTCTCCTCTAATAATTGGAACTTTTGTACGTTCAGTATTTTAAAAATGTTACGAAATACACATATTTCCTCATAAAGAGACAACAGACAGTATCAAGCAGGCCAATAACATCTGCACACAACTGCTAATCAGAGCACGTGATGCTTACTTTTATCTCTTGATAGATCTTTACATTTCAAAAGTATGTAGCTCTTGTAAAAGTTTGTTTAAATTCCTCATACTTACAGAAACCGATGGCGCAATCCCCCACTAACATTCACGCCCCACCTACAGGCCACGGGCCGTTAGTACTTGATTCGGTTTCTGTAAGTATGAGAAATTTAAACAACCTTTTACAAGTACTACATGATTTTGAAATGTAAAGATCAATCAAGAGACAAAATTCGGCATTTTCACATCCCACATGACAATCTAGCGGTACACACATTTTCCTCTTCAAATACCGGATATTATATGGGATGTCTGCTTAGTCTATTAAGGTTCATCCTGTGCAGTTCATATTTCTTTCCAATGAATATAACCTGATTAGTTGTAGCTAATAATATTGTAACTGTTTACTACCTTCTTTGTTGTGTGAAATTTTAAATTTATTTCTAAGACTCGATCCAGAAATTAAATCAGACCCTCATAAAAGGTTTGGGGCTCTATTCTCGGCCTATGCTAAAATGAGGCCACTTTTACTGTTCATGCACTGATATGGTTGTTGAGGTTATGTGGGCACTTCAGGTAAATGAAAATTTGGTTAAAATGTCTTGAGAAATCTGACAGACTTATTACATGTTTTATGTCGAAGTGCCAAGTTAGATAGGACATGCGCATTCGTTACTTTTGTAGACGCATCAACTAAATTATCAATTTATCGAACATAAAATATCCACTTACTTTGTTTAAGGCTTCAGTACACATTGAATCCAATGCTGAGAGAGCAGTCGCAAAATTATCAACGCCGATTCTTTGGTAGCATTTGCAATATTACTCTCCTCCGCAGATCCTCGAGTTACTGCTAAGATTGTGTTGTTAAGTAATAAGCTCTGTAGGGAGGATAAAACCTTCAATTCTCAATGCGCGGAGTGGACTTATATAGGCTTTTACAGAAAGATAAATTCACCTTAAGGAGTAATCTATCTTTTATATAATATAAAACAAAACCAATTATAAAACAGCATTGTTTTGTTTGTTTAAATTACGCCTTTAACTCCATTTTTATTCAATGTAACATTTATTTAACAGCATTAATAATTACTTCTACTTCTTCTTCTTGTATAACACTACATTCTCTTGCACTGGACCTCCATTGGCGCAAAACCTAATTATTTTACCGCAAGCAGTATTTTTACATCAGCACAAAATTTAATGTTTCATTTGCGCAAGTTAAAAGCAAAAGATGTATGCTTACCTGTTAACCATAAGATGAAGTGATAAAACTGTGGACTTGTTGTTGTAGTTTCTCACACACTTGAGTATTCCACTAGTTGTCTAGCAAAATATCAACTTTAAATCCTTTGCAGTCTAATCGTCAAGGTTTAAAAAAGATGACTATATTTTAAAGTACGGTTTTGCCTGATATTCTAGCTCACTGGAGTATGATCATTTTTCCACCTTTGAAATTAGTCCAACACTATTTTCTTTCTCTTATTTTCTGTCTTTTTGCTTTTCTTTGCCGAGATGAGCGAATGTATTTATAAATATTTCTCACATTGGGACTTATTTTAATATCTATAACTATAGGTTTTGAGCCACTGAACTATTTTTTCTAAATTTTTGCGCAGTTTGTTATTCTAGGATAGCTCATGGCGGTTGTGCCCAGAGTTCTGGCGAAAATTAGCTGCCCTCATATATTTAATACTCTAGATCATTATATAAAAATTTGCCAGTTTTTTATAATATGTTTTTAGTTCTAACGCTGTGATTTTCCTGTCCGATTTTATATATATTAATAGTGTTTAACACCCGTTTTAGCTACTTAGGTATCACAGACGGTGGACACTTGAAATCTAATTTGCAAAAAGTTTCTTCTTTGTTCGCTAAAATTGCTTTATCGTTAATTGTTGCAATGCCTCTGTAATTAATTTAGGAACTGTGAATAACCCATTTTGGTTTTGTATATAGAAAAATGAATGCTTTGAATATGTCGTTTTTCCAAAGCAGTATTCACGTTACGAATAATTTTATTCGGCTGTTTACTTACTCACACGCTTTTCGCTTACATTTATTCGAATCACATGACTTTGTATTTGTCTATCACTTAATTTCCGAATTGGTTTCAATTAGTGTCACACGTATTTTGGTAGTGCATCTACAAGATTTATTCACACAGTTGGTTGGAATTTAAAATGATTGAATAAGATGCACTCGTCGTCCCGAATTATTATAGTCCTAACAAATTCCATTGCTGTCACGAGCAAATAAAATCATAACCACGCTACGTAAGGAAAACAAAGAGAGAAGTACAAACAGCAAAGCCATCTAGTTGAGCGATGAATAAGGTTGCCAAATTGTCACAAGCAGGGATCTGTTTAGGAAAACAATAGGGGTTTACATTTGCGCTAACGAAACATTTTAGTTTGCTTGTTCTACGCATTTGAAATTTACAGCATTGGTCTACGGCGCACCTTATTTTGTAGTGCGATGCTAGGTCCAGGGTTTCAAACAGCTGTATAATAAGTATATCATAAGCCACGGTATTAAATACACGAGAAATAGGATTATGTAAACAATGAAAATATTGTTGAGGTTTGAAGTTTCTGATATTATATATCGGTACTCTAAAGCTAATATAGATATTATATTAGAAATTATAATTCTAACATCATAGTTTCACAGTTAGAAATTTATTAACTGCGGCGGCATTTTGTGGGGGGTCTGAATATAACTGTGGCACAGACATTTTATGGTTGAGGTTATTCAAAGAGAGAATCGATATATGTTGTCTTACTACACTGAGGGTGAGTACTGGGGGCAGCCAGTCGCCAGCGCTCTATAATACTTCTACATGTAGAGGCTTGTAGTTTGAGGGAGATTTTGTCAGCGAGAGATTCATGTATTACGCACAGTTTTCATTGGGTGCAAACTTTGTGCTAATTTTGACATTAGAAAGAAAGCTTTGCACTTTCTTCTTCCAACATCAGTTTTCTAATACTTAATGACATTAGATTAGGAACCACATTATCCCATACAAGAGTCGTTGGGGGATTTGTAATACTGTAAAGGTTCTTGGAAATTGCAGCACTGCAAAGGATTAGAAACTATTTTGGTCTGAACTTTGATATATACGAAAAGAGAGAGGAGGAGAGAAAATAAGAATTAGATTGAGGTCGAGAAGATTGGTCACACAAGCAGGAGGCATAACGAAGTTGTTCAGATCTAAACCAAGAGTGGAGCAAACTCCTGCAAAGTGTAAAAGGACTATGGTTACGTCTATTCTTGGTAATGGAAGTGTAGCTCACCCACAGAGTAATCAACTCACGAGCTTTGGGGAAGAAACAGTGGCGTGACCGACAAAGAAATGGAGCAAGAAACATGTTAGCCTTTGAATACGAAATTAAGTAGAAATGCTTAAAACTTTGCACGAGGTAATTCCGAAGATTGATTAAGATTCTAAAAAGTTGTTAGTGCTCGTACATATACAGCGCATTTACTTCATTTAAATGAAATAGCGGATTGTGGTTTAAACTGAATAACTTTTAGTTTTGCAGCAGCAACTATTCGTTTGCCGCAAACAGAATACGCTGAGTTTGTAACTTGAAGAAAAGCGTTGCAATCGTAAGCAAAGCGCACAGTTATTAAATTCGAAGCCTAATGCACACCGAAAAATAGATTTTGGCAACTTCACTCTTCCCTCTGAATGGCATTCATTTTCTTAGAGTTGAAAGTCTGCCGCTGACTGTGCTAAGAACTTGCTTTCACGCATTTCGTTCTACCCCATTTGTAGGAGGTGAATGCAATCATAGTGAGACATTTTCGGAGTGCATTTTAAGGAAATATTGAAAATCCGCACGTTTTCTGGCAACACCTCTGCTGTATATATTCCATTTACAGCTGCGATTTAAATGCGACCTGTTTGGTATAGCTAACCCAGGAGATTATTAAATTGCAAAACATGGTGGGTTAGTAAGAATATTATCATTGTTATTATATTTGAATGAAAAAAAACAGTTATCAAAGTGCTTCATTTCACATATCCATGAGTTAACTATGGCTATAGATACACATCGAAAAAATAAAAATATTATTTCTCTCTTATTGTACTTTATTGTGCACAAATACCCCAATTTAAAGTGAGGGCTTAACGCTACGATTTGTGCATCATAAACTTTCTCATGTATACAAAACCGCCTATTAATTTCAACACATCTGCATATTTATATTCATTATAAATAGGAGTGTGTTTAATTGCTAAAAACATAGCAAGTGCCATTCCATACTTTGTTGTTTTATTACAGAATGGTGATTTGGCGGTAGAGAAACGCAAACCATAGAAATATGGAGCTGTAAGTTTCATCGGCCATTACGGTTTGTGTAGCTTAAGCGCCGGTTGTTTCTTGTATTACAATTAAGCACACAGAGTCGTAGTGTTAGATAAATCTGTCGTATGCAGTTCAGTTTTTTTGGTGATAGTTGAAGTAATTTCATTATTGCTAAGGTTCCTAAGTTGTAATTAATACTGTAGCATTTGTTAATTTGTTAAAGACCACTGGAGGAATGCAAGTCACATAAATATTGGTAGCAACTAAATCTACCTCGACCAGGATAGCCGGAAAAAATTACAAAAAGGATGCTGAATCCATTAGAATTACCAGTAAAACAAGCGAGTTGAAAATTGCAACACAAAGCCTTGTATGTGAAAAATAAGTGGAAATGAACAAAAACACTATGTTGATTGCAGCAGTATTAAAAATCTTTCAGAAGCTGACCTGGAGGGCCCTGAGGCAGTAGGGAAATCATTGCTAAAACCCATTGACACAGAGAAGAGAATTAAATGGGCTAGATGACACTAGACACCTGTTGATTGATCCAGGCGAAACCAAATATGAGCGCTTTTGTGCATTGATAAGAATATATGTTCACCAATGTAAAGGAGAGCAGTTTTCCAACCAGTGTGTTAAACACGCTAGTGGTATACAAGTATTGCTTTGGGGATGTTTCTTTCGGCGAATAAAGTTGAGAGAATGAAGGAAATATAGACCAGAAGTCATATAGTATTTTTTTTCAGTCTCGTGTAATACCATCTGGATCGTGTCTAGTAGGGAAAAGTTTCACCTTGCAGCACAATAATAATTTATAAACATAAATCTGAATACTCCAAGAGGTACATTGCCAAAGAAAATCAGAGGATACTGTTTCAAAGTTCGGGCTACAAGTTCATAGAATTGTTATGGGACAAACTGGAAAATGTATCTAGGAAGTGCATTTAGGAAACTTAGGCCACCTCTGGGCAGGTAGTATCCAGCAAGAACGAAGGAATATAGGATCGGAATCCATCCATGAACTTGAAAAATAAATGCTTAGGCAGTTAGTAAAGCCAAGATGGATGCTCACTGTTCAGGCTGTTTCCTATCTCGTAGCACAAAGCAAAGTGTCTACCTTTGCCATGCTATGAAACAGTATGCAAGTGCAGCCAAATTCGTTCTGGCGGAATTGGATTGTACCAGAGGATACAGGTGTAAGAAGCAAGCCAAAACAGCGCGCAGTTACTTTGATGAAAAAAAAAACTGTATTTTTTCCTTGTAAAATATAATATGCCTTCATCATTGTATTTTTACATAATAAAATATTTGTGTGCTGATTTGTTCTTTTGTCTGTGTTGCTCTTATAAATATCAAGTACATATATTATGCATTAAAAATAATGAACAGTAGCATAGCTGCGATGTTATTTTATCCGAATATGTGCAATTTCTAATATCTAACTCTAAGGGTAAAAACCAGGATCCAAGAATAAGAGAAACTTTATTAGTGTCCTTTGCAGCGACATCAAATATGCATTTGTTTCGAACTTGCGATTTATTAAAGAGCATCAAGGAGGGAAAAACTACGCAAACCCACAAACCTCAATTTAAAATGCATTTCCTATTTTAACATTCTCTCTGAATTGATAAATGTTTAGTGGCATTTAATGTGTAGTTATTCTTGTTTAAAGTGCAATAACAAATAATACACAGCGCCCGAAGTGATTTAAGCGGACATTTTTCCTAGACGTAGAATATCCGTCCATAACTGAAAAAATATAGAAACTTGCGGTGTAATTTCAGAGAAATTTTCTTCACACACATAATATGAGAACATTTTAAACTGTACTAGGTAAACTAATTCTTCTTTAGGAAATGTTACACATGTTTACTCTCTGAAAGAAACCATCTTTAATTCGTCATGCAGTGTCGATATGCTCCTATTTCTTGGAAAAACTGTCTCGTAGTAATCCATAATACTCATGAGACCCACAATGTCACTTCTAATGCCCACTGTATTTGTACAATTTACACCTGATAGCCGTGAAATGGATACAGTTAAGAAACTGTAACAGAAAAATGAAACATTTCCGATGTACTAGTACGTTTATAAAACAGGTTTGAATCCTGTGTGTAAAACGTTTCCCAAATTGTTGCCTTACTTGTTCATCTTCAGTCAGAGGCAGATGGAATTCAGTTTGTAAATAATCTCGTAGCATAACGTGTGAAGCAAAACTGCTGATAATGTTAGCAAACCTTTTAATACAATCAACACAAAATTACCCGCAAAGGAACGGCTGCACATCTGCACGGATGGATTATCACACAGCGACTGATGTCACTTGCCCACTCTTCTCCTTTTGCCGCTCTGTAGGTTTACATCAGTTCTGATGGAAAAATAATGACAATGTACATAGCCCTTAGATTCAGAGGCTGCAATTCAAGCCATACGCTCATACACCACAAAAAATGTTCACAAATTAAGGACTATTCAAAAAGTTAGTTCAACTCTAGAAACTCAAGATGGCAATGCACATACAATGCATTCCTGCCATGAGTTACCAAGTGGCATATGCGCTCGCCAGAAAAGGCACAACAGACAAATAAGACGAATCTATTATGTACATAAGTTAATAGCCTAATTAACTTCTAAACGTTTACATCTTTACTTCCAAGAAATATAAAAACATGCCGAGGTCAAGAAATAAAATATTCTACTCTGCAACCTATAGGCAATACCTCAGAGAGCACGAAAACGGAAGATGCAACCTCCCGACTGGTCACAAACTGATTGCTTTGCAAGAAATCCATAAAAACTAGGAATTCTGACTTCACCACATTGTACTCAAAAACAATTGGACATACATCACGTGAAGATCTATGCTGCTTTATTTGTAGAACAGAAAAAATGTAGCCCAGAAGTATTGGAAAGCAAGAACACTAATGACTTCATTGCCAGATGAAAGGCATTAAAGAGTAACAACTTTAAGTCCTAACTCAAGTGGTAAGACGCATGACTGCAGATCAGAGGTTCACCCTTCGATCCAAGGCAGTGACATTGGGAATTTTCTCCCATCTGTCGTGTCCAGGCCAGCGCAGGTTCACCTAGCCCGCTATCCAAATGTGTACCTGAAGGTTTCAGCTATATAAACTTACTCGGGGTTTATTATAGAGAACCGTGGTGTATTACTGGCCACACTATCCAACCTATCCGTGAGGCAAACCTAACCTAAATGTGTATGTGTGTCAATGTATTTCATCGCTCGCGTTATGGAAAGGAAACTTAGAAATTGTAAGAATGTCTAATGTGCATGTAACTTGGTCTCTAACAAGCATTTCATATGTATAACAATCCCCTTTACATATAAAATTAATAGGCATATTTCCCAAATTTTTATGGCGAAAAAAAATTAAAAAAAAAACATGGTGATATTGAAGTGGAATATGTGGGCACTCGAAGTACAAGTTACAAATGCATTATGGCTGCATGGGCCGATAAACCAACGCTCACGCCCAACCGGTCTATCATAGTGGCCTGAGCAACAGTAGTCGGTACAATATACACCACCGTGAAAGTTTAATAAATTCTAATGCACAAAAATGTTGTTTACTCGTCCATATCACGCAAGCAGGTGCTGAAATTAAACTCGGTAAGAACATACGAATAATAAATATATACTTGTGGAAAATAATTAGACCTAATACTTGACAAATAGTTTTCTTAGCAAATTTTACATTAGAATTAGACACATGTGGTTTCATATTTCTCTTTTGAAACGACATTGAGTGGTGCGAGATTCAAGACCAACCTAACGGTTTGCTATACCCCGCCCGACTCAAGCTGTGTAACCCGCCTGGTCATGAACTATTGCTCATCGACCGATGCAGTCCTCTGTCGCTGCGTCGGTCATCAGATAATTGAATAACGCAATACTTGCAGACCGTTACCAATGGGCAGCATTACTGCAGCAGTATGACAGCTAAGGCATATTAGGGCTCTGCATATTAAATAAGCGTAGCCCTAAATGCTTGCAAACTTAGGTTCATGTAGGAGATTTTCACTTGGTTTAGTTTCCGTTGTCAACTGTAAACAATTTTAAACGTAGCCTAGGATCAAAGCTACTTCCGGAGCTGGTTATGCGGGCTGAACAAACAAGAAACTTTCAATCTCGCAGGATTTGAATCTGCGCCTAATGCAAATGCCGCTTGCTAATATCAAGTATTGACCAGCTATAACAGAGCAGGTTTTTCATCTCTGACTGCAGCTTTGAACAGCGTTCTTCTTTTAAGTTTTAATATATCGCTTTAAATGCTGAGATTGTTCTTAACTACATCCCTATAGTTATAGGAATGTAATTACTTCACGAGAATAGCAGGCGCTGAAATGTTCAGAATATGCCGTGCCCAGGGTTTTATTTGTTGTTCTGCCTCGTTGCTCAGCACCCTTGTTTCCTCTTCGCCCTGCTTGAATTTCATTTTGATAATATGAAGAGTGTACTTATCACTGAAATTTGAACTTACTGTACAAAAATAAGAATAACTTATCTTGTGGTGTCAAGTATAAACTTTGGCCCCCTCGTGCAACTGATTCTAAAGCACTCCTAATGTGATAAAGCAAAAACAGTTGTGGCGTGTATTCATTATGCAACACATTGTAAATGGTTGAGTTTGGAAAATGAAACAAAAAATAAAACAATTCTGATTGTTACACAGCGGTAGCTAAACGCGGTATCCTGAGTACACGTCATAGAACAACTGGAATTCGAGCTGCCACAATTAATATCAGCCATGATAACCACGTTGGCATTGAACTGTATTGCACAGATCACCTTTCTTGTGTGTGTATCGCTAATTGATGAGCTTAATTACTTTGAATGGTGTAATTACAATTTTGTGCCATTACCTCTGATTATGTTTCATATCTATGAAGTTAAACACCGCTGCTGTCTGTGACATTTGATCTTCATCAAAACTTTGTATTGTGTATATTCGATAGCGCTTTGTATAATTCCCTATTCATTTTATGGACAAAAATAAAAGACAAAAGTGGTGATTAGCAGTAACCTCAACCATTCCTCTCTTTTACTTGGTACGGTTCCTAAGTGAACATTTTCTATAGCCTCAAATGATGATTTCTGATAATTTAATGTGCTGACAAACTTCTACTGCATACCCCAAGACAGAAAATTAGTCGTATGGGATAATCAGATATGGGATATTCTCAAATTGTAAAGAACTTTGATATGCAAAATTGGCCGGTGCGTATGATGAGTGATTCAACCTTACAGTTCGACATTCCGAACTTTTTCAGTTACCTAATTTGCAAAGCGATACTTCTGAGGATGGCTAGTTTTTACTTCAATATGTTAACTCAGAACGGGCCCAGAACCGGGTCTTCATCTTAGTCTTTATTACCGTCATCAGAACAGACTTATGATTGGAAATACAAGGAAGATCAATAAACATTTGCCATCGTTAGCTCATACTGCAAAACAACATATTGTGTATTCTTTCTGCAATTAGCCAGAATCCGAGGAAGGGATAGAAAGGCCTAGAAGAAAAACCTAAGTTGGACAAAATCGTTAATTTTTTTACATTTACTTCAAACTCAATAAATTTACCCCAGTGACATTCCAGGCCCTTAATAACAATTTTGTAGGTCGACTCGTCCAACTCTTTAAAATAGATCTCCTTGACGACTATCGTTTCCGAATAAGATGCATACTTTTTACGAACATGAGAGGTTCGGAAACATTCTGAGGTTCAACGAAGCCAAATATGGATGAAAATTACATAATTAAGCAATGAAAGGGATACATTTTGAGCATCACAATGATAACTTAAGGCACGGTGTTGATTTTTTCATTCTCACGAATTGTTCGATGCACCTGGAAACTGTCGCCATAATCTTTCGATATTATTGAAATTTTTTCACCTTCTTCGGTTTTTATCATCACTTGTTTCCCAAGTCTCGCTCACCATAACTAATCGGCATGAGATGGATTCTGTTTGAATAACTCTACTGGAATAGGTTCTATGATTGAGCTATGTAAATGAGATGTTCATCAAGTTCTCATACTTTGTGATGTGCTACCTCTTTTTGATATAGCAGCAATCTAGGTCGTCTGAAATAACTTTGAAATCGTGTCGTATAAAATAATTTGTGCACTTAATGCATCATTTGCTCAGAAGAAGTCGTTTTTTGGACTATCCGAGTGTCATTCATCCATCGTGCCGTACGGTCACGCTCGACTTTTTAGAAATAAATGCATTTGATTCGCGAGTGCACAATCTTATTAGAAAATGAATAAAAATCCAACGTAAAGCGTTTAATTACAGTATCAATTTCGATTTTCTCCATTACTTTAACAAATGCCCAACTTCTGTTTCACCGAATGTCAGATGTTTAACTACTTAACATAACCTTATAAATTCTGAAGATCAACTACCCCATTGCTGGTGTTTCATTATTTTTATCCAATATGTAGTGTAAAAGATTTATTTTTACTTCAAAGTAAAATAAAGTGTATTTTTAAAATGATCGGTGTATTATTCTGGAAATATTGAGCAGATGGAGTTAAGATCCTCAATAATCAACAATATAATGCAAATGGCAACGCTACCTTTCTTCTTTTGAACGCTTCATTTTTACACAAAATTTACATACGACTTACATATGAAAAACAAAACTAAGATTCCATTATGTTGAAGAGAGGAAAGCTGCTGCAAATATGATATTTAATATTACATATTCTACCTTACGAAAATGTCAAGCTGACCCATCAAAACCATGCTCAAGGAATTAAAATAAATTTTCGTCCAAAATTAAACGTCCGCTTTTTTAGGTATAATTTTCTGGAAATGATTTTACTTCACGATGTTAAAATAGAATCAGTGCATTATCCTTCTAAAGGCATAATAGAGAGACAGAAAGTTGACAGTTGGTATGTATTGTAATAAACTACCTTTAATTACCAGCCGAAAGGTATTATACATACACCTAGTAACTTGTTCAACAATGATTAGTGTGTAACAGTATATCAAAATACAGCGGCCAATACACTAACGCCTAACAAAAGCGAGCTGATAAGCTGATGTTCTTCTTGGAAATGTGCTTGAGTAATGAACAGGCTTAAAGCGTTCGGTCTATCCCCAGTTAGAGAGGTGAATAGAAAAACAGTCATTAGCATCGTGGAAGGCCGATCCCACTCTCAATCCTTCAATCTAATTATCGCACAACCAGATTTACACAATCCTTAATTTAAGATCGGCTAGTTTCTTTTGGGAATACATTCGTGATGAAATATGTGTAAATTTTGTTTGTTTGTTTATAATTATTTTTTCGCTAGCATAAATATTTCTAATTTGTCTATAGTCTATCATTTCTCACACGGTTATATATAGCCCTAACTCTTCTTAAGAAATCCATTTCGTTCATTAGCATCTATTCAATGCCCTTCTTTTGAGTCACACAGCAACATCAGAATGGCCATCACTTTATAGACATTTATTTTGTTTACCAATCCCAGTTTTATTTTCAGTGTTCTGTTTTTTCTAACACGCTCCATAGGAATTTATGCAGGAATTTTATGGTGTTGTTATTCTTCTCGTGTGGTACATTACAGCCCAAATAATTAATATAATATATCTGTTCTATAGGTTTGGTTTTCATTGTTATCTTTATCTGATGGTAGGTTGCCTTTAAATACTATTATTTTGATCTAATTAATTGATGTAGGCAAATTATAAATACATCAATACAGTTAATGAGAATCTCTTTTGTTTCAGCTAACAAAACGGGCCCTCTGCAAATAATATGTCTAAATATGAATTCCAATCGCCCGTTTACAGAATAATTAAGTTTAAAGAGTCTCATATTTTCAAAACAGGGAAGAGTTGGTCAAAATTAGTAAAAAAAAAAAAAAAAAAAAAAAAAAAACTCCGGTTAACATATATCCAGAAATTAGTTTTGAGACATGAGTCATTTTGCATTATCCTCAATTGACCGTTGAGTGATCACTATAGGTGTTCTATGTGATTTTACCACGCATTGTCACAGCCCCTACGTTTTAGAGAATCGCGTACTCGGAGAAAACTACTAGGCTGGTCTCGAATTTAATGACTAACTTTGCTCACAGGCTCCTGAATGAGCGTATGTCGTCCATGGACGTGGAATAGAGTAAGGTCTATGAAAAAAAAATGTAAAAAGTTTAAGGAATCTCATATTACGTGCAGAAAATGGGGTGGTGCTACATACTGCTTAAACGACACATTTCACTTGTTCTCATATCTACAATTTGGACTGATTGGTATACGAATTACTTGGGCATCAGAGTCAGGTAAACACAACAATAATAAAATGGCAATGAGCCTATACCACACAAATAAGAAGATTATTTTTGACCCATGTTTACTAGAATTTCTTTGGCAACAATAAAGAATTATTCATTATCTCAACAAATACTTGTTTCTGGATAGGCTCAGGGAAGTTGTTTTTTTTTTTTTTTTTGATATTTTTGCCCAAATTTTGCAGTGAAAATGTGAAAAAATGTATTTAAACACATGAAAAGGGACTAATGGGACAACTAAAATATCCATTATTCTTCATAATAAACTATACCTTGTAAAATATCTCGAAATAGTAAAATAATAAAATGTCTGCTTTAAGTTGTATTGTATCTTTTCTTCAAAGTTATACCGTACATGAACATAAATTAGCCCATAAGTGATGAGTAACGTTTTCTGAAGTAGTACTTCTGAAATGGTCCTCAAGTTAGTAGCATATATTTCGTAAGCAGAGTTGAGAATGTTTATACCTCTATAATAATTACAATTTTTAAGTTGTCCTTTCTTGAAAATTACGACTTGCCCCTCTCTTCTTGATTGTATTTTATTGAACATATATTCATGATATAAAGAAAATTTAATTTTGCCCTTTTCATGAATATTTACATATTTACAGTTTTATACACTCTGTATTTGAGGCCTTTGAATTTCTACTACATTTTAACACATCTTTTAACTCATCCCATGTTACTGTGTCTAAATATTACATACCTTCCTCTTGTTGTGTATTACAATATTTTCTCTGTTAGATATTTTTGTGATAAACAAGTATCTCTTAATAAGTTTATGTGTGCTGTTTCTCATCTTTTGTTTAAAAAATTCCTGATTTTATATCATTTTGTTTAGGCTCTATGTATGTCATGTTTTATATTGCTCATACATATTTTCCAGCTTTAATTCTTTAAATTTTTGTCATTTTACAATAGTCTGCCATGTGTTATATTTGTTCTCAAATTGCAAATTCCCCAGAATTTAGATATTTATGAAATACTTTATTTATAACATTAATACTGTTTTAGCAAACTTATTATTAACCCATATTGGTTTCTTACTTTAGATGTTTTCCCAGCACTTCATTTGCATGGAGAAACAGTCAAAAATTAAAACTAAATGAATCCGCTGTAGTGCAAATATCAACTTAACAGGAAAGCAATCTCTTGATATGCAGTGTAACTGCTGCTATAGTTTATAACTATCCGTTGATCCAGGATCATCTAACAGAGTGACTAAATAGCATCAAGAGTAACTTTGATTTCTTATTCTCTCCTCTCTCTTTATTTTGAACAATAAACAGATGTTTGTAAAGCATCTACAATATTTGTTCCTTTCGTTCTCTGAAATAGGTGCATCAAATACTGAGTTGAAGCAGTTTTTCGTCTAAAGAGAACTTATATAACAGCACATTTGCACGTTTCTTTCTTTAATTCATTCTTTTTTCTCTTTCTTTCTTTATTTCTATTTTAAATGCACTATCTCATTCTTCTTAGTCCATGTAACATTAACTTTAGGGGATAGATTTGACATATTTTGTTCATTACCTGTAATCATGTCAAATCCAAATTGTTTAAATAGAACATTTGTCATTTCCTTGCTATTTTTTCAAACTCTTCTCCAAAGCAGATCCTCTTTTTAAACTCCATAAAATATAATTATAAGAGTAGAAAATATATAACGCTTAGAATTATAACAGCGTGTGAACATAAAAGAGTCATAAAAATTAAAATACGTAACCAATACTGGAATGTACTTAGAAAAGTAATAAAATAGCGAAAACTTACTTTACTAATCAATAATTAGTAAAAATCGACTCAGGGAATTATCAAGGTATAAAAATTAAATACTTCACTTTATAAAATATAATAATCTAAATATAGATAATATTAGGGACATAGATAACCCATCAAATGTAAAAAGTTTATCTAATGATAGTTACTTTAATGTAACGAAGGATTTCATACACTTGGCTTAGCATTAAACTTTGAATATTTTGCAGCCATTTTCCATTAACCTACTGAATTCGAAACAAACATAAGCCCATTATAAATTGATAATATTACCCTAAAACTAAAACCACAAATAGAATCTGTTTATGATGAAATTAAAACTAGACGTAAAAATGCGGGTGCGAAAATAATTCGTGCTACTTTACGTAATTATGCAAAGCATTTTTGAAAACGTTACACTTCCTGAAGGACTTAAGAACAGAAATCCAGTTCAAAAAATATGAATAAAATAAGGTTTATAATTATAAATCCAGTTTTCTTCTACCATTACTTTAAAAAATTTTTCTAAAAAGAAATATGTCAAAGAATTTATACGTTTCTTAAAAATTACATATACTCGAAAAATGTACATTATGGGAAAGGAATATCAATGGAAAACGTTGTTTCTAAACATGACAGCCTTGATTGAATTGTGTTATTATTATTATTATTATTATTATTATTATATTATTTATTATTATTATTAAAATAATACCAGAATATATATTTGATTAATTTCTTAGTCTTGCAAAACTTACATTTTTTCCCTCAGTTTAGCTAAACTTCCTATGCATTGCGCAATTTACTCACTATTAAATGTTTTAATTTTAATTAAATCATTAGACATGAGAATTTATTTTGAAGAAACTCGTATCATTAGGATCTATGGGAATAATTTTTGGTTCAAATAGCTCATTAACTGAAGCAAAAATCTAACTTAAAATTAGATCTATAACTACTCCTTGCGAGTTCATACCTTTTCTTATCAGAGTTCGCTTTGCAAACGAATTTATTACAACTCACAGAGAAATATAAATCCTAAGAACTAACACAGCATGTCCCGTATGTTATTGTAATTTAAACTTATATCAGTTCATTAGCCAAGTTTGGGAAGCAGAGTATGTAACTGCGCTTTTGCGGATATTTTGAAATATTTTTGTCGAGGCTTGATAAAAAAAATATGGGATGAAAACACCAAATTTCAATCGGGTGCATATTTAGTTATTTTTCTAACACCCTGTATAAGACTTGTGGGATAGTTTTTATAGGTTTAATGTTTGCATTTTATCCCTTTGTTAATATGACGAATGACGCTCATAAGAGAATAGAATTTAAGTTTATGTTTAACATTACCATATGATACAATAGATCTCTAGGTCACAGTGTTACGGTCATTTGAAAATATTTTTAGCGTAAGTTGTGTTAAAACTACAAATTTAGACTCGGAAAATATTGTTTCTTTGAATTATCTATGGTTTGAATAGACTTTAAACTTTTTGAAGGATTTGTGTTATAATTTTGTAATTAGATTTGACCATAGAATTCGTTATAATAACAGCAATCCTTTGGGTTTTTACAGTATATATGAATAATGCATTAACATTGTTCTTCAATTCTGCATGTCATTTCCGCAAGCTGTATCAGTATGAAAGCTATGATATAATGTTCGGGTTTTCCATAAATTCTAAAGTTCAAAGTAATTCTCCATAATTAAGTGATTTTGTGATATCAAATTCCTACAAACACATTATATAGGACCACATTTCAGCTTTTTATAATAAAAAAGAAAGAAAACCAATCCTCAAGCATTCTAAACTCTAGAACTGGCAATCTGCAGCGTGTAATTAATTTCTCCTTGACAGGCGATTAACCCCAATTCATGGTTGTTCCCTGGAACTTTGTATTCCGTCTCTCTTTCCTTACAAAACCGTAAATCACATCCGGTCTTAGGTGTCAAGATCTCAAAGCTGCGCGAGGATTTAATACTTTGAGCTTCAGTTTGTCTGGGCCAAAAGTAAAGCCTTTATCTGTGGAACAAGAAAGCAGATAAAGGGACTTCCTGATCACGATTAAATGAGTAAAAATTCCAAATATAGAAATTGTTTTAAGAACAAAACATCCAAAATATGTTTGACTACTGTAAATGTGCATGTACTTTTGTATTTCAGCTCTACTGTAATAGGTACGCAGCTGTTTTATTTGTTTTTTACGTTAGTTAATATGCGGTATTAAAACTAATGGCACTAAAATCGCACCATGTCAGCTGTAGGCATTGAAAATTGTGTTCGTCCGCGTTGACAGTCGCTAGTTCCTTTCAATCTACATCCCACATTTCACGAAGAGCACATAAAGTAGACGCTGAGTAAAAAGGTTACAAAACATCAGAAATCCCTTCAGTGGCACGACATTGCTGATATGAGCACTATGCGCTTCAGTAGATATGCAACAGGTTCTACTGTTGCCAGTTTCTCGCAGTGCGCAAAATTACCTTGTCTTTCTCCTTTTGCTGGTGTATAAATTTACTGTAAATATAATGATTATAATTCTCTGTAAAGGAACGAGGTATTTTCTAATATATAATTATATAAGGCATTCTGTTGCACATAAATGTATCGCAGGCATTTTAATTTATGAACTGAGAGTAATGCAACTGAAAGTGAGCCGAAAGCTTGCTGTGCCTATGTATATAGAACGCTCTCTAAATTTGTTTCAATTATTAATAAATTACATATATGTATATATATGGTAAAAGCAAGAGTAATCATCAATTAGAGATGCAGCATCCTGCAGATACTGAGAGAGACTAACGACAATCAAAGGTGTAATGGAAACTGGGTACGGTAAGGTATAATGATATCACGAAGCAGAATCTGCGCGCACGTAAGAGCAGACCGGTCATTATGTTTAGAAAAAGGAGCTAACGAAGGGAACGCATTTGAAAATTCCACAAAAAATATAATGTTGCGCCTCTGTTGAATCTATTACTAATGAAGAGAAAAAACCGCAGCTAACACGTATATATTTGTTATTCCGCAGTGGAAATTGTTAACTCTTATTAGAGAGAGATGGAAACGTAATGAGAACATGCAATCACTACAAGCAAAAAGTATAAGAATGTACAATGAGGAACAAATAAAGCAAAACTAAAAATGGAGAATAAGATCTAAGAAATAAAATAAATAAAAATAGATATAAGAATTCCCTGCTGGTTGATATTACATTCTGTCTCTATGCTATCTGTCATAAAATGGTGGTTCACAAGTTCAGCTAATGACTGAAAAATGCTGTATAACTTACGTATAGCTTACTGCACCACGATTCAGCTTTTCACGGCTTAACTCTTGCCCTATGTTTTAATTACTGATGGATTTTTTCAGCCTTTCGCCTATTTTATTTCTATCATTTCCAGTTTATTTTTATTTGGTTCACATCCGTGCAGCAATATTCATCGGTTTTTATGTATAGCTATACTTTTGTTAAAGTTTTAAGGTATCTCGTTACCTACAATATGTTTAGAAAAGGGTAGCACAGTACCCAAAATCTAAGTCTTTTTTTAATTATTTTGAAGACACTATAATATTTATTGAAAAAGTAATTATATATCGTACACTATAAACACAAAATTTAAAAAGCAATCTAAATAACGAACGCAAATATTTGAAAATCTAGTGAAAAATAAAATGTCCCAAAACAGACTCCCTGTACTGGACAGCAGTCACTGGGTCTTTGCTATTAAGAATGTTGAACGTATTATGATTGCATGGCAATGTTCACAAGTAGTGTCACTATCAGCACAGTTAACATGTGTCTGTCCAGCACAAGAAAGACACTGCATCCAATCCTCTCCAAAAGTTTCCCTACAAACAATGCATCACTGCTTAAAAGCAATTTCTGTTGGACTTGACTAGAATTCTTTAACCCATTTCTCCATATTTTCATGCCAGAAATATGCCTAGTTGTCCTCACCTTTACTTTATTTTCTTCTCTTTTCAGAAGTTTCCTCTTTTCTTTGGGCTCGACAGCTTTTATTTCTAGGTTTTTCATGTAAGAGCTTGACGTCAGAATTACTTTAGTATCGCTCTTCCTTTTTCTTACTGTCAAATGAGATGAAATGGAGAATAACACTGTTAATCACTTTTTGCATATGTGTAGAGGTTTATGATACATTAGTCCTCAATTTCTCTTTTGTATTTTTCATGCCTTTCTTTTTCATTGGTTTGGGATTTTAACTCCGAAAGATACAAAAATTGCTTACTCATTGATTGCATCATGAATTCAAAGAAGATTTTCCTGTCCGGTACTTGCGGTAGTCTTACTGTGCTGCGAAACTTATACGTGATTAAAAAAAGTATACTTGATACAACTTTAGGCTCTACTTAATAATAAAACAATAAACGTTCATTAGGATGCATAATAACTACCCTTGAAGAGAGATAGCTGTTGCAAAGTATTACACTTCATTTTCTTCTTCGCAATATACAGAGCGTCAAATAAACTTACCTGTAGTGAAACAGCTTGTGTCTTGAATTGCTGCAATCCCGCTGATAGCGTTACAGAAGCTTGCTTATACTGCCATTGTCACAAGCTTGTGACATTTACTGATGTTACCAGGAAACAATTACTGTCCACTTTTGTGAAACAATCCCTCATAGGTGGATTAAATCTATAACTAAAAAAGTATACGTATTTACATTTGCAAGGCAAACTCAACATTTGATAGCATTTTAAAGTAAACACACTTGCTATATGACTCATTCAAGCTTCGGCATGAGTGTTTAATAAGAAAGGTACTAGTGCATAAGTACTAGTATTTGTCCTACTCTTGTAACTTGTGTAGAATTCTTTATAAGTGTAGGAATGTTGGTAACTTCAAACACAAGTGCAAAATTTAATATCTTTTTAATAATTCTGGAAATAAGTTCATCTAAATGTATGAATTGGTATCGAAAGTTATAAAATTATGAGTATACATGGGTATAAAAGAAAATATTTCAGTATCTGAGTATAATACACGTGTTCGATTTAGCACAATTACTCGTAAAACATGGCTTATGACTGACATTTGCCTTTTCTGTTTAAAATACATATTTCAGTTCAGCATCTTCATTTATGTTTTTATTTATTTATTGTTCTCGCTAAATGCCACGAAAATAATAATAAAATTTCTTCGTGTCATTCTCTGTTTAAATAAATTATACATTCACTTTTGAACATTTTTTTCTTGTAATGAAAACATTATTCCCAAACTAAATAAACAAATGTATATAAATGAAAATTATCAAAAGGAAATATGAAATTTCGAGCGCAATAGCGAAGATATCTGTCCACTAAAATTTTTATTCTGATGTTGGCTAGTTATGGCCGCGCTGAGTCAAAGCCATGCACGCAAAGTACAGTAACGAAGGATTGCAGTGCGTTATGGGCCGATGGTTATACTTAGACGCCCCTGCGCCACTAGAAATGAAGCGATTAGGGTTGCAAATTTCCAGTTTGACTCGGCGTTTGCCATGCCTTATTTAGAAAATTTACGATGTTCATTTCAAAGTGGAAAATCGCATTGAATATTGACACATGTGTAACAAAGTATTTGAATGCGCTTTATTCTAAGAAAAAATCAGATCATTGTTGTAGCAAAGACAATAATCGGCTCTGCATGTTCAAAAAATACGAATTTGTATATAAGGAATAGACATAACATAATTCAGGGTGATAATTAGCTATTCCTCTTCTAGCTGTTACATGACATAATTTGCAAATTTTACTAATACTTAAAAGTGTTGTTTATTATTTTATGGAACGAAAGTTACAATTCTATGATTTACTAATACACTTGTAACGTATTAGACAATATTTGTGGTATAGGGCCCTGGTAGTATACTGAAGGGCTGAAAAAAAAAAAAACACTAATTTTAAATTTTCAAACACAAGTTTTAAAAATTAAATCTAAAAAATAATTTATCGATTGTTTATAATATTTTTCTGTCAAAAACTCGAATATATTAACTACTCTGGTTCATGAAACTCTTAACACACAATATAGGCAATTTATATACTGTGTGATAAAAATTACAATCGTTAACAATCACTTATACTTTTATCACGTTAATTATGCCAATGACCATTTTAATTTATAGGCGTATTCACTGCTGGCAATTTCATTATTGTCAGATATCTTACCAGAGATACTATCCATAGTATGTCGTCATTTTTGGCCCACGCGAGAGTAGTTAAAATGTGATCTTAAACTTAAAAATGATCTTAAAGAGAAAGCAATTTAATTCATTCTCAAAAGAAAGGATTTCATTTACGCTACCCACTGAATACATTTTTTAGTAGTGTTTAACGCCCGTTCTTACTATTGAGGCACCACAGGCAGTGAACAGTGATGATACGCGAGATGAAATGATAAATTGGGAAAGGATTTTTAAGGAGGGACTCGTTCCAGGCCTAAGTTTAGGATAGCTTCCAGGCATTTGCCATTTATGATGACTGAGGAAAATCTGGAAAATAACCTCAGTTAGGGAGGACGGTCCTAGTGGGATTCGAACCTCAGACCTCCCGTTCACGAGCCGCGCCTTAACGATTTCGGCCACCCTTCGCGGTCCCACTGAGTACATATCCAAATATTGTAACATGGGCTTCAGGCTTCTAGGTAAAACGACTTGAGTCAGTTTTCTTCATATTATCTATTGATTTGGCCACGAAAAATCTCCCTCTGAATAGCTTTTGGTTTTTCCGCGAGTAAAAGACAAGTCTAGAATTTTTTGGCTCTCCCGCTTTTGCCCATTTCTATACTGGTTACTGTGAATTTAATTACAGATATTTAAATTACGTCAGATGTCACATTTATACAATGTAGCACAGCATTGTTAATCCCAGTGTCCTGTTCTTTTCGCCTCTTTTTTGTGTGTGTGTGTGTCTTGAGACATTTGGAAGTACGTATAAGTTTGGTCGGATTTCGGGCCAATGACAAAGTTTAAAATCTTAGGGCTAATCATTTTCCCATTGCAATTACATGTTACTGTTGGAGGGGGGTGTGGGAAGGTGCAGGTGTGAAAGGCTGTACTTAACATCCGATCAATAGAATGGAGTAAGCAAAGAAAAAGATTATCGCCAACCTTATCTCGATTTTAAGTACATTTTTCAAATAAATTGAGCGGAATGTTCGAATAAATACAAAATATCACTAAAATACAGGTGAGCAATACTTGACGCAACCGTGGAACCGGCCGGCAGCGCTATGTTGGCATATATTTCCCCTCCTCGAGGCTTCAGTGTGAGTTGAAATCTTGATAAGTAGCACGTATTTTTTAGGCGACGGAATACCGAGTATTGAGTGAAAGTGTATCAAGTGATCCTCGCCGCACGCCAGGAAACCGGTTGCGTCAAGGATTGTTCACCCCGTACATGGCTGTTGAATATATGGCATACGCATCCTGCAGAAATTGGCCGGTACTCTCATTACAAGTACCTTCCTATTAAAGACATCCATAATCTTAGCATTGCCCAAGAATATGTAGCTCATCCCGCATGAGACAAGAATGCACATACTAGTAATAGTTAGTTTCTATAACGGTGATATGTGTGTTTAAAATAGTGCGCTTTAAAGTGTGAAAGAACAAAGTTTTCTTTCATTGAAGGAAAACAGTTTTGTTCCAAGGTAGAGTATTGAAACTTTTCCCAATGCAGTATTCTCTTCAAAAAGTACTATACAAAGACTAGTAAATAAATTTAAAACTAGAGATACCGTAATGGATAAAACACCTTACCGAAAATCACCTTTTTAGCGGAGGAAAAACTGAATGAAATCAATGTCAGTGTAGAGAGCATGCTACAAAAATCAATAACTTAAAATAAAGATCAGACTAACGATTATTCATTTTTGTAAGAAACGAAACACAGTTGATAAGGTTAAAATCAAACAGGTATGTGTTTATGCGAAGTGACCCGGCCCAAAGAAAAATTATTGCAATTGAATGAACGTGAGATAAGCAGAATTTCAGTTGATGAACTTGGAGAGTGAATGACAACATATTCTCGCGATATGGAGCATGTATACGAGCTGAAGGAAGACACTTTTAGTGTAAGGTTCATAATTCATTT
This sequence comes from Metallyticus violacea, assembly GCA_030762175.1. Taxonomy (NCBI): domain Eukaryota; kingdom Metazoa; phylum Arthropoda; class Insecta; order Mantodea; family Metallyticidae; genus Metallyticus; species Metallyticus violacea. Next base: position 97,180,652 of record CM060846.1, on the reverse strand, counting down.
GTGCTTCGGATGTTAGGAAACATTTACCTGCTGGTACTAGAGCCAGACCACATGCTATGGGCACCTTATATATTAATGCTTTTGTGCTATTGCGTTTAATCATAGCTCCTACAGTGCTACATAAAATAAAATATTTCATTATGATTCTGCAATACTGTCACGAATACAGAAGCTGATCTAAAATATTAACTAAATAACACTAAAAGTATATTAAAGTAAGTTCAAAATTAAAGGAAGATGTCGAAAGTATATTTTTGGAAATGCGAATGAAATATTGTTTCCTGTTGAATGACATCATAGAGTAATCGGTGCTTTGTGAAGTTATATGGGCAACAATGATGTGCCGCAAGGTGATTAGTTCCTTCAGCTTCCGTTCTATTTTTAGACATCTCTCTTTGTACTATTCAACATTCTTGGACTTATGCTGTCTTTATTAAATCTTAATGTTTTACATTTTGTATCTAAGAGTTGCTCTATTTCGCCATTTTTTAAATTATATTGTTATCTGAGCTACACTTCTAAACCATGTTCGATCCCTGTGCAGAAAAAGATCGTGACATTTGGAGCAGACACCGGTTCTTTTGTTTTTCTTTTGTAGGAGTATAGTCTCGATCCCGCGTCCTTTACTAATACGCTCTCTCATCTCTTGATGTAATGTAAGGAAATAAAATCTAAAACCGCTCAAGTAAAATACCAATAGAAAAGATGTTGACGCTCCTTTAATACTCAAGGATAAGAGCATGACTAGAATTAGGAGCGAATTTTGAAACAGATCAACATATAGAACTATTATGAAAGCAAGATAGGTGAGGATGAATAAACCCTACGGCACCACAAACCCTATCTCTCAGATATCTATTGTTATTCCTCCTTTGTCATTTCAGTGAGTACAGTTGTTTCCCGGGTGTTTCGGTGCTTGGATATGGAAGCGCTGAGTTCAGAGATCAGGATAAGCGGAAGTTAAAACTGCGAACTTTGGATTGCGCAGAAGATAAATGAATGTTCACCAGAATTGACAGATGTGATGGGCTTCGCCGGAATTGCAACTGTTCATTAATATTAAAGGAAATGAAATGAAAATTTGGAACTAAAAAGAGAGTAGAAAATGGAGAATGCTAGTGGAAGAAATCCGAAAATCCCTAGAAATAATCTTGAAAGTACCAAATTTGTTCCCAACTTCCGTTCAGCAGCACTGAGATTTGAACTTGTTTTCGTAGTTGCAACAACCCAGTTCTTTAGTCAGCTGAGTTATAGATTGAATTCGGGTGCTTTAAAATAGCTAGTTATAGCATTTACAGAAATAAAAGTTGCTTGGTAAAACGTGTGTTGGCCGATATTTTCCCTGTAAAGCACATTTATTTACAGAAATAGGTTTGTCATTTTCTAAACAATTCCATGATGTAACACGCAATTAATTCAAATTTCTTGTTATCTCTCAGCTCTGTTTTCTCAGCTTTCTTTTCGCGGCATATTCCTCACAGGACAAAAATTCTAGAGGAAGTTGTATATAGTCTATGAAGAAAGTGGGATATTAGTATATTTCATATTAGTTATTGCTTCTCTTGTGCGCAGATCGGTACCATGAATTGTAAAATCTCTCTCAGTTTTCTGCTAGTTTTGATCTGCTTTCAGCTCGCGGTTTTTCCCATGCAGTTCATAACCATAGCCCCTCTTAGTCCCCTAACAAGGTCCCCATGACATCCCACCCCCCAAAAATAAATACTGATTTGTTTTATTTTTAAACGACCCAGCATTGTGGAAGAGGTTCATTTTCGGCTATTACGTTTGCTGCTAGAAATGTTTAATCCTCCTAATAATGCTGGAGAAATGTTTTATGCTTAACTTTCCTCTTCTGCAAATTTTTTAACATGCGCAAATTTACACATTTCTTAGCTTAATAATTACATTAGGCAGACCGATGTCAGGGATCGAAAGAGGAATTGTTATGATGAAGATATGCTGAATACAAAATACCCGTATGTGTAGGCTCTCTCACATAGGTCCTGGGTCATCTGGAAAAAGTAATAAAGTTAATTTATTTTTCCCACGGGATACATATATCTCTCTTCTACCTATTCTTGCCTGAACGTGAATCGTGTAGAGATATTGCTGTTAGCTGTGTGCAGCTTTCAGTTTTTTTTTTCCTCTGAAAAAAAAAACCGACAATTAACTTTACCCTCCAGTAACAGTTATTCAGTTTCTTCAAACTTGATTATGAAGTCGAAAGTTTCCATTTCTATTTTAACAAATTTCCCCCAACGTAGTTTTGAGCCAACCATATGAGTTTGAATTATTGAGATTTTCTATAATTTACGACTTTATGAACTCAATTAGGGACAATGTAAAAGTATTAGAATAAAGAGATTTATAACTTATAAAATATTTTTGGACATTAGTTATTTAACACAAGATACTCAAACGAAAAGCTGCAGTTTGTAACACTCAGGGAAATAAAAATTTTACAATACTCCCAGTTTTTGGGTCAAAACAAAGTGTGTTAATTATTAATATGTTTTAGCAGTTACAATTTACATATGTTTGTATCGTTCTTGCGCGCATTTATTCCTTTGCGATCGATATACTGGATCTATAATAGCCTTTCCTCTTTCTCTTTTCCTACATCATCACATCATGGTGTGATGAGTAGAATGGTTGACCACTGGCTCATGCAAAGTGCATGTTCATGAAACCAGGATCTGTACCCATGGTGGGTGGTGACTTCATTTCGCTTTGCTTCGCTTCTCTTCCTCGAACACATAGCAAGAACTCCTCGGTTCGGTAGGAATGCACACACATTCGAAACGTTTAATTCTAAATTGCCAGGTCTTCTTCGTAGCCTACAACTAGTGACTCAGGCAGAGATACTATCTGTCAAAAGTTTTAGCGTAACACTATGGCTTAAGTTCCACTATAAATACGCTAGGAAAAGAACGTGCATTTTTAAGCCAAGATAATTCAGGCACAGCATTAACAATTTTATTATCTTTAAACCAGAGAAATTTAATACTTTTACCTTAAAATTGGTTTGCCAGAAAATTGATTAATCATTTTATGGTAAACCTTTGACCAGTTTTGCTTAAAATTTAAAGATTCAAGGGTTCCTATTATATACTTTTATTATTTTATGTTGGTTTCAAAGACGATTAATAAAATTTTAGTGATTTTAATTTTGTTTTTTCTGTAACAATGTAAACTCATAGTATTTATAAGTTAAACAGTATTAAATAGCTAATTTTCCTTATTGAGGCATCCCAGTCGGTATCTCTTTTCGTTCTGCCAACAATTGTGCTTATGATTGTGAATAAATATACCAAGTAAAATGCTTGTATTCTATTAGTTATATGTGAAGAGCATACCAGCTGTAACATGAACAATCCCCAAAAATCTCCAAATGGTACTTAACGTCATTGGAGGGCAGGATGGCCGAAGTATTCCAGGCTAAACATAAAGTCGATATAGGTACAGGCAGGCAAATTGAACACAAATTATACGTATAATGAGCTTTCTCAGAGATAACTTTCTGGTCGTATACTATTAGAATGACGCTTTGGTTACTGAGCACGAGAATCACTGTTCAGCGAAATACAAGCCAGGCGCGAAGTCGATTTGCAAACTTTAGTGGCACTGTCTTCCAGTTGACACAACAAGAAATAAGCTATAACGTTTGAATAATATTATTAATTCCAAAATCTGCTAAGAGAACTGTTTCATCTTACTACAAATTGTGAAATGGTATACCTTCATTCACCAACACAACCAGGTATTCACACTAGAAGTATTTCAATTGTGGAAATGATTACAATATAATAAAATATATAACCCCTAAGGCTCAGATGGGCCAAGACATGCTGCACAACCCTGCCTCCTCTACCTCCGTCTTGCGACGTTATGGACAGAGTGCAGTGTTACAGGGATATGTGATCAGCACATCGTACACCACCAGCGACTCTTAAGCGGCATTCTACATCAAATAGCTCTCCATTTGCCAGCATGAGGTTGAGTTGACCACGTTCTAGTCCCCCAACTTAGAGAAGTTCTAATCAGGTAAAAGGGAATCGAACTCGGGGCCTGTCAGCCAGTAATAAGAAACGCTAATAGACCAAGGAGGCGGTCAATTAAAATATAATAGAAGATGGTAAAATAAATTATTAGAACATTATTCTTTTATCCCGTCAGGTGAAGAAGGGGTCTTGAATGCATAAATTGAATTGCTACAGGCCAGTAATGTTGCTTCGCGATTTGCTAAACTCCTATAGATTAATCTAACAGAGGAACATATTTCTTCTTAGCTTTGACTGAGTTCAACAAGATCAGACATGCATTACTTACATTCGCTAATCAACATAATAGAGCATGTATAAAAATGCTTATAAGAATTTGTCCTGGAGATGTTCGCAAAGAGAGCCGAAATGTATTCAATTTACCTTCAAAATTACGTTCTCGAGTATTCTTAGACCTCAAAGACCACTAATTTCCACCCCACCAGGGCAGGGGGAGATCAACCCTCTAATCTTCATTTCAAAGCTCTCTTATCTTTATACTTGTAACTTTGACATTGCCTCTACCTCGAGCAGTTACTTATCAATTAACCTCTCTATCTATCTGCATAGTTTCCTGTTCCTAAACCTATTTGTTCCATTTTCTCCTTTGCTTTCAATATGCCGCGTCTGAAAATGTGGCTTTCCCTTTGTTAGAAAATTCTACAGGAAATTAATCAACTTTAACATCTGCATCATTTATACTTTCATCTACGTGAATGAAGCTAGATTGGCTTCTCTTGCTGGCTCCAAAGAGCATACGTTTTAATCTACAAAGCAGAGCTTTCTTTTTTTCCTTCCCACACTGGGCATGCTAATTATTTTATGGCTGAGTACCCAAGTTGAAACATTCAACCTGTCCGCCCACGCAAGTATCACAACTGTTGCACTGTTTTATACACTTATGTACTGTAATAGCGTCATGATTAAGAGACTGAATGAACATTAGTGCAAATTTAAAACGTTTCTGCTTATCTCGTAAAAAGTGACAGGAATAACGCTGATTCTTTATAAGGAACAATCACTTGCTACTAATATCCAAAGTATTGTGTTTAATTGGTAGACATTTCTTACTTACTATCTTATATTTTAAACTGCACCTTGTATCAATAAAATTTAAACATCCTCCTGTTGTTATTTTCAAGCGTTCTCTTGTGAAATGTGCCGGAGTGAAAACCCCTAGAGGTATTTCTGAAAGGGGGTTCATTAGTACGGGAGAAGAATGATAAACTTACAAAATTCAAACTAACCATTTAAATATAGTTCATTGAAGAACATCATTCTTGAGCGTAACAATATACCAAAGCGATTAATATTGTCAAAACAACTTTTAAAACAAAAGCTCGCATAACATTCTAAAACAGTTGGTCCATTTAACTGTCAGACTATATCAACTTTGGAGCAAAATAATTATAAATACATAACATATACAAAAATCTTCCAAATATGTTCAAGCTACCCCAGGAATAACAGCATTATATTGCTTCATTATGAAAGCAAATTCACTCATAATACACTACACAATGCCCATGAAGCAAACTGCAAATAATTATAAAATGTTGCTATAAAAAAAAATTCTCAATTTAAAATTTAATTATTAATAAAAGAATATTGCAGTTGAATTAACCCTTGATTGTCAGCAAGTATCTGGGTCACTGGGTTTACATAAGGCAGAAGCTCCATAGTACATTTCCAAAAAACGGCCGAAAATTACCCCCACACCTTGAGCTTCTTGTTTGCGTCTTCACAGAACGAAACAAAGAAGTGTCTGATTTACTAGACACGTAGCATAGCCATGCATTCTCAATCACTTTGCCAGGAAGGTATTTCAACCATTAGGCGAACGCTTCCAAATTAAAGCCAAGTCTATGAAATAACTAAAGAGGAAAGGAAGGGGTAAGAAAAGAGAACTTGAAATATTAATCGGGGGAAATGAATGCGCGCATAAAAGACACATCAAAGATATGCTAAGACGTATTTCTTTATTAATTTTGCTTAACCTGAAATTAGCTTTTAAGCCTACATTTTAATTATGTTTCTTTTCTTGGGGGGAAAAAAGCCAAGCCTTAATATGTATGCGACGTTTGAAACGTTTGGTTAGGCACATAATTTTGGAAAATACGAAATTTATTTCTCAACCTATTCTTGACATCCTGATTCGATGTCTAATGCTTAAGTTTAGCAGTAGGAGCAATTCGCTAAGAACTAAGTTGAGCAAATATAATAATATGAATCAATTCGTGCAGTGTACTAGAAAACTGTTTTCTACCGCAACCTTGGTGTATTTTCATTTAATAAACTTTTAAAACGGCGCAACAATGGCGCAAAGTAGGTTTCTGTTGATATTTTATCCTTTTCCTAGCAGTCTACCAAGATTATTCCTTTAGATTCCCAAAAATGTGGTCACCTCAGTCAACAAAATACGTTTCATCCTCTTCAGACTTTCCCAGGACTGTAATTGAAAACTATATAACTCAAACCCTCCCACACATCAATATTCGCACTTTACCAGCCATTGTTCAACTGCTTTGACTACCATTTCGGTTTACAAGGAAAGTATGCGAAATCAATTAAAAATTCATTTGTATTGTATGAGAAAGTTGGAAGAAGTAGAATGGGATGTTGGTGGTGCTGTTGGAGGGGGAAGGGGATAGTGGTAGACTTTTATTGGGTTAACTTTACAATTAAGCAAACAGCCACTATTGTTGTATGGGTTTTGAGGCCGCACATGCTGATTCCGTCCATTTACCACGTAATATAATCCGGCTAATCACCCACCTATAGGTATTTCTGAATTTATGCAACCTGCTAAGCGGCACTTGTATTTTAGACCTGCCTGTCTTTATATTCCATTATCGGTTTATTACGCAATCTATATATATATATATATATATATAGAGAGAGAGAGAGAGAGAGAGAGAGAGAGAGAGGGATGACGGATGTAAGGAATTAAGAAATTCAATGTAAAAGTCGTTTAAGGGAAAGACGGTATTCTGAACTGCAAGTCCAATCCAAAAACATGTTACCCTTACACTAAAAGCTGCACCAGTTTTCTAGCACACCATAAGAGTTCCGACTTTATTAAACGCACTTACTATTTGTTTTTATATCTTCAGCTGTCATGAGTGATAACTAAACTTTAATTTAAAAATTACTGAAACATCATGTTTGATGCGATACCGTGGACTGCGACCATAAGGAGTTCCTGCTGTGACTATCTACAACAAAACATTTTTGTGTCATTCCCCTTTCAATTCTAAGAAAAACAACGGCTTTAAGCTTTCAGCAATTTCTTTGCATTTGTACATTAAATCTGTGCTTGCCACAGAAAATTGTAACCTGCTGGTTGTATACATAGGAATACCTAGTGGTAAATTTTAGCCTGTGTTCAAGAACAGTAGCATTTGCTATGGCTGTCTTTGCATACTTACATGCAATGAGGTTATTTGAGTTATTTGAGTGCAGCCGCCCCAGCCGGAAAACGGGAAATAAAGTCGCCTTGCGTAAAGTTAGCATTTTTATTTTAGTATTATATTTTTACTGAAAGCACAAATTTATATTATATTTAAGCTGATGATAAAAAGTACTAACCTGTGTTATCAGAGATGCTGAAAAGTATGTCCCCAGCCGATACATCTGCATAAGAAATTCCTGCATTTCATCTGACATTTATTCTATAAGAACACCACAGTTCGAAACACGCTTCTCGTCATTAAAGTCGGCCCTGGTAGTGTAGTGGTATTCATACTTGCCTTCTAATCCCAAGATCGCGGATTCAAACCCGGCCAGGATCGATGAATTTTTTCTGGCATAAAATTCCTAAGTATGGCTTCCTTCGGAAGGGAAGTAAAGCCGTGGGTCCCGTGTCGTACATTTACAGCACGAAAAAGAACCTCAAGATTGAAAGAGAGGCCTCTGAGCAAAATTTGTCGGCCGTTCACGCCCTGAGTTGAATGGGACGCTGATGACCTGAGATGTTAAAGAGCATCCATAAATAAAACAAATTCCAATTCGTCATTGAAAGATCCTGTCTCTCCCAACTTTTTAACAAGTTGGTGAAAATGTTTTCAACTTAGAACATGGTCGCCAGGACATTTTCTTGCGAATCGCCTCACCACTTCTCTAAAATAATTCGTTTTCACATCGTACATGAAGTCCTTTCTTCAAGATTATATTTATGTTGTGGCATGAATCAACATACAATTTACACACAGTGAAAGCACCGAATTACACTCGAACGCACATCTATTTGCTGACAAAATGTACCCCAAACTAGCTATATGCTGCTACCTGAGCATATACCATGGCCTTCACGGCTGATAACTCCCAGTAAGCAGAGCGCGGCTGCTTACTGGGTAAGTAACTTAAATATCCTCACTGTACATGTATACATTTGCTATGACAAGCTTCATCTATGTACCTACATACATTAAGCACTACCTCTGAGCCCCCTTCCCGTTACTCGCCCTATCCCCTAACGTCCTCTTTCATCTAGAATCTTTAACCTCCTTTGTCGGTTCTTCGCAAAAAAAAAAAAAAAAAAAAAAAAAAAAAAAAAAAACCTCATCTTATGCAATTATCTCTCATTCACTGACATTCAAACTTATGTTGGCATTCATAAATAAAACTGTGGAACAGCGGGCAAAGTCTTTCCACTGCAACATTAACTATTTTACCGTCTTTGCGAAAGCTCTTATGAGCCTTTTAAAACGGATTCTTCCCTCCCGCTCACAGACATCTAAATATCCCTCCCCCTCTAACCCTGAACTATTTGAAACTGCAGGCTAAGCGAAACTTTTTCTGCGCATTGTGTCTCAGTATTTGTTTGGCAGTATCTACGCATCCGACTTTTATCCATTACGCTTAATGGTTCTCTTAACGAAATATACTCCAACCTAATTTGTTGTAAGGCTTTTCTTGTTTTGGATGCCGAACACATAGCCCACTCTTCCTTTATTTGTCCTTCGGACACACTTTTCGCAGAATTCCCCACCCGTTTTCTTTGATTTTGATTTTACATTATCGTTATAGATAACCCGTTTGCTGTACCCCTCCCTATCTGTAGTTTCCGTTTCAGAAACTCAGTTTGTATCTGATTTAATTCCTTGCTGTTTTCTCACCCCAAATTTGGCCCCGCACGACAGAGTTGATCTAACAGCTATCCAAAAAACGTATGCTTCTATGTTTTGCCCACCTGTGATTGCAACGAACGAAGAGAGTGTTGGATTTCGGAGTCACCTCGATGATGAAACACACCGTAATACTTCTGATGCTCCTATCTGAAATATGTTGGATATTTCTTTTGCCACGTGTGAACGTTGCAATATATGGATTCATGCTATCATGGCGCTTTTATACATTGAACTTTGCGTCGCTCATTGTGTATGGTTATAGCTGTATTGTTGCTTTGCCATGCTCCGTTCATACCTTGGTGCTGTTCTTTTTATGAATAAAACTTACCAGCAAATAGCATTTGAGCCTCTTTTCTCCATACTGTCTGCTAAGTGTTCGCCATATTGACGTCATCGTGCATGTTTGAATCTCCGTCGCACCGTTCTCCTACGTTGCACTCAACATGAACTATCTAATGTTATCGGTGGCATAAGAGGAAAAGTGATAGCGAAAGGTTCTGATCTCAAGGTATTAAGGTTGCGATGAAGCAACTCCAGCAATCAGCACAAGGCGTAATGTCGCCTAATGCATTTTATTTGATCTGATATATGTAACAACACTCTCGTTCCGTGGAATATCCCAATAACAACAATCGTAATAACCAAAACAAATTTGATCACAGAATAGTCCCAGAAGCTTCAAAAATCGCAAATTCTATTAATTTTACATACACTTCTAAAACTCTGGTTATGACTCAGCTCGAATTTCTTTTTATCAAGAATGTTCACGTTATTCATTGTTCCCCGCAGTTCCCTTCCAAGCATTCGAAAATGTTAATACTGTTTTAGCATCATTGTTCTTTGATTGTATGGGTTAGTGACTGAGGATTTTTTTTACAAATATTAATACTGTTTTATTATAATTAGTCTAGTGATTGGGGATTTATTTCAACAGGGCTGCCTGCACGATTCGCAACGATTCTTCTACCTTTAGCGTAATCTGCGTAAAATCTTGTTGGTTATCACTATTTTAACGCCGTGTTAAGAACAAAACGTTACATGCTACAATAAAAATAGTACGATCATAGTTCCTTGCAATATTTCAAGTAAATAAACCACCTGGGAAGTTCCATATTTTGCTTTCTTTTGTGTGCATCATTTTGTTTCCCCTCCACATTCATTCTGCTAATGACTTTTCTAGTGCAGCTGCTTTATTCTATTAATTACTTCCCTTCCCTTTGAATCTTTTTACTAAAGTCTCATAATGCCTGGGTTTCTCGTAATTGACTTTGGTTTTCCTATATAAGTCAATTACCAGTTTATAATCATACGTCTAATACATTATTATTATTATTATTATTATTATTATTATTTAAGGCATTCTATCAACATATTCATCTGTATATATTACGAACGACATAGTCTCGAAACTAGACACGATGCAATTTCATCATATTTACATTATTTTAGTTTCTTCACATTTCGTGGCATGCACACTTTACGGAGTTGTACACCATCCAGAGGATATGACATGCTTTGTAATGGATATCAGGCATTGTTTGTTTCGGAAACTACGCACTTCCCTCACGTTCATAGCAGTCATACTTCAACTCTCTGAAAGAGTAATGATTGCATTTTAACCTGGAAGTTCGCATACTTTCCATATTAGATGAGTAGAGGTTCCAAGTGAGTTTCATCTTCGGTGCACATAAATTCACGTTTGAACTCTTTTATCCGAAAATAGTTTTAATGCTGTGCAAAGGAGTTCAATTCTTCATATAAAAAGTTAGATCGCTGCATATACTCAATGTGGGCAGTGGTCAATTTAGACGACTCTTAAACTATACTTCGGATCTAGATGCTTGAAGATTTATTTTTCATTCCTGCCCTACATTGTTTGAAATACACGTGAAGTCTTTAAACTTTTTAACTTACGCACGGCTGTTTATTTTAGTCCAAAAGATTTCTTTATTTTATTTTTATATAACTATACTACCTCTAAATCAAGTTTATATATTACCTTACCTCTGCAGTTAAGAGATAGTTGCTAAGCCCTTCTACAGCGTGTTTCATATTTCTTAAAATCATATTCTCGTGTAATCATGACATACCTGACCTTGTGAAAAAATTTAAAGGAAGGAAATTTACTAAAATCATGTAATAAATGTAATTTAAAACATCCACAGAATTAGGAGAGAAAATATGTTGTTTTTTTCGAATTACATTCGTAAATTAGTTTTCTTTTATTTGGACATATAGTCCACGCTCGTTCCAGATATTTGGATTTGAAAAATGTTACAGAATGCTTTCAGTAATCATATTTTGATTGTAAATGTTTCTCATTCAATGTTATAACTTATTTTAAAAAGCAGTTTTACCATCGCTTAAGGAACATGTGGGTTGCCTATTCTAGAGTATCGATTCTGGGAACAAAAGTCCGAATTTCTGTTAGTATAAAACTCCAGAAATGACAGTGTGTAGAAAAACTCTCAAATTTTAAAATTTCTATAGAAAGTGATGTTTTCACTTGAGAAGTGTGTGTCATTAATTACCTGCTGTGATAACGCCATGAACTTTTACGAAGAAAAATGTTAAAGTTGCTTATATTCGTTATTTAATTAATTTACATACAGAAATATATTTTTGTTTTTATTTAAATATAGAATATACTCTAATATAATTGGAAATGATGCCTGCTTTTTATTTTATTTTATGTATAAAATATTTTACACGAGCAAAATCATTTTAAATATCTATTACAGGCAATGATAGTAAATTATAAGTATTCTTATGTATGAGTGAAAGTTAAAAGAGTTCAACAGTAAATGTGAGCGAATAAATAAAATATATTTATTTATTTCAATAAGTTTGTCAGAAAATAATATGCCTAATAAACCAGCGGGCTGTAAATAGCCATTCATCTCTTGTACGTAAGCTTGAAGAGATATCTAATATTCCATTCTGCGTGCATATACTGGGATAGTCCTTCCGTATGCATCTACCCTTTAATTTTAAAATCGTTATAAAAGCCTGGATGTATGACAAAGCTATTACATGGGAAGAAGGGAAAGTCGGTTTCAGGTTGGCTAGGGGAGGAGGATTAATTGAATATAGAAGATCCAAGGACTTTTTGATACTTGCAAATTAAAGTACCTTTCATTTTGTCAAATTAATATTGTTATATTACATTCGATTTAATGTTTTATATACATTTACATTGAACTTGTTTTCATTTACGTTGAAAATGAACGCTAAAGGAGGCTCTGATAACTGAAAAATAGAAAAAATAGAATTTATGTAAAACTTAACACGGTCGGATTGTTTAGTATAAGTTGTATAAATACTTTAAGCCATCTCTTATACTTATATAAAGGATTGGATTTTCAGTCCCTTAACCCCTAATTTGACGAAGTATTGTTGTAAGTTGGAGACGTGGGGACTAAGGGAGCGTAAATAATGCAAAAATACGTTCTATATTGCTGAAATATTTCACTTCATGTAAAAGTATTACTACTTTGTACTGTGAATCGAGAAGGTAATTGTACCTTTGATATATTGTGAATAAAATGGCTAAACAAAGCATAAATATGAACAAGTAATATTACAACATATTATAAGCTATTCATTAATATTTTGTTTAAGTCATAAATGTTATATATGGCTTTGGCCATATTATATAGTTATATTTTTGCATTAAATCAAGTATTTGCAATTGTTTTATATGCTGTGTATTTTTTGTAATTCATAACGTGTATTTAAATTATTATTTTGGATGTGTATTTACCTTAATGAACGTTTATTTTGCACGACGTTGTTCCAACCGGCTCTCGTCACCTCTAATTCTGCTGCAGCAATACTCCATGTCAGCTCAATCCCAAGGCCCAAGAACTAGAAATCCGGGTTTTGCTCATAATTCATGTAAGCAGATTCACTTATTGTAGTCGTTCACTGTGAGGGAAGTGACGTGTTATACCTTCTGAGGGAAGTTAATATACTGTAAAGATGTACGTAGTATGAGACAAGTTCTAAATTTTTCTTTTATCAGCGTGAAGTTTGCAAGGAGGCTTAAATTCTTAAAAAGAGATCCCGTAAAAAATACACTGCTGGCTATTAAAAACTACAACATATGTGCGCCTTCATAATAGCCATATGGAAATGTCTGTCTTCTCGTTCGGTTTTTGGTTGTGACCATTGGAATCCTTCACGTTTGTCTGTTCGTCCTGCCCCAATTCACTGATCTCATGTTCGTTTCCCTGTGAACGTATTTCGTCAACGCGGAATGGTATCCCTCACTCTCGGTGAGTCGCAGTTCTTCCTGGACAAGTGCTGCTGGTATTGCTGTTGTATTTTCGAAGAGTCATGCTCGTTCCTTCTGAGAAAAGGTGGGATCGGTTTAACGTGTCTCTTATAGCGTTGCAAATTTGAAGGCCAGCAGTGTAACCTTAGGAACGTTTATCATACCTTTTTTTTTTTCTACAACAGCTCAAAATTTATTTAAATATATATTTCAAGCTGAAGAGGTTATAAAATCACGATTTAATGGACGTCTAAATCCGCCATAATCAATAAAATGGTTAATAAAAGTGTAATTATACATGTAAACTATGATTTGGTTTATTTATCGATACTGTTTAACATCCCGGGACATCAGCGTCCACTCAATTCAGGGCATGAAACGGCCGACAAATTTTGCTCAGAGGCCTCTCTTTCAGGCTTGAGGTTCTTTATCGTGCCGTAAGTATAAGACACAGTACCCACGGCTTTACTTCTCTTCCGAAAGAAGCCGTACTTAGGATTTTACGCCCGAAAAAATCCACCGACCCTGGCCGAGATCGCACCCGTGATCTAGAGTTCACCACTAGACCACCAGGATTGCATGCAAACTATGAGTACTACATACCTAACCGGAAAATAATTCGGAGTAAAATGTGAAAATGAATTGGTTTCTTGTAATATTTACGCGATGAAAGATCGAAATAAATCGCTTCTTACTGAAGGAGGCTTTTACATTGAAAAGGGTAATACTTACGATGCCTAAACTGTACAGTAGTGCATAAAGTAACTAATGATTTAGGCACAGGACGTTTAATTAACGACCTTAGACACTAACGACTAAGCAACTTGCAACTTTCCGCACTCTCATGGGAAAAAAATATAGTTCTACTCACAAGTACACGTTGTAGAACGATTTCCGAGGTTTACAACGTAAAACATGCATACTAATTGCTACCATGACAAAGTAAACACCAGCAGACACAATAGCTGAGACAGTTTGTTTAATTATTTGCTTTAAATATATTCATTGTTGGTGTTTCAGAGCTACGTTGATAACATTATCGCACAAACTGGACTATAAATGTAGGGTGCTTGGTTGATATCCTCTTACACTGACAAGCAGTATCTTGCGCTTACCATGCACAGTAGATGGATCCTTCCTGTAATATGCTCGAAAGCGACGTCGAATTGTGATTGTGGAAATTCCAGCACAGACAGTCTCTGCTGCTGTGAGCAACTTTTTCTGGTAATCGGCGAATCGAGCTGTCATCGAGAGCAATATAAATGCAAATTAGCAGACATTTTTTGGGTCGCTATGCAAGATGTACAAGAGCGAATCAATGTTTAGAAAGAACTGATATTTTAAAACTATGCAGATATTTTTACTATCCGTTTGTTTAAAAATGAGTCTCGCTGCACCTTAGCTACAATCGTGATTCGACATATTTCTGTGGCACATGAACAATAACAAACACATACAAGTGAAGTAAAACAAAAGGAAAGTGTTTATATATAATTACTTAAGTAGGCATAGGACAGATTCAGACTGCCTGTTAACTATAAACCATGGTATTAATTTAGGATTTAAAGTGTTATTGCATGTTGTGCTAATTCTAGGAAAAATTTGTAAACGAATACGGAGACATCTGCTTTAAGCGGCTTAGTACCAAGTTGGCGTAATTATTCTTAATGCCACTTTGCATTACTGACTCAAACAAACTACTCGAAAAGATAACTGCTATTCATCTCGTCTAGAGCACGCTTACTTCTGGATTTTAGTGTAGTAAATGCCATACTGTTCGGAGTTGATTGAAGTGTTCTAGAGCGAAATATGCATTTTTCCAAAAGAGAAGTAACAAAAGCACACCACTCGTAGACGGGATGTTTGCCTGCACCTCCTGAGAAAACGTGTTATTGCGTTAAGTAATCATTGAAAGTTATTGTAGTGAAAATAAGACTGCTTATCTCGGACGGATGAAGATGTTGGAATGAAACAATTATTGGTGAGGCGATCACTCTGTTTTCTTGGTGTAAAGTGGAAGAAGAGTATCAGCAACTCTCAACAGCAGTATCATTCAATTCAGTTAGTTCACAAGTCAAACTTGTCCTTGGCTATTTCTATTTATACCAAAGGTTTGTGGTCTTGTCGGTAGATAATTTTCTATATATCACAAAGCAACACTTATGGTTTAGAAGCCATAACCACATTTAAAAATGTAGTCTTGTTATTTAAAAGTCTCTTATAACATAAAACTGATTTTATCTCATATTTTGATAGTACGATCTTCATAGATTTCTTTGAATTTTAGTAATATATTTAAACCAATTAAGTTTTTAGAATTTGAAATTACTTCTCTAAAATATCTACTAATTTTGTAATTAACATATTAAATACTTTTAAAAAACTGTTTAGATAACAGTCCAAGGTAGGGTCTCGTTACTCCACATATATTGATGAATTTATGTGTTATATTTCCTCGGTCTATAAAACTTTCTCCCTAAGGAAAATTCTTAAATTTTAAACAACAAAAAATAACAATGAATGATTTGCCTACAGACCTCACATTAGAGATATAATAAATATTAAAATGTGACGCAGGGCTTTAAATTGACTTCACAAACCAACAATACATTTTTATAATACAGGAAAGTTAAGTATAAAATAAAAATTGTAAATTATTTTTTCTAAAGTTTGCTCATGGTTATTCTTAAAATTAAAGATGAAGATGTGAAACAACAGTAGACGCATAGCAGACAGTCGTTAAAATTGTTACATCTTGGAAGATCTTTCACCTTATCTTAAATCCTTATGTGCCTAAACTTATCAACTGGTTTTCTGATTTTGCATCGTAAAACGTCAACAAATTTAAGATTTGGCCGTTATGTTTGTTCCCTCTCTAAGTTCTTTTGTTGTATCCATTTTGTTTTCGGATTAATTATATTCCTTTTCCCTCATAGGTTATATGTATAAGGATATTTGGTTACATTAGACGCTAAACTTCGTGGCATACTGGTCAGCCAGCATAAAAGCAATTTAGCCAGAGTAAACCTCAACGGTCAATTTCTTTACTCACCCTTATCCGTAGTGAAATTATCGGACCTACTAGAGCGGCAGTCCTGAGCGACAGCGGAGAGAGCCGAACTCCTAAGTCCCGAACGGCTGGAAGGAAACTCCGATGTAGCCTCATGACTGCATAATCTGCACTTAATTGTTTTCATTTCACAGTTATAGGCGTACGATTTCATTCTTTTTTACAAGAGGGTGAAAATTTTATTACACGAATTTTACGCAACACTTACATTTCTTTATTTACACTCCGCTTGCAACAGTACAAATGTTGCATATATTATTTTTTTGTTAATCGTAATGCAACCTATTTGTTATCCTGCCTGTAATATGTTATTCCTTATTACAAAACTGAGTTTTTCACTTTTTACCACCTGTTGTCTTATTTGAATTCAATTAATTCAAATATATACACACATTAACCTTAACGACCTCAGGTAAATCTTAGAAACCGGTGGACCCAGTGGTTTGCTGCGGTGAGTTACGATCTGACGACCTCGCTTGCCTCCTTTTCGTAAATATTAATTGAAAGGGGATTATGTGCTATTAAGTAGGCGGGTAAAATATTGTAACGGTGGCATCCTTTGACTGCAGCAGAAAAAAGTTAGTAAATATAAATTTATAGCGGATTGTGTGCATAGTAGTGTGTTAATGAATAAATCATTGTAATGATGGCAAACCTCCTTTAACTCCAGCAGAAAAAAAAACATCAAGATGTGAGGATTCGAAACCACTACCTTCACAATTATAGCATGACGCTCTAACCGTCTGAACTATCATGTAGTTGTGCTTGAAATCTGTTTATCTAACTATATCTATGGAAGTCACACTACCTTAGGCTTTCTCCTCTAGCGCTCGGGAGTGGCTCGAGACTGCCGCTCTAGCAACTACGAGAATTTCACTACGACAAAAGATAAGTTATTTCTTTTGGCTCGGACAGATAATGTAGAACCGGCCAGGTGCAGAGAATCACTCGGCGTCGGCATAGTGTGATGTATGTAGAAAGGAGGCCGAGTTTTTGAGTAGTCGACACTTGCTCTATACTTAGGGCAATATACGAGTAATTTTTGTCAAAATGTGTACTTATTTATAAGCACATATTTTTCTGCTTTTAGTACAAAACACTGTGCATTATGTATAGAGAAAATATTTATACCAGCAAACGAAGACAAACGCACACCGGCACGCACGTATCACTTTCTTTGTCCAGCTTGTGTTTAGTTTACAGCTGAGTAGCAAAAATTCAGTGTGAATCAAAGACGAATATCTCACTAGTTAAGCGGAGACTTGTGGAGATATGTTCAGAATTCTGTGCCCTTTCTGTTTATATCATTCCCGCAATTGTATTTTAAATATTTTAGTGTAAAATACAAATTCTGCCCCTTAAATTATTAAAGATGTACCATTAACTGACAATACAGCATGGGGGAGATTGCACATGATTGGACGTAGCCTGAAGCATGCTCCGCCTTTATATGCCATTAAATTTTGCATCTGCTTTAGTGTACGCCATCCATGCGCTCTACATGTTCCTTGCTGTTTGTATTTTGGAACTTTTTATTTAAACAATATAATATATTTAATACAATTAATAGTGATATTTCTGTAACTGATTTTATGAATCTAATTTGTGCCATTTTTTTAACATTTATTGTAACCTTGTGATTCATTGTAATTATTGTTGTTACTAAACCATACATCAAGACGGAAACTGCCGTAGTCTTATAAAAGTATAGCATTTAAAAAGTGCAAAAGTTTGTAAACTAAAGGAACAGATGGTATTATCAGGAAAGTGCAACTTCATACTTCCAGTGTTCAAATATTAACTTACTGCTTCAGCTTTCGTTATTGTTTTTTTTCTGGTGTTGTAGATAAAAGCATTCTATGCGCATTTTCTGTTGCCACGTTTGAGAATTGTGGCCATAATATACAGAGATTTTGAATGTAGTGCTTTAGAAAAGAAATAGTGTTCTTTAATGAACCTGGATCAATACAATATAACGAACCACATTGTGAAAATAATCATATTTCATAGATGAATTCAGTTCGTTAACTGAGAGCTAAAAGTTACCTTCAGTTGTTTTATATCTGACGTGCCCTATGAGATGGACATTGGTTATGTTCATATGATATTTTTTATTTTCTATTTTTCAAATTTAACATTATTTTTTGCAATAAATCCTTATCTTTCATGCTTCCACTGACTTGGGATTACTTCGGAGACTATAGACACCTTTAAGGTATATGCTGCTCAAATTTGTAAAAAAAAAAAAATAAAAAATAAATAAATAAACAAGCTTGTATTTCTTCCTTTTCTTTTCCCACTTTTCCCTTCTTCTTCTTCTTCTTCTTCTTTTTGCTGACTTTAAAATTCTCAACTTTTTCTTCCAAGATATAATTTTTAGGTTAGGTTTTCAGGTTTCTGTAACACTGGTCTATGTTACTGTTTTACTAAAGTGAGTTCGGTTATCCTTAAACTCTGGTTCGACGTAATTCAGTCAGGAATTAACAGAAGCTTATAGCAGCTAGCACTGCAAATCTCCTGTTTTGTATTTAAACATGGTATACTGGTTCCACTCTGTAATATCCAAATTAAATTAGCCTTGAATGAACCTTCATTTGACATATCAGTGCGTTAATAATAATAAGGAACATCTATATTATCTCCTTGCTATGAAAACTGTCTGTAGTATACGATTAGCCTGGCGATATGACACTATTGGGCGAACCCATAAAAAATAAACCCCATTAAGTGTCCAAAATCCTGAACACTTAACAAGGAGACAGTTAAATTAATAGCAGAAATCAGCAACTTGTTTCTGGAGCTTCATAAAGATATCAGAGATCCAATTGATATGAATATTCGCAAACGGACCTTTAGAAACCACTCAGCAATACTGGGAATTATGTATACCATAATTAATAACTTTGTTTACTCGTTCTAAAATTCAAAAGAAAAGATGCTTAAAGTCTACAGCAATAACTTAGAACTGAAAATGATATAAGCAAATTTAATGCTAAAACTTTGTTTTTTGTGTTTTAGGCGCATTTACGGGAAGAAATAAAGAGGAAGTTATGTGTTTGATGTCTCAAGTATGTACCCTTGACATTTACTTGTTTAGAATTTCCCGTTATTTGCTTTCTTTCCTCCGAAATTAACTTCGTCAATCCTCTCATTTTAATTTATTACTGGTAAATTAAAAATATTCTTTTTCTGCTCGGTAGCTAATAAATTAACTTTAAATCGCTAGTTTATCGCACTTCTAATTTCCATATTTACTCCTACTTCTATGTCTCTCTGTTCTATTTAATTACTCCTTGCTGCAGATTCCTGACTGTGTACTTAATCACGGCAGTATCTTCTGCTGCTTGGCCACTTACGATAATAGCGTTTATATTGTTAGCACAGTAAGGGCAGAGTTGTAAAGGTTACGTCAACAATGGCGGCTTCATTAATGCAGCACACTAGATCCGTTATCGGTCTTTCAAGCACGAAAGGACTCTAACAGGCTTAAATTTATCTCAGAATACAGTAAAATACTCTAGTAGACTGAGAAAGCACAGGTCACCAATTTCTGCAGCAACCTCTTGACAATTCACATGCTTAGCTCTTTTCATATTTTTGCATTAGTTTTGGTGATGGTGGCACCTATATGGTTACATAAATGACCAACAAAAAGATCAATTTACTCTTCATTCACAGCCTTTCAGACCAGCATGTGATTGGGTAGGGCAATGGTGCCAGTTTTTTAAAAATATTAGGTTGGCCCAAAGTAAAACTAACTGAATAAAATGTTTAATGTTTAAGAAAATAAATATAAATTAATCACAGCCAGTGTTTTGTCAATATAAATCTGTCATAAATATTTTGATATGATGTAATAAAATATAATCTTAATAAACTTGGGTACTAAAACTATTAACCGTACAATTAAAGAGGACGCCGTATAACAAATGTGTTTCTCCTATCTGCGCTTCTTCCTATAAGTTCATCAAAGACTGCCTCCAAATCTAAATTTGGGCTCGGTCCTTGTGCACAT
This sequence comes from Metallyticus violacea, assembly GCA_030762175.1. Classification (NCBI taxonomy): domain Eukaryota; kingdom Metazoa; phylum Arthropoda; class Insecta; order Mantodea; family Metallyticidae; genus Metallyticus; species Metallyticus violacea. Next base: position 97,160,122 of record CM060846.1, on the reverse strand, counting down.
TCAAGATGGCCATATAATTGAGTCTTATCGGCTTCATTGTTGGCATCAATTTATTTATTTACTTATTTATTTTTTATTTTAAAGCAGAAAATCATCTTTCGCGGCTGTGACAGTGGAAATGAATGCTGTCAGAATCAAACGTACGAATTTTACAAATCAGGAACAGTTTTACAAAAACTTTGGCTTTCAAAAATTCTATTACATTCCCACATATATGCACATGTGTGTGTGTGTGTGTGTGTTCGTTAATGCAGCATCTGCACTGTAAACGGAAAGCGTCATAATCAGAAATATAACCTTCAGAAACATTTTTTCTCCCTTTATCACTTTCACTTTCTCCGCACGTTCTATCGGAAAAAAGTATTTATAACTGTTCACTTGTTCCTAAATTAAGGGTAAATTTCTGTTCGAATACTGGACGAGGTAATTATTAATTCGTGGTCAATTAATTACAAATTTATTCATTATGTCACTGAACTAAGACCACCGAGAGTGCCCGAATTATTTACTAACACTTCATAGTTAATTGGCAGTTAAAGTGCCGTCTCTGTGTTCCTCCGCCGGCTTGTCAATCATCAATGTGTAAAAGCAAAGCAAACTAGAGGGAGAGAAACTCAAAGTATTAAGAGAAAATAAGCAGGTTTTCAGAGTGGATCAAAGTGCACATTGCCCGCATGAGGCTACAAACCCTTTTTAATGTTCTCCCTGTTGTCTTCTTGACTCGGCTACCTGCTAAGCTAAGAACTGGTGCTGCTATTATATTGCACTGGTCTTATTTCAACAGTTGTACTCCTCTGAGAATTATTACAAAAACTACAACAAAAATCAACTTACCGGGTGGGCCACTAGGGAGAGAAAGCAAAGCTTTTGTAAACAAATTAGGCGACGTTGTGTGTGGTACGCAGTGCAGCAACTCTTACAGGAAACATCCTTGGTTCGGACTAACAAAACCACAGTAACTTCAGATATAAACCATTTACTTACCTCTAAATTGATGATCATACTCGTTCTTCTGTACAACGCCGTAGTTGCTCACTAGAGGGCTTCGTTTAATCACCCTTCGTCCGCCGTGTGCTGGTGCTTTGTTTGTCTGTGTATGTAGTGAGAAAACAAAATCGTTCGGCGATTAAAAAGCAATCCAGTTTGAGCTGAAAGCAATAGATAAAGTTTACCAAGTTGGTCTGGAAACTGAGCTTTGATTATTTCATAGAAAGCACTCACATGTACTAATCTTTAGACTTTCATAATGAAGTGGAAGAAGTCAACAATTCTATGTGTATAATTATTTTCATACAGATCCTCTTCGGAGTTGTACTTGCCCTTAGAGACCTCTACTGGTCAACTGGGGCATTTTACAGAAAAACGAATAGCGCCAATGATTCAGGTGAATGACCAACAACAGAATTTTGATTAAATTGTGTTTGTTGGAACTAGATAGTTTTTTGTTAGAAGTTGTACGGAAACTGAGAAAACTGAATATAAAAACGACAATGAACTGCCATACCTGTAGTTCTCTTATAGAGATTTACATTTTCTCTTTTCTACACCATGGCTATAGTGTGAAGCACGATATGTTGAGTGTCACGCGCACGCTCCCACACCTCAGCTTGTCATGCGGTATGAACGCTTTGTCCATAAATCGCTTTTAGCGTAGAAGTTAACCTTTCATGTACACCTTTACTTCTCGTTATTAACATTTAAATTAATACTTTCCATTTAAAACAGAATTTCTGTGTTTATATAAGAAAGCTGGTGTTCTCCCTTTTTACACCTCACACTACCAGCAATTTTAAGCTAATTTTTGTTACAATAGTCGCCTAAATTATTTTTGTCCTCAGTTGTTACATTTCTTCACTTTGTTCTTGGCTAAATTAGTAGATACGTTTGTTTCCGGGTAGTTTTAGTTTCGTGGGTTTTTCTCTTGTTTTTGGTCTTCATCCTAATAAATGGACCAGTTAGAGCAAAACTCCTAATAGTACATTCTGACATATCCGGGTATTTCAATGTTCATTTATCGACGAGGGTTATCATTACATATTGAACATTATTCAAGTTGTTTCCATAAAAGTTTGCAAATTTTTACTTTAAACTCATAAAGTGAATCCACTGCTCCCTGGTTAATGAGACTTCTCCTTTAAGGCGATAAAAACCGAAATGGGACTTGTACGTGAAATAGTTGAACACGATTTTAATTTTTAAATGTATACGCTACATAGCCTGCAACCATTCCTCATAGTTGCAAATTTTCAGAAATTAAGCTTGTTTCCTGTGGGTAATCTAGTTTGCCAACAACTCATCTTCCTCAAATTCTTGTTCGTCTCATCTCATTCCCCATTACCATCACGTCATTACTTCAAAGCAGTTACGTCTTCTAAAACGAGATGCATTACTCCTGTTTTATTTGCATTTCTATTTGGAAGCAATGTTTATCTTCTTTTAGTAGAACTGAATGGACAAATTTCAATTTAAATGTAGCAAAGGGGCATTTCCATAATGTCTTTTTAGATGTAACTTTGAAAATATAAACTTCTTTTGAAATCTTCCTTGTCAAAACGCACGAAACAAACACGGAAATTTTCTGTAGAGAAACGGTCGGCCCTTCTACAAAACTGAACTCATTTGCTTTTCACCTCAGCATCTTTAGGAAATCTATGATAACAAAATACCTAATTCTTGGTTTTCCTTATGCAATTGACACAGGAAACATGATATCTTAATTCCTTCTTAATAACGTTCAGAACATTAAAGAAATCTTATACTAACAAAACTTACTAAAAATGTCATTTATATAATATAAATGGAAAAAGAATATTTTATTGCATGAAGCATACATCCAAATGCTTCAACCCACTCTGTTATTACAATTGATGTGGTGCACCGTAACATATAAAAACACACGTTCTGTTATAATTTAAACTGGTGGATATCAATTAACATTAAGGCTCCCCGCATCTCTTTCACGATCATATGAATATTTATCATCAAATTTTGACTAGGATGCCACGCCATTGTGAAAGTATCGGCTTCCACGTCCATAAATTTTTCTCCGGTTTCAAATTCGCCAACATCAATCATTAAATATTCTGAAGCAGATGCATAAAAAACGTCTGTCGTGCTAAAACTTGTGCTACATACTGGCCAATCCAACTTTGAAAAGTGCGTAAACATGCTAGTTCATCCACAGCCCATAATAAAAAAAGGGGCAACTGCAGTTGCAAAATTTGGCCTCTAGGATCAAATTTCATGCAGATACACATTCCAGGGTGCCTTTAATATATGCTGAAGTTCTAGGTCAGGTTAACTTAAAATATGAATAGCCAGTAAGCCATACTGCAAGTAAAGATAACATGGACACCACTGACATCACAGGCAGGAAATGCTACTGCACATACCCCCGTGATACCTACCGTATAACATAACGTGGTGTGAAGTATCTTCTGGTTTTATAACCGTTTTAACTTCGGTGTCTGCCTTTCTCGCAGCTTTTGTTGCAGCAGTCAATAAACTGTAGGTTCAACACTTCGATGTAGTGTTATAGCCTAACAAATAGCGCTGTTGTCAACAGTTCGTAAACTTGGTAATTTATATCTTCTGTAGATTCACCTGAGGTTCTGTTTGTGTGCTTCACTTTTCGAAAAATGGGTGGCATTAGGAGTGAATCAAGAGATTAATAGAAGCATTGCGAAATGTTTAAATACTGTGCATTATATGATTTTTAATGGTGTTTAACGCCCGTTTTTACTACTGAGGCACCACAGTCGGCGGACACTGATGATGTACGAGGTGAAATGATACATTGGAAAAGAATTTTTTAAGGAAGGAAACGTTCCAGGCCTAAGTTTAAGGTACCTCCTCACATTTGCTATTTATGAGGACTGAGGAAAACCTGAAAAAAACCTCAGTTAGGGAGGACGATCCTGGCCAGATTCGAACCCCAGACCTCCCGCCCACGAGTACGCGCCTTAACGACCTCGGCCACCAGTGGCGGTACATTATATAATGAAAAACCAAAGCAAAACAGAGAAAAATAAAGCATTGTTAATTATGAACCATAATAGCGAAAAATGGTACTTTTTAACAAGTATCAAATTGTGGCATATATAATTGTTTAAAAATTTTGGTAAAAAGTCAAATTAAGCAATTTTTTGTAAAATAAGTATTTCTATTTTTTACTGTGTGTTTTTGGAGTTGTAATTTTTTTCGTCTCGTCGGAAGAAAGATTGTATAGAATCCTGCGAAATAACTATTCACGGCCTCAATAAAATTCTCATTTGACGAAATTTTCTTTTCAATATTTAGGCTTGAAAACAGAAGGATTTGCTAGGATGAGGAATGAATTCGAAGCCCAATTCAGACACTTTCGACTCCTTATGTGCTGTTCTGGTATACGAAAACTTTGGCCGTTTTCCTTCAATTAAATTATAATGGGATACATGCTAAGTAATATAGACATGGGCGTTATTCTTCTCATTAAAATAAAATCAAACTATTATTCCCTTCATTGATTCTGCGAAAAACCTTTGAGCAGCCGATGTTGCTGAGAAACCTACAGGAAAGTAAGTTCTCTAATTCACATTTCTAAAAGAACGACCTACCCAAAAAAATTAAAAATCCTTGTTCCAATCCCTGATGATGCCTCACTTCAACTGCTGCAATTATACACTAGCAAACTTCAGCTGTAACCTTAGCGTACTCGTAATATGTGCGTTCGTTACATCTGCGATGTGCGTTTGTTCGACCACATAACATCCTCCCTTGATATACTGTCTGGTTCGGACTGAAAGATTGAAGAAAGGTCCATTTTTGAGGCTTATACTACTACTCATCAATATTTCACCGTAACCACCACCCGCCTCGGAATGTCATCCACTACCAAACTTTAGGAGCATTTCATAAAACGATTAGAAATAAAAGATTGCCTAAGATTTATATTCACTATATTCCAATGCAGATATTTATTTGTTGTACGAGAATATACCATCCATTTTAATTGTTATCATTAATTTCCCTATCACCTCCATAATATCATTAGTGTTTTTCATTCTTTATATTTTATTAGCACATTTATTTCCAATCTCCTTCGGGATTTACATATTATTGTATGTCTAAAGTTGTCTTTGCTACTACTTGTACAATTATTGGTAAATGCCGTTCTTGCACATATCACTGTGTATCTTTGTGCCAAACACTTTTGCCCTTTCCTTCGTACTGGTTATTCTACTTTGAGCTCTGTTGTAACTGGTTGCGATGGGTATGGAGTTTTCTAAAATTAATGTCACTAGTTTTGCTCGTGGGCTGTCCGACTATTCTTCCTTACTGGCATACAGGACTCCGATTTCAACGGGTTTAGACGCTTTGGCTGTTAATTCAAAACGGTTTGGATGGTTGATTTCTCCGCTTGCGTGGTCTAATGATCGAGTTTTATGCAATTTTATAATGTTTTAATGTTTTTTAGGGTTATGTTGAAATATATTCTAAGGATAAGTAATTTGTATAGGGATTTTAAAGTGTTTTTTATCTTTGTAAATTAGAAGCTAGCATTTATTTTTTAATAATGTTAAAATGTAGATTGTAAAGAACTTAGCCATTAAGAATGCTCTATATTTGCAAGTTTGAGCTCAGCACTTTTTCTTTTATTAATATTTTTATGAAAACTTGTGCAGCCATGCATGCATACTGCTGTTTGCAAAAATATTATAGCAACTTGATTAGTGGTATTAATCCTTGTAAATTAGAATAATGTTACTGAATACAAGATCGATGAGCTTATTTCAATATGATATATTTGTATGGTAGTCTGCGCTACTTTGTGTAGTTAAATAAAAGTACTGTACAATTCTCTTCTTCCTTAATTGAAAACGGCTTTTTCACGGTCATATCCAGGGTATTTTTATTAATACGCTTCCCAAGTTAAGGAATCGTGCAGGCATCAGTGGGAAGGCGTTGTATAACATATATCGACTTTAAGAGAAGTAAAACGCGATTAGAAATTATTATGATGATATTTTTCATTGTTTAGTTTCACTATTCATGTTTCAGTGGAATATTTATTTTTCTCTCTCTTTCATATTTTACACAAGTTTATTGGTCATAGATCGACCACAATAATTAATTAAATAATTATTTCTGTGAATGTTTTGCCATTTTCCAAGATATTTTCAAAATATCGTGACCACTATCTTCCCAGTCAACATCGATCCATTTCATTATTGTCTATTGTTTGACTGCATGCGTGTAATGACATCAAGTTACATCTAAGTCAAGTACTGAAGCAAAAAGCGGCGTTAATGCTATTGAGCTTCGCCGAGCACTGTGTTAAAATGCTCTGTCATGTGCAGTCAACGACCGCAAAGAGCATTATCATTTCTAATTTTTATGTGGAATATTGTGCGCTTGTTCAGCGCTATTCGGCAATGTCCCACCACGATGCCATCAATTACATACTTCGTGGTGATCTCACTTTGGGTGACCCCCTCCGGTTAAACGCTGGTAATGCTCATAAGTACTCTCATGAATTTCATCCAATTGCGCGGTCTTCCACTTCTTCAAATACTCCATTGTGCAAACTAATATGAACAAAGATGTTATTCTATTTTTTAATTTTTTTCACAAAATTTCAATAATACTTTTTGCCAAACAGTGCTTTTAATGTGCCCGATCTTAGCCTAATTTACCATTTTCACTCATTTGAGTATAGAGTCAATGAGTTTCTTATATATTTAATTTATTTCTGGGTCATAAAACAACACTTTTATCATAGCACAAGTCATCTTTGATTTGGCGGTGTAGTCCATTTACTTCATCCATTTCTTAACAATCGCTCACAGATTTTCTATAGCATGAGATCCAGGCCAGTCCAAACACTGAAATCTATTTTTTCCATGAAGTCTTTAGCATTATTCTATACATGACATGGGGCAAGGTTTTGTTGGGAAATCACCATTTCAATGTTCAGTTCCTCTGCCAATCTCTTCAGTTTTTGGACGACTCTTATCTCTAAAATTGGGATGTACTTGTCGCTGTTCATCATTATATCAATAGGAATCAAACATTTCGTGCCTGTGAATTCAAAACAACGCTCAAAACGTTTTCTTTTTTGGATTTTTTTCGTTTTCGGTAACATTCTCCTTTATTTGAGGAGAAATTGACCCAACCTCATTTTTCCTTCTAATTATATTATTAACAGCATTCAAACTTGCGTTACATTCAGCCGTTATCTGTCCCTGAGTCATATTATTAAATTCATTGAGGGTTATGACCTTGTTTCTCTGCATAGCTGTCATAGTCATTGTGAATAAAAATATGCTTACTAAATAAAATGTCAAAACGGCTAATAACACAAGCAAATATCTTAATTTCTAGTACAAGCAATCAATAACTACAATTAACGATCTCAACAATGGATATCAGTAATGCAGTTTAGAATTGGAGGGTAACACTTATTAGCATTGAATAACTTATAAAACTAAATTTGCCTACTTTTTAACATTAATTCGTACAAGACTGTAGAAAAACTAGATCGCTATGCATAATCTCTATTTTTTTTTCTAATACAATAATGATTTATTCAAGACTGTTACAAAAATGATGCTTAGAAACAACAGTGCTATTTGGTGAATTTTTGCACTATTTAAAGGAATTTTACCGCAACCCCGTACATCACAAATAAATGTAACATTATGTTAAAATATATTGCTTCTTTTATTAAACTAGGCTGCAAATTGAAACAGGAAAATTTGCAAAATTTACCCATACATAAGATCCCCATTTCTCTATACAACAGAAAATTCGTTTTGCTTATAGGGAACGGCCTCGCCAACATCCGAGGGAAATCGTGTACTGTTGTAGTTCATAGGGTGCATTTATTTATTAATTAGTAGCATAAATTAATGAATATTGTACTCACGATCACAGTAGATTATCAAACTACCTGTACTCCGGTTTGAGGCATACGTGCTTTAGAAAAAAAATTGAGATACTCGCCTTAATTCGTCCACTTGATTATTGTAAACTGCCTCCTCGATATTTCGTTTCATCGCCTCTACAGTTTTATTTCAGATAGAGCAGTAATTTTGTATGTAATTAGATGCATCAACTGAGTGGCTTTATAAACATTGCCGTCTTTATACATCAATGTGCTGGGCTAATCGTGGAAACGATTCTGATTGATAGTATATTTTGTTGGACCCGACTTCCTATCATTGAAAATGCATTCAGTGCGAACTTTGTGTACCACTCTGAAAATTGCATTTTCAGATCAAGATGCTATTTCTGGAAATGTAACATGAAATTGTCTCCTACAGTACCGATACGGTTTCTTTTGCAAACAACGATAATACAATAAATATTCTTTGTCCTAGCGCATGTAACTCTCGGTATACTCCACAACATACATGCAGTAGAAAATCTAACACGCACTTCCTGCGGAAATTCAACTGAAACGGTTGGGGGGGGGGGATAAGCATGACTGAGCAAACTCTATTGCCTGCGTCAGCTGAATTATAGCTTCAGTGTTACCGAGAATCGTACTTTTATTGAAATCAACCGGATTCCACTGGTGTATACAAATCCCGATTGCATAGTGTAATGAGGGCACGGTATCTTTAGTATATTCTGTATATGAAGAATTAGGCTGCGTGGTTTGCGCAGTTATTTCCAGTATTAAGGCGATTGATCAATATTCAATGTATGAAAGAACAAACAAATTATTCGTTTCAGGGAACATTACTGTGTCGGAACCAAAATGAAACCTTGCATATTTTGTTTGCAATTAGATATGTCCTTGCCGCTTAGTTTTACGTGTCTGTGTTATTTTACTAACGAGGCGACTCTTCAACTTGTAAGGAACTCTACTGTTACTGAAGGTGTCTCAAGTATAGCATTTTAACACTAAATACCTGGACAACTAACACAGTTTTTAGCTTCCACCAAGTATATGTATGTGTGTGTATGCGGGTGTGTGGATGTTCTTGCTTAGCTTCTGTACCCTGCGATGAAGACATTGTCTGAAGATCAATAGGTGATTGCTATAGCTAATTAGATTATATGTTTACTACTAATAGAAAATGTTCTAATACACATAATCGTTTCACATACCAAATTTTAGATTTCAATTCATTTTATAATAAAGTGGCAATGAACAATTTATGATATAAATAGTCTAATATAGTTTTAAATTTTATTCAATTTATTTCATAAAGATTTATGCTTTACAATTTTAGTTTTTTCATTAAGTAGTATGTACTTTTAAAACTACTTTATTCAAATGCTCATAGTACAAAAAATTGAAATTTATACCTATTTCTGTGCTTTCATTTACATACGTGATAGGTTAGTGGCAGTGCTGGAATTTGCTGGCAGATAAAGAAAGAGAAGCGAGTAGGTAATTTTAAAAGTTAAGTGAGACAGCTTAGATCGGAAGAGGCAGACAATCGGAAAGAGAATAGGGAAACATGAGTCACATTTTTGGTAGATATATGTGAGAGAGTGAAAGTTATTGACTTTTGTATTGTTTTTTTTCTGTTTAATTTATTTAGGTATTTATGTTTTTCATTTACATATTGCTTCTTTTACAACTTATTTATTTATTAATTTATTTATTACAAATATTGTGTCTCTCTTAAGATTTAAATATGGGTTTGTGCAGATTCATGTATTTTCTAGTGTATTGGGAAAGCATGTATGGCCCTAGGACCCGTGTGAAATGGCTGGGTTAGATTTGTAAAAATATATATTGTGAATACTCTACTACTACTACTACTACTACTACTACTACTACTACTACTACTAATACTACTAATACTACTACTACTACTACTACTACTACTACTCATATATACTGCTACTACTGTTACTACTACTCATACTACTACTACTACTACTACTACTACTACTACTACTATTACTACTACCCATACATACTACTACTACTATTACTACTACCCATACATACTACTACTACAACTACTACTATTACTACTACCCATACATTCTACTACTACTACTACTACTACTACTATTACTATTACTACTACCCATACATACTACTAATACTACTACTATTACTACTACCCATATATTCTACTACTACTACTACTACCCATACATACTACTACTACTATTACTACTACCCATACTACTATTACTACTACTATTAGTACTACCCATATATACTGCTACTACTGTTACTATTACACATACATACTACTACTACTACTACTATTCATACATACTACTACTACTACTACTACTACTACTACTACTACTACTACTACCCATACATACTACTACCCATACATACTACTACTACTATTACTACTACCCATACATACTACTACTATTAGTACTACCCATACATACTACTACTACTATTAGTACTACCCATACATACTACTACTACTATTAGTACTACCCATACATACTACTACTACTATTAGTACTACCCATACATACTACTACTACTATTACTACTACTATTACTACTACTACTACTACTACTACTACTATTAGTACTACCCATACATACTACTACCCATACATACTATTACTACTACTATTACTACTACCCATACATACTACTACTACTGCTACTACTGCTACCACCACTGCTGGTGCTGTTACTACTACTACTAATACTACTGCTACTACTGCTACCACCACTGCTGGTGCTGTTACTACTACTACTAATACTACTACTACCCATACTACTACTACTACTACTACTACTACTACTACTACCACCACACTACTGCTGCTGTTACTACTACTCTACTACTACTACTAATACTACTATTACTACTACTACTATTACTACAACTTACTACTACTACATCCTTGATGAATATTTGAGTAATTTTGCTGAATTTTATGAGCTGAAAATTTGTAAATGTCCTAATTCATTTCTACAGATTACGTAAATCTTTTTCAAAAGTTTATACTAAATTGTGTGTTGATATTAACCTTAAATTTCGTAAATATTAATAAACTGTAAAACATTTAATTTTATACTATAATTTCCATATAGCCTTGACATAAAATGCCTTTGCAAATCTTATGTAAGCATTGTAAGAATAAGGAAAAATTAAGAGTATTCGCTAAGCAAAGGTAGATGAAGCTCGAAGAGGTACTAAATTTGCATGGATGAACAGCGTGTGCATAGGGAAGTGCTAAGAAAACATCCGACATATAATAAAGATGTAATGCATCTACTATTGTAGAAAGCATCTGTATGCATTTCCTTAGGCTGTGATCTTAGGACTGAAAGTTATTACCATCAGCTTTGAAACAATAGCTTACATATATTAGCACATATTTGGAAACGGTTATTTATGATACAAATGTTAAAAGTGGCATATTGTTTTGAATTAGATGTTTGAAACGAGCGTGCAAACCCACGAACAAAGTATAATCAATTTTAATATGTGTAGGACCTATCTTTTTATAAATAAATTAGCAATTAGAAATGAAATGAAATCCGGTAAATAGAAAAGTTCCTTGTTTTAAAGAAATAGTTCACACATTTCTCACTAGGGTGATAATGGAAGAAACTTTGCCAAATCCCTGGATATCGCAGTGGTGATAAGCAGGGTTTTTTAAACCTATTTTTACAGGGAAATTTTTCAAATTAACATTTTGTTTTCATTCCTCTTACATTTTCTTTATTTATTACACTAAATTACTATTTTAAAATGTAATTTTCGGACGGTGATTTTTTATCCTAATTTGGTTCTAGGGTTTCCAACATGACTATTTTTTAAAATACATCTTAGAAATCAGTTTAAACAAACGTATGTAACATTTAATTACACTTTGGCATGATTGCCTCGTCACCGCGAGGGTTGTAAAGATTAAATTTCATGTAATACATTATCAAATATTTCATTTTTATCCCTTTAAACAGATTAATGATCATCATATTCCGTATTAAGTCAAAATTAGTAACACTTCAGTGCTAATAGCACCCACTGTTACAAAATTCAGTTTCTAGTAACTACTTTTATAATGAGCTATCAAAACGTTCATTTTTACTCCTATAAGTATTAGGGTGCTATTATTATGTTGCTTAATAATGTTGATTGATGTTTAGAATGGCAATTAAGGAAGAATTATGGTTTTGCAACAAAACATTGAATATGAGTTTTCTAAGTGTAAACAATATAAGATTTTTTGTTTAGTAGCCGCATACCTACAAACAATAAAGTACTATAACTCAATATATTCACTAATATTAAGTGACATAAAATCAAGATCACATAAGATAAAAATAAATTTATTATGTAAATTATGGAGTGGAAAAAAACGTTAAATGTTCAATTTATGTGCTAATAGACATGGCAAGTGTGGGGTGCAAACTTGTCTTCGACTAGTAACTATTAATCTTCCTATAGCATAAATAATTAACTATTTCGAATCATATAGAAACGCTGGTCTGTCAGAATAGGGAGATGGATGGTTTCTCAATGTCCTAAATTGAAACCCCTGTTATTTATTGCACTTGTTAAAGGCTCCACCTCTCACAAGATTTGGGAATGGATAGAATGGCAAATCCCCTTCCCGTGATTCAGATTCCACATTAATTTTTCATGTTCCCTCTCCTACATCATCTCAGCAGTAAGCTATTACCGGAGGCAATGCAAATCCATCTCAAAAAGTGATTTCTTCATCCTTGCTAAGTTAGCGTTCTCCAGCAAAAGTTCTCTAGCTAGGTTCACAGGCAAAGCATTATCTAGAACAAACTAGGGCGTATGCCATAAAGAACAGGCAGCAATGAAGTAAAAATTTAGCACGCAATCAATGCTCTTCTGAAAACATCGGTGCCCGTAAATTGCCGAGAATACGACCTGGAAAGAGATTAGTAGCAGACAGATTACATTGTCATAAACCCAGCTGCTTGGTTCTTAGCATTGCATTAGCAGCCAGAAAGCAGAAAATGTTCCTACTCGGAACGCACTTCTTGCTACATGCCACTCTCTCCTTCGTAACCTTTTCATCTTTAAATGCAGTGACCTAGCTTACCCCCGCAATAAATCATTAATGCAGTTGAATGAAACCTTTTCCATGCCTCCAGCTAGGTATTATGAGGTTGATGTGAAAGCAAAGGACAAAATAAAAGCTAAAATGCGTGCCTCTGTAAGATAGCTAACACTAAAATATATTCTAAGGCGTAAGTCAAATAAAGTTTAATATATAGCGTTATTTCCTCAGTTTATAAAACACCTGCACTTAAGTTTTAACCATCGTATTTTAAAAGTATACTGATTTTGTTTATTGTTAATGTCTGATTGGATGCTTAAACAATTGATGCACAGTATTTTATGAAATTGTAAGAAACGTTTAGGAAATTTATATAGAAGGAGTGCAATGCAAGATTCAAGAACAAAAGAGTTCACGTGAAGGGCTATCTATACAAGCATTGTCTGCGACCAATACTTCGGCAGTTGCAGACATGGGGTACTCTGATAATTGACCACTTTTCCTACAATTACTTAGCCCATACAAATAAAAGTCTCAGGGGTCAAGTTAGGAACTACAAAGTACATGGTTGAGCTGCTGAAACCCACATTCTTGGATGACAGCCAGCGCTTTGTATTTGTACTGGCAAATTGTATGTGAATATCAGAAACCTGGAACTTATCATGCACTTATCTCCGTCATGTCCAAGTTTTCATAAATTATTTTCCTAACTGTTACTGTTGAAATGTCTATTAAGGAAAATTTTATTCGTCTGTCTGTCAGAATTAAATTTTCAGTTTTCTTGCACATTTTTCTGGAAATTGCCTCTAGAGGCCTACCAGCGAGAGAGTCATCGTCAATAAAATCTCTCCCCCATTTAAACTGCTTACTTCAAAATTTTACTTTATAGTATGATGATGCACACTCGCCATAAATGGTAGCCATGAGTTCATGGATGTGCTTCAGCATTTACCTACCCTCCGTTTGTGAGAAATTATATTACTGAACGATGCTCTAAATCACGTTGTTTCTTATAAGGTGCACAAGTAGGCTCTACCTCTCCCAATGTTGGACTTCATTGAGCTGAGATTGAGCATGCGTAAACTTGAAACATGTTACAACTTAACAGTTCTTCGATACTCAGGTCGATATATTATTGAACTCCTGCTGTATTAAGATCCAAGTTAGATAAATGCTTTGTGAACCTGTGATATTGATTTTGTTTTAAATTTAAATTGAGAATAATCTAAAATATGATAGATTTTGTCAAATTTCTATATCCAAGCAAACAAATGTCGACGATAAAGGTGATATTGCTGATTGTGTTACTCAATAAGGAATAAACGTAAAAGGAAGACCAAAGGATATTTAACCTATACACATAAATATAAAATCTGTGATTTATTTCCTTATAAAACCCAAGTCATATTACATACTTAATATGATAAAATGTAATATAACTTAATTAATTATCTGTCAAATAGTAATATGGAATAAATTCATATTTTATTTATAGTTTAAACTCAAATGTTTGTTAAATGATAAATTTTATATTAAATAGAGTTATAGATGGAAAAAGGACTTATAAACAATATGACAATATCACCATTATTGGTAATGTTTAATAGCACTTCTCTTATTTCATTTCATTCAGAATTAATTCAAAATAATTATGTCCATTGGAGTGTTTTCTAAATGTAAATACTATCATCCTTCAAGATTTAGAATATTTAAATTACTTGAATTCAGTACGATGTTCCTTTATATGCATTTATTGGAGTCACCTCCTAAATTGATAACTAAATTGTGAATAATATAAAGATTTGAAACTTTATTTATTTTTTAAACCGTGTTCGAAATCTGTCGGTATGTTCGAATCACATGTAAATGTTCGTTATGCAATAGAAACAGTATGCAAATAATGTATCTTACCATACTGCAGAGTCCTCTTCTTACTGTCTCATATGTGGTTTAACCTATTTTAACCCACCCTCTGTTAAAGGAGAAGCAAATGCAGCACACGTGATCGACACTAGTATGATTCACGCTATAATTTATGTATTAGTGAATAGTGAAGGAAAAAAAGCAGTAAAGTATCATCAAAGGATGTTGCTCCAATACTTTAAAGGCATTTAAATAGAATTTCTTAAACTTTCTCGTCATGTTTCTCTCCAAGCTTTTGGATGTGCTACTCACACATCGTGGATAAATATTTCATTACATTTCGTGAAAGGTTCAAATGAGCACTCCTTCGACAATTTCGGCAACTGCGCAAGTTGTTCAGCAGCATGGGTTTTTAACAAGCTTAGCTACGTATGAGACGTAGTTACCACTGCCCACTCCACTTTATCTGCTTTCATCGGTAGATTCAGAGATAGCCTTTTTCTTGTTACACAAATCATGAACGAACAAGACAGGGGTAAAAACGCATTATGATTAT
Source organism: Metallyticus violacea (assembly GCA_030762175.1). Classification (NCBI taxonomy): domain Eukaryota; kingdom Metazoa; phylum Arthropoda; class Insecta; order Mantodea; family Metallyticidae; genus Metallyticus; species Metallyticus violacea. The sequence continues at coordinate 97,144,731 of CM060846.1, read as the reverse complement.
TACAGAAATGAGCTGTGGGCTGAGGAGAAACTTCTTACTGAAGCAGAATTTGGATTTGCACACTGCGATTTTGCAGCTTGTTTCGTACTGAGGGTCAAATCAATCGCTTTTCCCTTCTAATATTTAAAACTTTCGTAGGTTAGATTAATTTACCAACCTTTAAGTGGGAGTTGTACTTCCATCTGTTCCAATAATTGATATCTCTTTACAGATGCATTATGTTATAAAGCTGTGAATGACGTATTTCTACTCTCTGAAAGATTTGATGGAGTGTATATTGATTTTTTTTTTTTTTTTTTTTTTTGCAGCATTTATGTCCTAGCATGGACTACTATGGAATTAACTTGCAATGTCTCCGTTGATATCTAAAGTTACGCGACATTAGTTTTAATGGTAATAAAACTCCAGAAAGACGCTCAGACAATTTGTTCATACCAATAACTGAATCTGAAGTAGGCACTTAGTACTTGAACCATAGCTGTGGACGATATCAAAAGCTACTAGAGACAGTCGGTTCTGGTGGTGTAGTGGTAACCATACTTAGCTTCTAAACCGAAGATCGCGGGTTCAAACCTGGCCAGGATCGATGGATTTTTTGGGTGTAAAAATTCTAAGACTGGCTTCCTTCGGAAGGGAAGTAAAGCCGTGGATCCCGTATCGTACATTTACGGCACGAAAAAGAACCTCAAGCCTGAAAGAAGAGGCCCCTGAGCAAATTTTGTCGGCCGTTTCACGCCCTGAATGACTTGAGATGTTAAAGAGCGTGCGTAAATAAAACAAATCAACAACAGCTACTAGACACATATCTTTTACAGGACAACATTCATTCCTTGACTGCGAAAGCGCTTTTAATAACTGGTATTACGTTAGTTAATTCTTAGTTTCAAAGAAAGCGCAAAGAAAGTTTCTAGCAAACAGTTCTTCCACATCAGAAGCTACGACGGCAAAGTCACTTGCACTTTATTTTCCAATTTCTATGTTCATTTATTTTCGAAAATCCTGTAATGCAGATTAAAATCTAACTAAATTCTACTACAATAGTAGCTACAGGGAACGACTCTGTTCGCTTTTCATAATAGGATTTTCATAATAAGATTTTCATAATTACCTAATACAGTGAGGTTATTTGAGTTATGGGCCATCTGAGCGCCGCTGCCTTCTGGGAAACTGCATTTATAATGAGAAAATGGAAAGTAAGAATGAGTAAAGTTAGTAATTTTATTATTTATAACTTTACTGAAAGCATAAAATGATGCGTTTTTAAAATGATAGCAATAAGCACAAACCAGTTCTTGTCATTGAAAGATTCTGTCTCTTGTAACTATTTAACAAGTTGGCCAACGTTTCTCTATATGGAATACATTGCCGGGATATTTTCTTACTAATCGTCTTAAAATTTCTCAGCAAGAATGCTTTTCCACATATGTATCGTATATAAAAATCCATTCTTCAAAATTATATTTATGTAAAGGCACAATTAACTAGAGCAATTAGCATAGAATTTACACACAATGAAAGTACCGGGTATCATACGAACGCACAACCAATCGTTGACAAAACCACCCTTAAACTTACTATAAGCCTCTACTTGCATACGTCCTTGGTGATTGGCTTCTTCATGTACGCAGCTGCGCTCTACTAGCCTGTACCTCATACAACCTCTCTGTACTTTAGTGAAAAGTGTTTTATGTTAAATAAATTGCTTATATTTCAAATATTTCCCTTATTCCTAAATTATTAATGTAGAGTTGGTTATATATGTCTGTTTGCACATTAATTCATTATTTTTAAATTGAAAGGGAAAAGTTGACAATAAGATGTATTTTTAGAAACCTAAAGTAGATTTTATTCGGACCTCAATTAAGGTAACAATGTTATGAGAGAAAAGACTGAAGAGATACCAACGATTTGGCAGTATAGACAATCAGCTGTAAAGCTGTAGACACTCTTGGTTCTCGAAACGAAATCAAGTGGAGGAAAAACATTGGAAGTGAATAAAGAGGTCCCTGTTTGTTTTGGCATACCCAATGGTTAAGTGCGAGTGGGTCAGCATAAACACTGCAGCCGCCCGAAGACAACCCAGCATATGTTTCCTAACCTGAGGTTTTTTTAATGCTGCACAAATCTTTTAGAGATTCGCCTCTGGAAAATTCAATATAGAAAACGTTTATCATTTTTCAGAGTGTGTTTTACATTTAAAATGTTACGCGTCTTTATATGAATACGATTAATTATTATTATTGTTATTATAAAAGCAAATTTGAAAATCATTTGAGTAAAAGAAGAATTGTGATTAAATTAGGAATAAGGAGCTAAGGCAATAACTATTTCAGTAATAAATGTAAGAAAAATTCGTTAGAAGAACCCGGCGCATTATTTCAGTGTTTAATGGAAATGGACGGAGCGCACCTTTATTAATTGCCTTTCAAGTTTTATAAGCTTACTTATTGCAACGCAACGCGTTTGTACCACTTTTCGAAACCATCCTGCAGTTCATTTTTGTCACTTCCCACAGAGCGCGCTCCGCACGTCTTCGACCGAAGTGAACCTTTGCCTCTTGATCAGGTTTTTGACTGTTGCAAATAGATAGTAACCAGATAAAGGAATATCTGGAGAATACGGAGGACGAGGAAGGGCAGACACTGCTGGGAGCTGCAGAGTTGGCTAGCCAGAGGAACGTGTTGGTAACGTCTGACTGTTCAATATTATTATTCTTCTTTGTTGATGCAACGAGGTGAACCGACTCTCAAGTATTTGAATAGATGAGGATACACATGCAGTGGGTAATTTTTTCCTGGCAGATAAAGCCCTTTTCCCGCATACGTGCTAGCTATTTTTCCAGCTCCCAGCAGTATGTTATGCTTTCCTAGGAGTTCGCTCATCTGAAGCGACCGGTATACTGACGTGGTCATGATGAAGAATCCGGTTATTTCCTTGCCACAAATGAGCCCTTTTTGTACACGAAGACGCTCAAGAATTACAACATAAGCCTCCTTATTGACGGTTCGACCTTCAAAAAAGAATTAGCAATGTTCTATGTTATAATCCTGCCCTGACTCAGCCTGTTATATACTCCTGGGACCAATTACTGTACTCCACGAATGCAAGGCAGAGAAGTTGCCTAAATAGCACGGCGAAGCAAGAGTTCAGTTTTTTAATCTACAAGCATTTAACATATAAGCTGTTATAATACAGCCAGTCGTGGCACATTGTTGCGAATCACTAATAACCACTTTATCATAATTGACAAACTAAAATTAGTACACAATCATGCATTTCGCCAAAAAGATTGCGCTCATTGTAGCAGTGCTGCTCTTTACACTAAGTAAATAGTTCCAAATCCACCAGGAGGGGCAAGAAATGCACGAGTAAGAAAGAATGCCCAATATACCGAATCTTTGGGAGAGAGTATTTTCTCGAATAAATTATGAATAGTAATTACAATAAGAACATGGGATTACGGAGGAAAGAACCAAAAAGGAACACTCCATGAAGAATGAGAAAGAATTTAAGGAAGATAATTGCCCACAAACTAAAATTAAATAAACCAAAAGCTTTCAAATGTGCATACAAATAGAAGAGATACAAATTAATTACGATAGGGATAAAATCGAAACCAATTCAATAATAAACATGGGGATATATATATATAAATTAAATAAAAAGTAAATGAAAAACCAAAACTATCACCAAAATGCAGAATACATAAAATTCAGGAGAAAATGGGAAAGGGGAATAAGAAGAAAATTAAAGTAGACCACAAAGCAATAACGGAGGATATAAATATGGAAGAATATGATAAAGAGGATGGAGTAAAAGAACAGGAGGAAAATATAAGTAAAAATCAAAAATTGCGCAGTATAGGTTTTTTATGGTCACTGTGGAATGGAAGGAAATTACAATTACAACATAAGCTACAGGACACGGGTAATAATTACAACGAAGGGAAAAAAGAGAATGAAAATATAATGAAGAAAAAATGGAAGTAGGTAAAGAACTAAACACATACACAATAGAAGAATAAAACAACACCTTAGACAGAAGCGAAACTGCCACAGTGACAGCGACAAAACCCAACATCAGCCAAATATACGCTGACTTGCATATTTCTCTGAAACTCAGTCGGCTCGAACAGAGGCAGACTCTGATTGCGGCCTTGAGGCACGTAATTCGTAAATTGCACACAAATGGTGAACTTATAATCTTCCCAGTTGCAGATGTAATCGATAGAATATATCTCAAAGTCCAAAATATTACAAAAAATCCGGAAGAAGTATTTAAACTATTAGAAGTGGTGTATAAAAGAACAGATGAAAAGTTGGATTTAGAAGAAGTATGTAAACACTTTGTTTTATGTTATGGACCTATTGATTTCGATATTAATCAACGCACTGTTATATGCAGGTCAGGTATGACAGCCCAAATTACTCATATATTTCTATCTCAAAATCCACAAAACTAATTTCCCCAACAATAACCCGTCAACCAACAAACATTCCAACTAAAAGCAAACACACAATCACCAAACCAAATACCCATAAAACCGTAAAAAACCACAACATTAAAGACAACTTCCTCGGGGCACTTATAAAACAAACAGGTAATAGATTTAAACACAGGGAAAAAGAAAGCATTTAATTAATGCCAAAAATAACTGGACCTAGAAATACGTCAAACACAAGAAACACGCCTTATACAAAAAATACTCCAGTGCATAAGCATTTTAAAGAATCAATTGAACAAGATTCCAACAATGGAACAAAATATTACCCATTTGCCAAAGCAGAAAACCTTCCTTATAAGAAAGTGGAAGGTTACAAAGAATGTAACTACAAATAAAACTAAAATAGGACAATTAATGTCAAACAAAGCAGATTGAAGATGTGTGATTTAAAACAACTTTTAAATGAATTAAATTTAGACATTCTCTGTATTCAGGTAGCAAACACAACAAATAGTAAATAATACACATCCCAATTAAAGCAAGGGTGATAAGTAACGGGGATAATCCAATGGCGGCCATAAATATAAACAATCCGAATTTACAAATAGTTATCATTCTACAGATAAATTGATTCTCGTACAAACGGTATCGTAATCACTCAAGGCAATGGAACATTTACTTTGTCAAACCATTATTTCCAATTTAGCCATCAGAGAGAATCCTATCTCGAAAAAATTAGAAACATTAATAACCTTTTCACAGACGCGGAGTTGTATACACACTCGAGGCCAATGTAAAATCAGACTGGTGATATAATAGGACAAAAGACGAAAGCGGAGAAAAACTTGAAGTAATTTAGGAATTAAAAATGAGCATAAATAATGAACCTCACAACCCTCCAACGTATGGAAATCGTCATAGAGTAACATCCAACATAGATCTAGCAATATACAACAGCAAGACAGAAAATAACATTATCAACTGGAGGGTAGGACAAGATCTTACCTCCAGCGACCACAGGCTAATATATTTTAATTACTGTATTGGGAAAGTGCAAGAAGCAGATGGGTTAAAATATAACTACGTACAAGCTAATTGGTTGTTAATGAAAGAAATATTTAATAACAGTAACTTAGAATATACGGGAGCAACAGTAGATCGGGGTGCAGGAAATGTAATAAATACAATTAAATTTGCAATTAGAAATTCATTTCCAAAATTAAGAACTAAAAAATATGCAGACAAAACCTGGACAGATGCCTTAGAAAAAGCGCGAAGAAGAATGAGGAAAATGAGAAGAATCTACCAAAAAACAATTGTGGCAGAAGAAAAGGGAAATAACGAGAAATTATAGACAAGCCAAGGAAAATTTTAAAAACGTATTAAACGAAACTAGAAACAGTGCATGTAAAAATTTTGTTAAGAATAATCTTGACTCAAACGTTTGGGAATTGCTTATGAAATTGTGATGGAAAACATTAGAAATTCCGAAATTGTGACTACTGTAAACAAGAAGTCGGTACGATGACTATCAATTGGAAATATTCATTACACGTATTTGTGTACAAAATACTTCCTGATGATAATATTCAAACCGTTGAAATAATAAACACGCAAAAAGAATTAATATACACCTTATGTACAATAATACAAAAGTAACATATCTGTTTGATATTTCGGAAATTAGGTTATCATTAAAAACGTAATAGAAGGAAGGCTGCAGAACCTGATGGTATTTCCAATGAAGTTCTGAGTTGCATAGAGGCATTTTTATTTAAACTATTCAATGACTGCTTATAGCAAGGACATTTCCCCTATTGTTGGAAAGAAGCAAAAGTGACAATTCTGAAGAAAGGAAAAGAAAAAGATCCAAAAGATCCAAAATCTTATAGGCCTATTTGAATATTGAACACAATTGGGAAAGTATTTGAACAATTGACTTGTAAATGAATAATGGAATACAGAATAATCATCGGTCTAAATGGTAAACAATTTGCCTATAGAAGAGGGAAATCGACGGAAGATACCATAAGCAAGGTAATAATACAGTTAAAAAATCCAAACTTAAATACGTAATAGAAATATTTATTGATGTTTCCGGGGTTTTTGATAATCTATGCCATTTCTGTTTGAAAGATTATGAAATAAACATTTCCCAAAAAGCCTTTATGAAATATTGAAAGATTACTGTGTAGACATAAGAGTTTATATAAAAGGTGTTGTAGAAATAGTAAATAAACATATTACGAAAGGATGACCTCAGGGATCAGTTCTAGAGCCCATATTTACCGGGATGGAGTATTTAAGATTATTATTATTATTATTATTATTATTATTATTATTATTATTATTATTAGTTCCAAATTACGATTGTATAAAGCGTAATTTCCATTAAAATTTTGAGGTTACCAATGACAAACTTTTGAATACCTATGAAATGATCACAGAATTTAAAGTCTTAAGGGGTATTTTTACAAAATATTTACAGGTTCAAGAAACAACTTGTGTTAAAAGCATGTATGGAAGTATTCTCTTGTTTCAAACCCACTGGAAACAAAGCAATTAGACAAATCGCGGTAATAACATTGCAAATAAGATATATTCATGAATATACTAACAGAACGCACACATATGACCAAATGAATGTCGGATCACGGGCTTCCTGTAAACTTCTCTCACACTATGCAGCAGCTAATGAGAGTTAGTAAGTCTTTATAGAGAAGGTAAAATAATGTTAGCTTTATTACAGCTTATTCGTTTCGGTAACAAGGTCAGTATGACAGTAATTTCGCCATTTAAGCGTTAGCTATTGCATAATTTCTCTACTGTAGAGAATTCAAGAATGCCATACATTTGGCATACAAATTTGAAGAAATTCACTGTTCTCCAGTATATTACTTTGAATATAATAAGAATAACGACAAGGAGATTGCTGACGCTGTAGCCAAGAAAGTTTCCAACAGGTGAACAAAATGTCAATAAAGCAGATATATTCAGTCATAATCACTTTACAAAATTTAACAAAAAACAATATACAGCTGTTTATAGGAAAGTTTCAAAATATCATGATGACCAATTCATAAATTTCTAAATTTTTATATAAATAATTTTTATAAAGAAACATCAATTTTTACCTTTTGTCTTACAATCAGAATGGAATGTAGGTATATAATAAATATTTTGTGCTAATACTCAATTTTATGTAATAAGGTTATATAGTGAAAAATTAAATTATTCTCAGATTAGTAGAAACAACCCAAAATGGTAAAGTTACAGAAAATATTTCAATTTCTGCTTTATACAAAATTAATAACTTTTTATTAAGTAATTATCTACTTTTTAAATCCTTCGTGAGCTATCTCATTAACATCCAAACCACAAACAGTGTCAAATTAATATCACCCCATGCTTCAAGACAAGTCTGCTTGTGTGTCGTAGTCACATAATGAAAGTACCTACGTCATGGATTCGACTCTGCAAATGCTGACAGTGGCGTTTAAAGGAGAAAAATTTGCGATTCAAATGCTGGTGATACTTTATTTCTTCTGTTTCATTCGCGAGGCAACGCTAAGCTAATGTACAAAATATTCATTGTGTAGGAGGATTTTTCCACTTCATTATCATCTCACACAGGGTTCATGTTTTATTAATATATCTGTAGCGGTAGTAAGAAATGAAGTAAAGAATGAAGCGAAAATAAAAAATAGTAATATTTTCCTTCCCCCCTCATGGTGCCATAGACATACAAGTATTTTTATGATATCTCATCTTTTCGTTGTACGTCCCTAAGACAGCCCTTCTTTTATTTCATACTTCCGTGTATTTGCTCTAAAGCATTTTAATTAAATTTGTGTACATAATTATAAATCTTCTTCCGTGTTTAATTTATTTTCTGTCCTTTTGAGTATTTCTTCTACCTTTGCTCCAGCTCCGCCTAGCCTGCGCTTGCTGTTAAAAATGTTTAATTTTCTATGAGCTTTTGTTTAGTATTCAAAGTATGGATACTATTCAGTGCCACGGCAGCTTCCATACACGGAACTTTAATCTCCTGGTTTGGGAGTATCCATACAATTCTTCTGGATTCTAGACAATGAATACATGACTTCATTACTTATTTCTACGTACAGCACAGTTGACGAATAAGAATAGCTTTCATACAGGTAACTATGATCTGAAATGTTCCATTTAGAAGATACTGGCGATTTTATATCTCGTCAGGTTGCTTTCCACTATGTACACATTAGTTAAGCACAACAATTCATTCTAAAGTGATAATTTTAACACCAGTGCCGTTAGATTGCATTTCATATCATATTCGCCAGTTCATGTGGTAGCAGCAGGCACCAACGCACATCTTCATTTTTTCAGGATCTCCTCGAGTATGCGAGGTGGATCGGAAAGGACGCCTCATGGGTTGGTCACCTCTTTCACCTAACTTATCTCCCCGTTGAGATTTTGAAGTACTGATCATAATTTCCTCTTGCTTATTAAGCTCTATGCTTTCTTTGCTTGTAGAGTTCATCATTATTTGAATGAAGGTTGCATAGAGTGTTCTATCACCAAGTTAAAATCTAAATTTTTCTCTCTGAAGTTACTGAAGTTTACTCTTTATGTAAATGCTGAGCATATTCATATAATATATCTGATGTTGGATTTAACAGCGTATATTAAAATTACAAGGACCTTTCTAAAAGTAACAAATTACAGTATTTCATGAAACAAAAGCCCCGGGGATTTTAAACTCCCGTACAGGAAAGATGCATTCCCAGAGAAGGTGTTTATTATCTAATAGATGCCATGACGTACTTGATTGCAAATGCATCATATACAAAATGGCGGCGAGCAGTAGCCGGATTTCTGTGAAACCTCGTGAAACACACAGTAGAATGCTGCAACAGTATGAAAATGCTTTCATTGATGACAGAAGAAAATATTTATGGTTAGATGAGTTTAAAAATTCAAGAACATCAATCGTTGATGAGCAACGCCTTTGTTGGAATCCTAAGCTGTGTGTACGATGGATTCGGATGCTGCCTGTTGAACACAAGAAAAGTTGTGTGCAGATTTTCATCGCAGTACAACAATGGAGAATCTTTCTGGCACATATTGACGCATCAATACGATCTCGAAAGAAGAGGCAGAGAAAAAAGTGGTACCCAGTTAAGAAAAACTTTAGATTTCAATCCTTCGTTGTAAATTCCTGTTGACTCTCTTTTGGGATATGAAGGGATCACATGAAGCACAATATTGGAGGAGGAGATTATCCAAGAATACAGAGTCAATTTTTTAAAGGTGTTCTTCTCTTCACCACAACGCATATCCTCACACAGCTGCTGAAACCCTTGACACTATTCGCAGATTAAGAACCCTGCATAAAGCCCTGACTTTGCTGTCTGACATTGTCATGCATTGTCATGCATTGTCATCTCTAAGGAAAGTTTGGAGAACAGGGATTTGGCAGTGATGTTGAGGCCTAAGAAACTGCATGCATAACAGCTTTTTTTTTTTCCTGGAATAATGAATTTGGTGCGGGGATGAGAGAAGTATATTGAAAAGTAAGATTATTATGTTGCAAAATGCAGAGCATTTATGTCTAGTAGAATTATGTATCCCAAAATAATAATTTGCTCTTTTTTTTAACCAATCTCTTATAAGCAACCAAATATGCAAAAAAGGTGCTCATTAACTTTAATGAACGTTGCGGTATTTATACTATTTGTGTTGTTTCATTTTAACGTGTTTTAAGATACAATCGTAACTAATCTGAGTATATGTCTTAATCTATGTTCAAATAGAAAGTTTGAGCCACTTTTGTATGTAGAAATGCTCCTTCAAATATATGACATCAATTGATTACTTTACCCTTCTTACTTTGTTCACATTCAATCTGCTTGAGATCGCGGGTTCAAACCCGGCCAGGATCGATGGATTTTTTCGGGCGTAAAAATCCTAAGTATGGCTTCCTTCGGAAGGGAAGTAAAGCCGTGGGTCCCGTGTCGTACATTTACGGCACGAAAAAGAACCTCAAGCCTGAAAGAGAGGCCTCTGAGCAAAATTTGTTGGCCGTTTCACGCCCTGAGTTGAATGGGACGCTGATGACCTGAGCTGTTAAAGAGCGTCCATAAGTAAATCAACAAAAAAAAATCTGCTTGCATGATCTTTGTATCAGCGCCCAGCGTTTGGACAGATGTTGTTCCGCAATAGCTTTTACATTCTCTGCAAGTGTTGTATATAGCACTCACGGAAAAGTTTTATGAAAATATGTAGCACTGTAGGATGCTAATGCGGAAATGTGGAGATGCAGGGCGGAATCCAGAAGTTTCAACTTAGCATCATCAACACTGTAATTTAGAATATTAAAATAAACAAAATACAATTCAGAAGGGGGAGATATTTAGTTCTCGCAAACTGGCAATTTCAGGCGATTTATCTGTATGTATTCGCTGTTAGGAATGGAGCAGGCATTTTGATTACTTCAGCCTTGCTCAAAGGCTGGCCGTTTGTGCCTACGTTCCCAGTGAGAGAAAGAGATGAGGCGAAGGAAACACTAGCCGTCAGAATCCAAAGGTTGTGTCATGGATATAGAAGGGTTCCCTGATGTATAGAGATAGAATATCCCGATGCCGGTGGTGCACCCCTCCGAGAGTGGGTCCTGGTAGTGTAGTGGTAACCATACTTGCCTCGTAAACCCAAGATCCGGGTTCAATCTTGACCAGGATCAGTGGATTTTTTCAAGCGTAAAAATCCTAAGTATGGCCTCCTTCGGAAGGGAAGTAAGTGGGTCCATGTCGTACATTTACGGCACCTTAAAGAACCTCAAGGCTGAAAGAAGAGGCCTCTTAGCAAAATTTATCGGCCGTTTCACTCCCTGAATTGAATGAGATGCTGATGACCAGGGAAGTTAAAGAGTGTCCGTAAATAAACCAAATCAACAATCTCCTCCAAGAATTTTTAGCTCCCCAGAAGAGCTACTTCCATATCAAGCGTTGGGGAGGAAACGTATACAAAGCGCAAGCTACTGTCACACCGCAAGTAGCTCAACCCGCCTGGCACTTTTACAGAAGCAACGGAATGAAATGTTATGAATATGATAAGAGTGGAAGTTTTGTGGAAAGTAAAGATCCAGGGGAAACCAGGGTCAGTTGAGCCCCAAAGAACCTCCCAAATGTCCCAAATATTACTGACTGAGCCACCCTACTCGATGGCAATATACTCAAGAGCTGTTTGGTTCGTTTTCATTAGAAGCACTTCTTAATTCAGTTCTTCTGTGCCAAAGGCACTTATTTAGCTTTCATCAATATAAAATATAATACCATTAATTAAAATCTTGGGCTCCTGCCTCATATGAAGGCTGCTGAACAGAAACCTCCTTGTTAATGGCTAATACCTAGTGAATGAATTTGTATTTCGCTACTCTCAAATTGATTTGCCTAACAGGAAACTATACAAGCTCAACAACATGTTAGTTTCATAGAACAACGGGATTCACAAATTAGAAATTAATTGGAGAGTTTTCAAATAATCTTATATTTTTTTCTTAGTAAACACTTTGTCCTGTGCAGCTGCATTACATCTGACGGAATTTATCTGTATTATATAAATACCAAGCCTTTTCTCATTTATTTCTAATTTACAAAATAGTTGAACATACATTTACTAACATAATTGGTAGGAAGATATCGGGAAGAAGTACAGAATACTTTACATGTTAAGCGAGTGTAAAGATTTTGTCCCCAAGTTTGCAAAATTCCTGACCTAGTTTACGGGTATAAAGGCAAGAATTCCCCTGATTCAAACCCTGAGCTCTTGTGCTCCAGTTCCTTAGACTGAATAAGATTCCAAAGTCGGGTAGTTGAAGCTTACTTACTTTACGTAATAACGGAGTTCTTCCCACCATATAACTGCGCTTGGGAAATAACTGATGGGTAATGGGAAATGGAAATGGGTAATGGGGATGGTAATAGGTAATGAGAAAAGTTGATGGGTATGGGAAATACGAAAGGGAGTAAAAGGTTCCATTCCGAGCTTATAAACTTAGTGCGCTGGATTAATTTCTCAAAATTAAGCTAATTTCGCTTTTAAGGTGTCTTCAAGCTTGAACCTCAATATTCCAACGTAATATGCTAAACTTCTTACCTGAAGTATAAGAATGGCGATTTGTTATTGGTCCAAGTACTTTGAAGGCATATGAATTTCTTATTAATGTTTATTATGCATATTAAATGGCATATTAGGTTATATGAAAAGCAAGCTTCTTTCTGTTTGTATACTCTCTTTGGAGACGGTAGAGAAATTTATTTGAGATTAAATAAAAACGATTTGCTGTTGAGTCCTTGTCGTGCAAATGTCATTAACAGTAGCCTGAACGTCCTCTTGGCGTTTATCAGGCATAGGAAATTCAAAACCGAGTTTGTCACTGTTACTCTACACGTCCAATAATTAAAAATTTTATAAACCTTTTGAGGCCGCCTGCACCACTATTCACTAACATAATCTAAATTTAGCATCTGCTTAAAGAGTAAGTCCCGTTGTGCTCAGTCTAGTAAACTATTCTTCAAAGAATCCCTCAATGTATATTCCGACATCTCCCTTCAGAATTTGGAACCACGTCAAGTCCAATTCTATATTTTACTCCCTAGTAATTCTTTTCATATTATTCGTAAATTTTATGGCTTAACCTTTTACCAATTCGCCAAAGCTTTATGATGGTACGGGCCGCTTGACCGTGGCTACTTACTGGGTAAGTGTAACCGGTAGCAGGAAATAGGAAGTCAGAATCGCCGCACGTAAAACTATTTATACTTTTACTGGAAGTAAATAATTGTGTGATATTTAAAACCTGATAATAAGAAGCGCCGATCTGTGTTATAGCAAATGTTAAAAACGATGTTATTCAGCGGCAATATATTGCCGACATCTGCATAGACAATTCCTATATTTCATATAGCTTTTCTTCCCTAAGAACAAGGCGGTTCTTGTCATTGAAATATCCTATCTCTCGCAATTTTTAAATAAGTTGGCGAACAGTTTCGCTACCTGGAACACCATTATCAGAACACTTTCCGTACATTACTGTTATCAAGCCCCATGACAGCTTGTAAAGGGAAAATGAGTTTGGGGTCCATCGTCAACTGCATTTACCTGCCATCCACTTTTATAGGCTGAGGGAAAAATCACGCAGGCAATCTCCGCCCTCAGCTTTTCCACCTGGTTGTGGTGTAGTGTCAACTGTGACACGGAGTTAGCTACATATTTGACAGAGTACGAAAGAGAGAAATAAATATCATTTAAAGGGCACAGTCAATGAGGGGGATCAGTGTTTGTTACCGGAACTCGGAAAAACACTCGTACAGACCACCTACACATCAACAGTTGTTACTGTGCAAAGGAAAGGAAGATTTTGTTATTGGTATTTAACTCTAAAATATTACAAATGTATGCAACACATACCTCATTGCAACATATCTAACACAATACACGTTTGCCAATTTGAAATTATAATGAAATAAAGGTTGTTTCAAAAGTTTTGCGCCATAGGACATAGCATTCTGTTATTTATATTATTCCGTTTTTGATACAGATAGCACTGATCAGAGGGCACGTGTGTTTGTGTCATATATTTAAAGTGCTTTTAAACGCTCATTAAAGACACCTGACATGGACATTTGCACAATGACAAACTGAAACATGTAGCAATGCAAATGCCATGTCTCGCCATTTTCTCTTCACGCATATTAACGAAGAACGTAGGCTTACCTGGCCTCGCCATTCCCAGTGGTGCCAATTTAATACAGCTAGTAATATAGCGTGTTTTTTTATATGTGGGTGTTTTGTCATTTCATTTTATTCGCTATCTAATGGAGCCCGAATTTTGAGTCACTCTGTATATTGAATCCAGGTTCATGCACTCAGGTTATATAGGTGACTATATTAAGCGATCACCTGTTACGTACAATAAAGTTCAACTTTATTATATATATCAGCGATGTATTTTCTGGGCCTTCCTCTTTGAACCAAACCATCTTCTTTATTCCCAAAACAAGTGTAAATAGCGTTTTACTCCAGTTCAGTTTAATTATACTTCATGGGTACAAAGAATTTTTCTGTTACCATTTCGTCTCAGATTTTCTGTCCAGTTCTTTAGCTTTAAGAAGGCAACGGTCATATAAATCTCGTACCGCCACAGGTGAACGAGGTCGTTAAGGTGCGAACTCGTGAGTGGGAGGTCTGGGGTTCTAATTTCATCAGGACCGTCCTCGCTGACTGAGAGTTGTTTCTAGGTTTTCCTCAGTCCTCATAAATGGCAAATTCCGGAAGGTACCCTAAACTTAGGCCTGGAACGCTTTCTACCTTAAAAATCCTTTCTCAATATATAATTTCATCTCATGTATCATCAGTGTCCACCGCCTGTGGTGTCTCATTAGTAAAAACGTGCACTAAACACTATTAAAAAGACAACCATCTCGCTTACCTGTAACTTATGGAACATGTAAAGCTGCATTCTTAAGCTACAGAAACACACACACACACACACACACACACACATTCTTCAGAAATGTTAAACGTTCAGTTTATAAGATGAACGTTTGTGGCATGACGCACTACAGTACAAGTAAACCTGTGCATTGGACTTGAACGAAATAAAGCATGTCTCAATTTTAACGTGGAGTTTTGAAACATATATTTCTAAACACAGCAATGTTTTAATTTTTCAAATGTGATTTGCACTCTTTTATAGTAGAAATGTTGCAATATACAAGGTATCGATTTTTATGCTCTTACTTAGCATATCTATCACCAGCGGCATTTAAATGTGACGTAAAACTTACTGACACTTGAAGACGGAGCGTATTGTCAGTTAAGGCACATCGTTTTAACCTGAAATAAGTGAGAGGGCAGCATTTCTATTTAACGTTCAAGAATATTTAAGATGCAGCTAAGGGGTAACTATAATAGAAGAGACTTACAATTGTGAGCATGTCATAATCTCTGGTTTGTACGATGCATACTCGTCGTTGATCCACGCTGGATTCTCACTACTTAGCAGTGAACTAAATACAAACAAAGCAAAAAGGGTGATATATTGCATTTTTTACATACAAAAGAGTTCTGCACTATGATAGAATGTGTGCCTAGGTTCACTTGTGCTTAAAAGGTCACAAGAAGTTTTCTCTGTACATAAACGAGATGTGTTGTGTGGTCAAAGTAGAAAAATGTGTATAAGTAATTAGTAAAACTTAACACACATTCTGAGTATACAGCAAGTGTCGACTTTTCAAAACTTCAAGAATTTCCATTGAGGTTTACTCTAATTTCAGAGTTCCTGTCGGAACACACCCACTTAGTTTGGCAACACTGCTATGTTTAGGAATTGACTGACCATATACCATTAAGTTTTGCGTTTAGTGCTACACTAGACAGCAGCATACTTCAGCATATCAATACTGAACAATCTTTACATGTAAAGGGACTCATTTGACTCTTGGTTATGGAAGTGTAGCCACCATTGCTAGAGCATCAATAACTAATGTTAATAATTAACAATTTTTTCCA
Source organism: Metallyticus violacea (assembly GCA_030762175.1). Classification (NCBI taxonomy): domain Eukaryota; kingdom Metazoa; phylum Arthropoda; class Insecta; order Mantodea; family Metallyticidae; genus Metallyticus; species Metallyticus violacea. Next base: position 97,128,734 of record CM060846.1, on the reverse strand, counting down.
TTATTACTGCATCGCTATACCTTTATTGGGAATTTTATTAATTAATATTGTTCAAATTCAAAATACTATCGTGCGGGCCTAATGGCAGTTTACATAGAAGGGAGAGAGAGGAATGTAACTAATATATATTTAGTGTAATGTTAATTTTTGAAAAAAAAATATTAAATGTTACACTGTAACACAAATATTAAGAGAAAGCCACAACATAATATCCGGTGCTCGCTAAACAGGACTGCAAATATAATACTAATTTTAAAAATATTTCTAATTAGTAATTGCATCTAAATCTGTACTTCATCAAAAAGAGAAAAAAAAATAGAAATACAAAAAGACGATATGAAAAGTTACAGATCAGTCCGCCTTATGTAGAACTTATCCGTACTTTTTTCTAAAGTGCCAACAAGAGGATTAAAATAAATTCCGAACCGAAAATTTCCTAAGACATAGTTGTCCAACAATAGTATACGGACCTAAACATATCCTTGAGATCCTCTAAAATGAACATGTATTTGGTAAAATCAAGCACTAATCCAAAAAAGACGACGAAAAATCGGAATCAAATGCATCATTGAGAACCACAACGAAACGGGATTTCCGCTGCTAAAGTTTCCTCCATGAAAACATTTGTTGATCAAGTTTATGGAGTATGGAATTTCCTTCCAGCTTACAAACATCTCTACACTTAACCTCACCAACATACATCCACACACTGAACAACTGTACAAGAACCACTTTTTCAGTTATCAAGATACACCTCCTCTATAGCGCCACAATCTAATGCGTACCCTAACCTACTGAAGTGACCGCTGCGTCCTCTATTTCCGTCCTGCGACATCATTGATAGGGAGCATACTGCTCACGCAGTTTTCGAGATCGAAGGATACCACCGTTCTTCACGCAGCTCCTGCAATTGTCCTCATGAGAGTGGATGGATCTCGTTCCAGCTATCCGGGAGATACCCAGAATCTTCCGGCCCAGCAGTAGCAACTATAACCATTGGATTAGGGAGAAGGTCTCAGATAGTAAGATATAGACAACAAAATTTTATTCAATATAATAAACAGTTTATAGGTCTATATTGTTACAAAATAGAAAGAATATTCTTCAACTTTTACAAACACGAATATCTATTTTCTTCTAGCTATTAACTCGTAGACCCAAGATTGCGGGTTCGATCCCTGCCAGGGTCGGTGGATTTTTTCGGGCGTAAAAATCCTAAGTATGGCTTCCTTCGGAAGATAAGTAAAAACGTGGGTCCAGTGTCATAGGTTTACGGCAAAAGAACCTCAAGCCTGAAATAGGAGGCCTCTGAGCAAAATTTATCGGCCGTTTCACGCCCTGAATCGAAAGAGACGCTGATAACCTGAGATGTTAAAAGAGCAAAGGTAAATAAAAAGCAAACCAAAATCCAAAACGTTAATCCTAATATAAAAAGTAGAGAATAATAATTAATGCAGTTTTCAAACACAGATTATCAAAACATGAAAAGCGTGTGATAAAATTGCTTTTAAATATGGAAGGTGGGTAATAGCACCTTATAACTTAACTGAAAAAAGTAGTTCCCACTTGAAAATAGTTATGAGATACGCTGCTGTAGATTACATGTGGGGAAACATTTACACTATTACAGTTCGCGACGCTTTTTTATTATTCTTAATATTGCAAGTTCCTCAATGAAAGTATAAAGGACGGATGTTTCTTTCTTAAGAATATGCCCGAAGATTTGTTTTGTTAGCTGGTCATACTGTTGCATAATTCTCAACTTTCGCACATCCTGAATGTGTATTTTAATTATTTTCTTAAGCAGTAATCACTGCGTTTTCGTGTGTCTATGGAGGTATTCTAAGGAGGTAAGTAATCATTTAAATTATTATTGTAATACTACCTAATATGTTATTAGGAGTTTAAAACTTCCGTTACACAGTATTTTGATGTTATTCTCTCAGTGGCAATAACGAATATGCCTTTCAGTTATTGACACCCCAAATCAATAACTGTTGATAAACGTGTTTACAGTCAAAGTCTAATAATATGTTAAAGAATATTGTCATAGTAAGTCCTATTGTTGGTTTTTAAAGGCGCTAGCTCAATTTCTTACAGCTATTGTCAACGTGTGTCAATAACTGTATTTTAAGTGTCGACAATTGCTTTATGCTTAGAAATTTACCTCGACAACATGAATAATTCTAAACATCACCAATGGGAAGCATATGAAGCCGCCATAGAAGCTGTGTCTAAGAAGGTTGCAGCTTGTAAATAGGATTATTTCCCGACTGAGCGTTAAATATACAAAGCCTGAGCATGATCCATTGTCAATTTTGAACAACAGTGAAGAGGAGACACTTGCCAAGTGAGATGTTAGTACTATATTTAGGCTACAAATCATTAAAATAAAATAATAATATTTACCAAAATTATCATCATATTACGGACTTTTAATCTCAAAATTATACCTCACTTATTGCTTTTTTTTTCAGATGGACCATAGAGTGCTCCAAGAAAAAATTTCCTCAGAGAATGGAAAACACTCAAAATAGCGTTCAGGAATTCTGAAATAACAATCCGCATCCAAATCTATTTAAATGTTCAGCAATATTCAGGAATGTTCTGGTACTACACATTATTCTCTTTAATAGAAATAATTTTAATTTCCTTTCCCTTCCATGTATAATTAAATATTTTAAATTTACACAATTTCATGATTATTAATTTGCTTTAGGCCTTCTTACGCAGTTATCCGGAAATAACCGAAAGAACTGACGACTAGTTATGTACTTCTCTCATTACTTGTGTAGTTGAAATGGATTTCTGAAACAGAAAAATGTTTAAAATTGGAAGATTCAATGAGTATTCTTGTTGATCCATCACCCATTTTTAATACGGATCACACAAATCTTCAACATCAAATGTCCCTGCAATTAAGGGAGCATAACTGTTTATAAAATTGATCAAGGTGTAGCGAAGTCATACATTATGTTTCGTTTATCTTCTGTGCTACAGAAAAAGTCACTTCACCTCGTAAACGTTTGGCAAAAGAAACGCTATATCCAGTTACAAAGGGATAGGATGTGGGAATCAGTGATTATGGATAAATTCTGAGTTATTCTTAGAATATACTGGAAATGCATTCTGTCCTATCTTGTCAGTAACAAAAAATGTGTAATGTGAAGGGGCATGAAACACATCCCACAAACCAGAAGAGTGAACTCTATTCAGAATTACAGATTATTCTCATAGCACTATACCCAGTCTCAACAAGAGTCATTCAGCCAGTAGACGTATCTGATTTCGACCCACTTAATTGTGAAATGGAAGTTATCTGTCTTAGAAATGTACAGGAAAAATAACAGAAGCACAGAAGAAGAAGTGATTGCAACTATCACAGAAAATCTGGTTTAGAGAAAAAGCAAGTTTGAAGCACTCCAGAACGGTTTCCGGACCTGTAGCCTGTATCCTTGGCTATAGATTATACAAATTGTTGGGGAGATAATAAGATGAAATGGAGATTAGTTATCTATCGCTAATGTTAATGAAAAGAGAGTTTCTGACCGCAATTATACTTGTCAGATTTAGATAAATTAGTGGTGAAAATATGCTGTTTAAAATTGAATCTCTGAAAAGAATAGAAAAGGAACCGAACTTCTCCTGGAAAACAAAGAATTGCAAAGTTTGCGCAGAAAGAGGAGACTGATAATCTGCTCAGTAAATAGGACCGAAGAAATTTAAAATTGGATACTAATGAAGGAAAATATAGTGAGAGATTGAAATTTTAGGTATGAAGAGAAAAGCAATATTATCATAACACCTTATACTAAAAATAAATAATAAATTAACTTAACTCAAACGAAAAATGTAAACAATTATTTCATTGATATCCCACAAACACAAAATCATCAGATGCTCAGAGACAATAAATAAAATGTCAAAGAGAGGAAGCGAAATATGAGCAATAAAAGTAATCAAAGTAGGTTTCAGTCATTTAGGAAGCAACTTTTCTATGATGGCACCATTACTGAAACTCCAAAATGTTACACAAAAATGAAGGAATTCAAATCTGTTAAGAAAACTCTTGTTATGGAAAAATATCCTTCAAATGTAAGGAATAATGGTACAGAACGTGACTTCTGTGAAAAATTATTTCGTGACATATGCTTGCCAAATCTGCCGTCATCATCAAGTTTCAAACGCTACATTTATTATAATCATTGCACAAATTTATGACTGACCTTCTAAATAGTCATGCATAAATTTTCTTCGTTTCTTTTCTGTTTATTTGTTATCATTAAATATTAATAGCCTAAATATTGCAAAAAATTATAAATTTATTCAAATATGTTGAAACTTATATTATATACATAAACGGCATATAGTAAGTGAAATACTATCATGTCAATAACTGTGTCAAAAGTGTAAATAACTATGTTTTTGTACATATTTTGATTTTTAACAATAAATTACTCAAACATTCAGTGTAAATGTATTGTCTGACAGTTCCAACAACACATTTAAAATCTTAAGATGTTAGTAACATCATTAGAAAATTTCAGTCACTTAAAATCAACAAGTACTAGGGAGAATTAGACAAAAAGTTCTTAAAGTGTCGCTAACTATATTTGATGCCATTTTTTCTACATTTTATCTCCATGCAAGGAAACCCCTAATTAGTAAAAGAAAGTCTGCAAAATAATGATTGCTCCTCGAGTATGCTGACTATGGTAGAGTTTCAGACTAAGTAGAACAGTACTTGTCTAAGAGTGCAAAAGAATAAACTCGATAGAACTGTCATCAAAGGAACCAAATCTCTCCAAAAGAAGCTTACGTGTGCTTAATATGTATAATTTAGCAAACTGAACTGAAAAAAATTGTTAACTTTTTAGAAATTAACAATTATATTAGTAGAAATAAAAATTTAGCCCTTCACAGCAAACATTTATCAAAAACAATGACAAGTATGGGAACAATTAGTTTATAATTGAACACTATGTAGTTGAATATCTTTATCTGAATCAAATTGCAAGAGTCTGACAGAGAAGTGACAAGGAAGAAAATTTTGGAGGCTAAAATTTGTTCCGCATAACAAAACACTTAACTAGAAGCTGAAACTAAAAGGAACGACTACTAGACGGTTACCAAATATGCTTAAACAAATGAGACTATGAATGAAGTCTAAAATGTCAAAGAAAAATGTAAAGAAAAGCCCTAGGTATCTTGCAGAATCTCCATCTTGAAAAATAGGTATAACTCTTATAAAAAAGCATAAAAATATAAAAGGAGTTAAAAAACTAACTAATCCAAAAGACCAAACTTTGTTTCAATGTAAATGCAGCAGCCATGTATCGAGACTTCAGCGATTCAGGTGAGCTCATGCAGCTTCAAAATAGAATCCAAACGTTCGAATAAGAAGCAGACACGCCTATGAGTGGTTAATTGACCTTCAAGTCCATATCAGGCAATCAGTGGTCAAAATATATATATGTTCCTTCTCAACTCTAGCTTTCGTCTTCAGATGGCTCACCAATCATTATCTCTACAGCCAACCCAACTTTGAGTGAACCCTCGGTGGAGTTTCTAGGCTTCGTGTATTCCATTACTGACAATTTTCTTTGCTGTGCTTTACTAAAGTTGTTTATGTAAAAGCCAACAGTCTTAGCAACTTTCTTTAATTTCTTCTGAAGACGGACTAACATAGGAAATACAATAAACAGTTCTGGAAGAGTACTGAATACTGCCACCAAGTCTCCATCATATGGGCTAGCATGTACTAGCTAACTACACAAACCTGTTGTATTGTCCACACCATTCAAAGATGAAAGCAAGTAAAGTGAAGGAGCAGCCTGAAGTCAAAATATTGTTTCTCTCCGTGGTGAAAATGCAAAGAAATGTCATGCAATGAACGATCCTGATCTGCCATATCGCTCATTGGCAAGATAAGTTGAAATCTTCAAATGTGGACGTATATCAGCTGCAGATATTCCTAGTAGTGGACGTAGTGTCCATTCACCTACATTTGCCAGTGTCAATAGTCAACTAATGCTTAATAAAAGAAAGAGCAGTGAAGAAGTTATTGGTAGTTTTGTATTTTTCCCTCAAACGGTTTTCCTATTTTATGACAAAACTTGCATATGCTCAAAAAGGCTACCAAATCGGTTAACTAAGGAACAGATAATGAGGCATGTCGTATCCCTGTGGAGAGATTTAACCGGAAAGACAATGCCATGCTCAATCGTATCGTTGCAAATTTAACGCAAGCATCAGTCAAATGAAAGGCGGCACCCTCTTTCACGTAAGCACAAGTTTGGCAGGAATCATCCCATACAAAGTTCATGCTCATTTTGGCGTATTACAATCGAGATGCTCTTGTTTGTCAACCTGTTCCTAAAGACAGCGCTGTGAACGCCCCCTGTTACACGATATTTCTACTCCACCGGAAGAAACGTTCAGAAATGCTGAACAAAGTAATTACTCGTATCCTGCATGATAAAACTAGACCTCATGCAGCAGTTCCTGACAAGAATCTATTACGGCGGTGGTAAAGGGAGTCCTTGAAATATCCTCCTTATTCGCTCGACTTCATCCCGAAATTGAAGAGGCCGCGACTTGAGAAAGATTTGCAAACTAACAAAACATTTTGGCGAGAAATGATACATGCAGTTCATTGTGTCAGCAACAAATGTGCACAACCTAGCGGACTACTTTGATAGGTGTTAGTGAAGTAAATGACTTTACTACCCATAATTTACTTTATGAGCTATGATATTTGCAGATTAAATTATATTTTTAATTTGCTCCTTAGCTCAGGAAGTGGTAATTAGTTGCAAGATAGGCTTTCAAATATATATCTACTAAATATACAGTGCGATCAGTGATGCTTTCCCCCATGAGTAAACTCCCACTCGTTTGCCGCACTTGCTTGCTTACTTACTGACCTTGTGTACTGTCGCAGTCGTGGAGTAGCTATTCCAGGGTATGTTATTCGTTTCTTAATTCTGCAGTACACATAAAGTATTCCTCCTGTGTTTACAACGACACAGCCTGTCTTTATGTACGATTCATATGGGTTAACGCAATGGCGAAAAAACAATAGGATCATTTTTTTAGCATACATGATTCTGTTACTTATGTAAATACCATACTAACTCCTTTTTTCAGAGAATTAACAGACAGAGAGTGATCATACAATTTTTCAACAGGACTCTGCCACTGCCTACACTACAAATAATTCCACGAGAACAATTCACAATGTGTTTTTAAAAGACAGAGTTAATGGTAGGAATTTGTGGTCCCATTCGTCCCCCGATTTAACAGCCTGCTATTATCTCTGGGGTGAATTAAAAAACGCAACGTACAAGACGAGTCCGTACACCATACAAGAACCCAAAGATAATACTTCAGGGAATTGTCCGGATTTCCCAAGTGAACTACAGCGAGTGATGAATAATTTTTTAAAGAAATACCAAAAATGTGTGGAGAATGAAGGCGGGCAGCTTCAACACCACATTTGATAATTTGGTAAGTAATGATCCTCTTAAATTGCTTTGTGTATTGATGTATGGTGTTTTGTTTTCTTGTTTTATAATTACCGGGGTCGTGCTAATCGGCTAACGAGCGGCGCAGTCGCCCATAGGCAAAATACTCCGGGGTAAAGTAAAGTTGATCGCACGGTATTAGAAGAAATAAAATAGTTGCAGTGACTTATGGAGTGACCCTGGTACATAACTTGAAAGAGTCAAAATATTCTATCATTAATAGAGCTAACACTGTAACAAAACCTGTGTTATTCTCACTTAGGCTAGGACAGTTCAGGATGTTCCCATTTTAAGTATGAAATATTTTCTAGAAATAACTGCCTCTCCTTCCTGAGGTGTAACACATTATATACAGTTTCAAAATACTTGGGTAATTAACTTCACTATACGTTGAAATCAAATAACAGCTTATCAAGCCACCAGAACTCCCAAGAACTTATGATACATGAACGAAAACTTCTTAAGATACTACAGAAATGTGAACATCTTTGCTGAACTGGGAATATTCAAGTAGAATGAGTTCAACTATTCATAGCTACCAAATGTGAGGATTTGCCGTATGTGACCTTCAGAAAATGAGCACACTGTTATAGATTAACAGTTATCCTATAATTGGTCATACTGTTTTTATTTTTTCCCCCATTCCATCAACCACAGAATTGTTTGTTTTTGCATCCTAATGAAATGTTTCACATGTTTCCATCTATTTGAATTTTTGTCATTTTCTCAAATGTAGCAACCGGCAAATCGTCCATATAGCATTTCCTTATTAATATGTAAGTGCGGAAATTGTAAAAATGCGATTTTTTAATAACGAATCTGAATTCGAAGAAAAAATTGCATAGGTTCTTGCTCTTCCACACATATATTTTCAGCTGCAAGCAAATAAATAACATTTTAATAGTGAACTAAATTAATAGAGGAAAGAATGCACATCTTTGTTTGGAAAATGAAGAGCGTTTAACTTTGAGATATAAAAAGTCTTCAGGAAAAAAGGACATTTCATTTACTGCAAATATGAGTAACGTGCTCATGAAAGAGTTCTCTAAAATGTGCACATTTCTATCTCATATCAATGTATATTTGTCTCTCTGTCACCTTAAAACAGCTCCTAGTTTTTGGCGCACTTAAGTCATGAATCACTAAGTAGATAGAGGCAAAACAAAGCTATCCAAATCAACACATGTAGGAGGCTATTTGTGAGCAAACTTTTATACATCGGTTGTCATTATAACGAAGTTTTGATATCGCACTCATATTTTTACATTATGAAAGGGTGCTTCGTATAATTCGGGCTCCATTATCAGTGTTGCCTATAAGGACCATTATGTGTATACACCACCTGAAACGTCACCTCTCGCCACGTGCATTTACAGGAAAGTTTGCTTCCAGTTGAATACGAATGGTTGTTGTTGTTTCACAACTTTTTAAGAGACTGTATTAACCGCAACACAGTCTAAATATGTAATGTAGTAAAACTTTGCAGTTATTTCAATATCAAGATATTACATTTGAAGTAATAATACTTTGCTGCAGACATCAATCATTTCGTTAGTAGTAAGCTGTTGCTGGAGGACAGGCTAGAGTAATTTCGTTTCAACTGGATGCTCATTTAGTTAGTTTTGTGTTAATGGAACATAACGGAAATGAACATTACACAAAGCTCACATTCTAAGCCTTTTTCTTTATGGTCATGAAAATTGAAATTAAATCAATGGCACACTAGCTCCGTGTAGTTTAGTCGAACTGTGATTTCAAAACATAGAAAGTGTAGGATAATTCTGTAGAGATAGACTACACTCTGCTGATATTAGACTTTGATCAAACGGTCATCGAAAAGTTTATTGTCATGAAAACCAAAGCAGAAAAAGATTTTTTCATTTAAATATATGTGTTACTACGATATTTTTCTTAAATTCTCTCTCTGTGGCTTGTAAGTTCAGCACGTATGAGTGTTAGTTTGGGCTTAATAGATAATATACTGCAAATCCTTATTGGATATGGTTATTCTGTTCAATATTCCTTCGGAGTGTTTCGCAACAAATAGAAAGCTTGGTATTTTCTCTGCTAACAGCTACGAAACTGTTCGGTTAGAGCCATACGAAGTTAGTGTTACACAACAAGTACATTCGGATGATAATGAACTAATTTTTGAACAGAGTTTGAAGGATGTACATGATGGAATGGTAGATTCCGGTCTTATTTTCTTCCTGAAGTAGTATGGTTTAAACTCTATCCGTTTCTGATAATCTGAAATCTTATGAGTTAAAGTTACTTGAATATTATTTTAAAGTTTATCATTAGGCGGCTAATAAAGAGGGTGCTTAAGTTTTTCCCGAACAGAACTGTGCCACAATCTATAAATGTAATGTTTCCATGAATTGAATTAAGGTGTACAAGCAGGGTACTATTATCGGCAAGAATTTGTGGTCCCCTTTGTCCTACGATCTAATTTTTATTTCTGTGGTGTATTAAAAAACGTACAAAAACAAGGCTACACAACCTGCAATAATATAAACATAACACCCTTCATGAAACTGCCTCCATTTCTCAAAGGAATCTGCAGCCAATGATAACTGGATTCTTACAGAAGTACTCAAAATGTGTAGAGAGCAATGCAGCAATTTTAGCATCTTATTTACAAAATGAGTGAGTATCTTTATGCGCTTTTATTTATATGTTAAGGTAATTACTGACAGGTTTTTTCCTAAATACACAAATTATTTATACGCACACAATCGTTGGCGTTATGAATTACTCACATTCTGCACATGAGGCTCAAGACAATTGCAGGAAGCTGTAGATTAAGTACTTCTGTCACGTGCGAAGTCCGGAGTAACATTTACACAATGACTACACATATATCAACTACTTATCGGGGCTGCTTAGCACACCAGCCGGCTAGATGACGGGAAAGATTTCTTAACTGGCACTTGTCAGCATCAACTATCACATTTATCTTTGCATTCACATTCTCTGACAATTACGATCGTTGCAATTCTAAGATAGGCCGTGCTTCAAGAGGAAAGGAAGGCCTTTAATCTAGTTTCGTTCCGTTGTAAAGAAACAAAATACTGTGAATATAGCTGTCTTTTTTGTAATTTATTAAATTATGTTTTACTCCCGACATTCTAAATAAGTTTTCTTATGACGTTTCAACTTATTCCGATTTTGCCTATGTTGCTAAGTTTTAAATTTTATTTTATAAAATGATTATCTATTGAACAAATACATTCAAAAATACTTTATTACATGTTTTCTAAAATCTTTTGTTCAGAATCACTTACAATAGAAATCAACACAATTTGTAACTTACATTCAATATATAGGATTATTAAAATATATGGTTGCCGAATTTACCCCAGGAACGCAGCTGCATTGGCCGGTACTCCCATTGACATGTTAGGTACGATCAAGAACGCGGAACTCACGCCACATGGAACGGGAATGTATGTACAGCGGGCACTAGCCATAGTAAAGTTTATATGATGGTGAGACGTGTGTTTAAAGTAGTGTGGCATTTAACCGTGAAAGTATCAAACTTCATTGCAAAAGTTATTTTAAAACAGTTCTGTTCGTTGCGCTTAAAGAAAATGATTGATTTTTTTCTAAACGCAGTGCCCCCTTAAGATGTGCTAAAGACTACTGAATAAAATTGAAACCACAAGTACACTGTTCGAAAAAACATATTCTAGAATGCAAACGTTTTAACGAAGGATATTGTGAATGGAATTGAGTCACTATAGATGGTTTGCCACAAAAATTAACAGGTAAACTTTCAGAATAAACAAATATATTTGTACCTCTTCTGCAAGAAATGTAACTAAATTACTAAAATTAAAACAATACAGGTGAGCATGCTTTGAGAGAGAGGAATACGGCTCAAAGTGCCAAATATTGAAATTTGTTTCTGAATAATTGTGAAATAAGTAGAATTTCAGTTAACGAGTTTGGACGAGAAAATGGCAACATATTCTCGCGATGCAGTTATACATGAGCGGAAGGAGGACACTTTCGACATCTACTCTACGTTAATCCATTCGTGCTTCCGACATTGTAGGGAGCATTTTACTGACCCATTATCGAGCTGTAATTTGAAGCCAAATTTCGTGCTACGGCTACCATATATATTAATGACTCTGTAATTATCTATCTTACATAGCACAATTAGCTTTGTGCAAAGTATTTGCAAGGCAAAAATTGAAAAGTACTGATTTATTTAAAGTCAATATACAAATATTTTCACTGTCATCTTGAAAATATGACAAACTTCATTATCAATAAATATCACTCAAGTACACAAAATTACATGTTAGGAATAAAGTGAACATTTACATAAAATTATTTTAATGTCTAAATTAAAATTCTAACTCCCTTTTTCAATACACTCCAAGGTCATTAACTTCATTCCTAGATGTTTTATTTTGTACCGTCATTTATTGATTGATGATTTGTTAGATCAAAGAGCCTGATGCCCTCGATTGTTGCCTTCACATCAAAATGCAGGGTTTGTCCCGTTTTGTAGTCAAACTCAACTGCATTTATTGCAAAGTAAACATCCTTTGCACTTTTTCTCTTTCTTATAACTTCTTTTAGTTTCTGATATTGTGACTCTGTAGAGTAGGCACCGAAAGTTTACATAATTTTCCAAATATCTTAGAAAGCAAAAACGTAGGAGATAATTTTGAAATAATGTACCTTGTTCTATATTTGAAAAACCAATTAAATGCTGAATGCATTATTTTTTATTATTTATAATAAATGTTTAATGTTTTAATATTTATTTTGCTGGAATGTCTAATTTTGGAATAACATCTATTTATGTAACCAGAGACTTTATCAATAATTTGTACTAAAATCAAAAATATGAGAATATCCTATTTTCTGAAATAAAGCGCTAAAGTTTGCGGACATCTAATGCATAAGTAGATGCCCCTTGAAATCCCTAATGAAACAACGCTCAATAAGAGGAGGTAAATTCAAGTATTGCAGGTATCTGGAGTGTTAGTTGAGCACATATTTATGCATGAGATGGAAGCTGAATAATTACATTCCGTGGTGTAGAGGAAACTTATTGATCCCATTTTATACGACTATATTATATAAGTTGTCAATTACAATAGACATATTTTCTGAAAAAAAATCTTCATTTATATCCATTCTCTGTTCATAATTACAATTGTATTTTATAAAGGACGATCTAGAGCGTTATGAAAATTAATTCTGGAAATATTTGCCCCCATTCCATGCTCACTACAGTGATAATTGTAATTCCTGTGTAGACCGCAGCGCGAACGATGTGCAGGCTTCAAATTTTCGTAATAAAGGAAAACTATTCAGCGGAACGAAGTTAAATAGAATTTATTAGGAATTTCATTTGTGTACCGTGAAGATAACGAGAGCTTACGTAATATGGATATTGTCTCTGCAAAATGGCAACAAGAAGGAACCATGGCTTGTTTTCGATATTTATGTGCAGCATCAAAGCATTCTGGATATTTTTAATCCCGTGCCTATAAGAAAATTGAGTGACAACATGTTGGATTCACAATGTTTCCTTAATATTATCACAGCAGTAGGCTGAAATGATTCATGTTCAATCTACAGTTGTTTTGCATGTTTGTACCCAGTCACGAGACCAGTGGCATGACTTTCTATTTGCAAATAACTTACAGAGAAACAGTTTTAACCAGTTCTACTCAAGGATAATGTAAACCTTGCATATTTTGGTACCTCATAAATTGTACTCAGAAACACCAACAATACGGATCGGAGTTCCTGTACCTTATTTAATGGTGTTTAATGTCCGTTTTTGCTACACAGGCATCACAGGCGGTGAACACTGATGATATATGAAATGAAATTATACATTGGGAAGGGTGTTTTTTTTTTTAAGGAAGGAATCGCTTCAGGCCTAAGTTTTAAAGTACCTACCCGGCATTTGCCATTTATGAGGACTGAGCAAAAATTGGAAAAAAAACTCAGTGAGAGAGGACGGTCCTGGCGGGGTTCGAATCCCAGACCTCCGCTCATGATTCCGCGTCTTAGCGACCTCGGCTACCCGTGGCGGTGTTTTTTCTAATTTGAATAAGTTTTACCGTTTGCTAATTGCAATATGTGCTTCGAACTGTGACCCATAACACCATCTGCGTGACAACATCTAAACATAACTTGATCATATTATTATTGTTCTCATTACCACGTGCAGATATGCTATAATTGACAGTATTCAAGTGGAATAAATACCAAAGTGTTCCGTTTTCTAACCTGAAAATCTTAAAGTCAACCAACTTTTCTGGTGTAGTAAGAGGACAAGATGCACGGAGGATAACTTGCCCAGCCGCAGTATGTTATCTTGATATCCCTTTGACAATGTCACTTGGGATAGTGTCTGGAGCAATTTAGACGCTAGCCTAGAGCTCTTGAGGTAGCAAAGTGTCTTCTCGCCGAGCTCTTAAATAAACTTTATCACTCAATACAAAAGAGAGAAAAAATTAGCGGTCATTAATGTAGAGCAGCTCAGATGTGAAAGACTAAGTGGGGGAAAAGATACTAAAGACATGGAAGAACTTTTTCGGCTGCATATGTCTTTCGATGACTTCTGTTTTAGAAAATTAAATTGTTACAAATAACAAAGAAAAATGCAAATATGAAAGATGATGTTTCATCACATTAAGTATCTGTCGAAATATTTCACTGCGTTGTCATATTTATTTAACTGTTTTTCCGTTATACTCCCGTGCTTTTGCAATCTCCTGAAATTCTTTCCACCGTACTCATGCTGTATTACATATCTACTCATCTTTCAATTAATACTTACAGTTTCCTGCTTTTATTTGCATTCTTTCTTTTAATCTTCACTGTACAGTGTATAGAGACATAAACACTTTCCTATAATAAAAAGTCCCTTACTACTTTGAGCGATCTTCATTTGTCTTAAGGCAAACAGTTTTGTTCTTCGGTGCAAAAGTTTATTTTTCATTTGCGCCAAGTTGTAAATTAAAGATATGTGACTTTCCTATAAATAATAAGGCAAATTGAGTACTGTAGATCTATAGTTGTAGTTTCTCGCAGATTTAAGAATGAACAGTGTTTAACGCCCGTTTTTGCTACAGACGCGCCACAGACGGTGGACACTGGTGATACATGAGATGAAATGATACATTGGAAAATAATTATTTTTAAGGAAGGAAACATTTTGAGCTATTGAATTGTTGTCTCAGAAGATTTTCGGCATCATTAGTTGCTCTGGAATTGCGTACCAGCGGGGTTGCACCCAGAGTTTGTGGCAAGTTGGCTGTCTTCATATATGTAATATTCAAATGTATAATCTAAAAGGGGTTTCAATTCTTTAGGACTAGGAGCGAGAGAACGAATCTCGATTATTTAATCAGAAACTTTTTCGAATAAGTAACGGAAGCAAAAGACAAGCTTTAAACACTTCACAGTTTCGGATTCTGCCTTGATAGCGTGATTCTATCCCTAATTCTGTGCTATTCTTGAAGCATATCTGCCCAATATGAAAAGTGACATTTTATGTCTGTTTGGAGTAACATTATGTACAATTATTTCTAAATATAATATTTTTAATTGTGACTTGATTTTATTACACGTATATTAAATGCATATGTCGAAACAGTTTCATCAGAGAGTTGTATGAATAGTGTTTAACGCCCGTTTTTGCTACACAGGCACCACAGGCTACGGACACTAGTGATACATGAAATCAAATGATATATTGGGAAAGGATCTATTTTTAAGGAAGGAAACGTTCCAGGCCTAAGTTTAGGGTACCTACCCGGCATTTGTCATTTATGAGGACTGAGGAAAACCTGGAAAAAACCTCAGTCAGGGAGGACGGTCCTGGCGGAATTCGAACCGCAGACCTCCTGCTCACGAGTCCACGATTTAACGACCTCGGCCACCTGTGGCGGTCATCAGAGAGTAAAAAACACAACTTGCATATATCTCTTATATCATAAATGTTGTAGTTTCGTTTTACATGTGTAATATGTACATTGCTAGAGGTGAAATTCGGTTTGCAAACAGTTCTCTCCCTATTCGTTAAAATTACTCAATCGTTTAATTGCTGCAACGCCTCTGTGGTCAATTTAGGTGCTGTTGGCCAGTGTTTTATTTTGGTTCTCTATGTGGGTAAACGAATGCTTTCAACATATCCTTTTCCCGTAGCAGCGCTTGTATTGTCCGAAAGAGATCTACTTTTGTTACACTATTAATTGCCTTATCGCTCACACTCAACGCTCATCACGCTCATGACCTGAGCTGTTAAAGAGCGTCCATAAATATATATATAGCTCACACTCATTTCAAAGCCCACGCATTTGTATTTCTTCGTTCATGTTCACCATTTCATCAATTAATGCACAATTTTACGAATTAATTTCATTTAATTCCACACATTTCTGGTGTTTACACATACAATAGTAAGTTCAGGATTTGGAATTTCGTTGATACCGATATTTAAAAATATTACTAAATTTGTCACAACCTTAACCATCTCTGTTGCGGTCATCAGCAATTACATCATAGGTTTCCCATACAAAACTTAACTTACGCCACATGAGACCGGAATGCATGTACAGTGCATATTATTAGTTTTAGAATTGTTTTGGTAACGAGTTTTAACCGTGAAGGTATGATTTATTTATTTATTTATTTATTTATTTTGTAGATGATATTTTAAAACTGTTTTGTTCGTTGTGCTCAAAGAAAGTTGTTCAAATTTTTCCGAAGCAGTTCTCTATTCAAAATGTCCCAAAGATTAGTGAATAAATTGAAAACAAAGGTATAATGTAGAATAAAGAATTCCGGAAGACGAGCGTTTTCAACGAAGGAATATGTTAGTGAAATCGGAATTAGTGTAGATGGTTGTTTATCCCAAAATATAAGCAGCTAAACTTCCATAACAGACAACAACCGTTTCTTTATGTTCAGCAATAAGTGAAACAGAGTTATAAAGTTCAGTTGTTCGTGCTTTGTGAGAAAGCAATCCGGGTCAAACAGTGAAATTTCGCAATTCGTTTCTAAATAGACATGAAATAAGCAGAATTTCAGTGAATGAGTTTAGAGGAGAAAATGAGTTGAGATAAGTAAATGGCAATATATTCTCACAATATGGAGCTTGTACACAATCAGAAAGAGAACAGTTTTCACATCTACTCTAAGATAAGGTTCATAATTCACTTGTGCTTCAGACGTGGTAAAGAGCTTTTTCCGGCCCATTCTCGACCTGTGACTAGGAAGCCAAATCCCATGTTATGATCACCATATATTAATGACTCACTGCCATGGGTGGTCCAGGTTGTTAAGGCGAGGACTGGTGAGCGGAAGGTCTGGGGTTCGAATCCCGCCAGGACCGTCCTTCCTGACTGAGTTTTTTTCCAGCTTTTCCTCAGTATTCATAAATGTCAAATATCGGGGAGGTACCCTAAACTTAGGCCCGGATCTTATATATAACAATGACTCTGTAGGTATCTATATTCTATAGTACGATTAGTTTAGGGCAAATAATCCTCTTTGTTTTCCCAAATTAGTATTACTGAATATATGTAATTATTTAAATATATATGATCCTAATATAAATAATTTTCACTGTTAATATATGAATTTGCCAATCATACTTCATCAGCACATGTAACTCAAGTGCAAAAAAGTATATTCTGAATAGAGTGGACATAAGCATAAAAATGTAATTTTCATAAAAATTCATTTGAAGTTCATATTAAAACTCTAACTCGTTTATGATACATTCAAGGGTCACAAACTTCACTCCTGGATTTTTTCTGTTGTGCTATATCCTTATGTAATGTAGATAATCGTTGCCTTCACAATGCAGAGCTTTTTCTGTTTTAGCCAGCTTTCATTGCAATTTATTACAAAATAAGCAGCCCGTAAGCAGCTATATTTGTAAATGTAATTCCTGTATTTTAAACACCAGCATCTACTGATGATCCAAAAGTCGAACTTTAAAGGACAACTCCCTATTACTGGAGATACCGAAAAAGAAAAGAGGGGACATTTCTTGGAAATTCGTAGTTTTAAAGATCAGTTGCCAAAACCCTACGCGGCTGAAGGTCAACAGAATGGCAACCAATTTCTCGTACTACCTTCAACCAGAGAAATTACAGGATATAGCAATTCAACTGATTTAATGTTTTAGTTTGCTATTGCAATTTTCCGATTGTCAATTTTTTGTTTAATAATTTGCGTTTTCAAGCATTATATTCCTCAGCATGTGGATATATTGCTGCGAAACTGAATGCCCTTTGCTTTAACGGCAGATTTTAATCTTCCTTTATCTTTCGATAATTGCAATAATTAACCTAAATTGTGCTTATTAAGTTGCAAAATTCAAGCACATGACTCAATACACGTATTTACAGCAGTTTCCCTACTTTACTTTTTAGGTACCTACATTAATAACAAAGTTTTTTCCATTACATGCGACTTTTGAATAACCGCGCGCGCGCACACACACACTCTCTCTCTCTCTCTCTCTCTCACACACATTATATATATATATATATATATAACTGCTTATGATTAGGCTACCTGCTTATAATTAGGTCTCTATAAGTACCTTACCAAATAACTTAGAAAGCAAAAACGCAAGAGATCGTTTTGAATTGAAGAGGCTTGTTCTATATTTAAACACAAATTAAAAGCTTAAAATGTATACTTTTTGTATTATTAGCACATTTATGTAGCCAAAGACTTTAAAAATAATTTTGGGCTATATATTGATTATGAGAATAACAAATTTTCTGAAACTATGCTCTAAAAACTCTGGGATATCTAATGCATAATGTAGTTAGTTGTCACTTGAATTCTAGAATGAACCAAATTCAATACCAAGAGGTAAATGCAAATATTCCAGGTATCTGCAGTGTTGGTTGGGCAAACTTATGAATGAAATGGTAGCTGAATAATTACCTTCCATACCAGAGAGGAAACTCATGGAACCTATTCCATACGACGAAATTACATTAGTATTCAATTACTATACAGCTATTTTCCTGACAATAAAATTGTCTATTTTCATTCTGTGTCTACAATTACTCGTAGTATTTTATAACGACACGGAAATAATTCTGAAATCACGTGCTCCCATTCCATGCTCAAATCACTGGGAACTATAGCAACTATGTAAACCGAAGCGCGAACGTTGTGCTGACTTCAAATTTTTGCGTGCCACCTGTAATAAAGAAAAACTATGCTGCGGAACTATGCAAATTTTGCCTCATATAATTAAGCATTGCATTTTTTTTTTCGTGAAGATAATGTAAGTTTACGTAATATCGATCTTGTCTCTTCAAAACAACGACAAGAAGGATCCAGAGTTTGTTTTGGATACGCGAATGTAGCGAATTTTGAACAGTTCTACCCAGTGATAATGTAAATAATTTCTTCTCTTCGTGCTTTATAAATGATGCTGCGAAATGTTGACATTACGGATAAGAATGATTATAACGGTAGATAGATGTGTGACACTAGTGTTCCGTGAGGAAGATTCTACTGTACAGAAACACTCAGCGTTATATCTGAAATCTTAGCGCTTGTAATTGGAGTAGGCACCACTTTGAAAAAACATCAAGGTTACTGCAGAAACATAATGGCATGAAGCGTTAGCCAATTGAATTGTTACAGTGTTGTCTCAAAGTTGTAGATGTGGACTATTTATTTCTTAATTGCAACAATAAGAACTGTATTTCGTAACGATACCCTTGAATAACTCTGGTGGACAGAGACTGCTTTTCTGTTTATTTACGGGCAAATCCGTAATAATTGTCAATATTCTAGCACACGTTCTTATACGAAACTCTGTAAAAATTCAACTCGAGTTCCACACTGTTTAAAAAATACACGCAAAAGGTAACAGATACACAAAAATTGGGGAAAAAAAACAATTGTTGAAATTTTGCAATTGTGCGTGTTGCCAATGGGAAAACACAATCAGGCTTCTAAAATGTTTACAGAAGAAATTTTTGTTTTAACATATCTTCAGCTTTCACTGCCAGTGTTCATAATGTTAAAATTAAAAACTTCCGGGCTGTTGTGCCGTGGCCTTTGCTTTAAAAATTAAAACAGAGCTTTCGCTGGCTGTCTACGATCAGCACCATCAGTTAATGAGAAATATGTGGTATCCGGCCTAGCCAGACACGGAACGATCGATATCGACGCAGACGGTAGGGGTTGATGGAGGGGGAAGAGGAAGGGGGAGATGTTTGCTATGAAGGAGAGATTTCCACATATTGCTATTGTGAAGATGTTGTATTTCAACACTTTCCTTTCTGGCCAGATTAAAATAAAATTTTGTTTTAGCGACAGTTTTGCCTGGTATTGACGTAAAGATCGTTGTCTTCTTCTCCCAAACATACCAATATACATTTTCCTACATTCACAGGGAATTTTTAAATAGCATGACGTCAAGGGGATTTCTAGCATCTTTTGCGGAGCGTAGCACATGTTCTAAAAGACCCCCGCAACGGATGCTAGAGATCCCCTAGACGTCTCTGGTATTAAAAATTCGCTGTGAATGTGGGAAAGTGTATATTGGTATGACTGGGAGATCAATTAAAAATGAGTCAGAGAACACAAACGATCTTTACGTCAAAACCAGTTTGCCGTGGCAAATGCACATGCACTCAATGAATG
The DNA here is from genome assembly GCA_030762175.1 of Metallyticus violacea. Taxonomy (NCBI): domain Eukaryota; kingdom Metazoa; phylum Arthropoda; class Insecta; order Mantodea; family Metallyticidae; genus Metallyticus; species Metallyticus violacea. The sequence goes on along the minus strand of CM060846.1, from coordinate 97,108,533 downwards.
CCACGGAATCTATGTTGACAAGACTGAATTGGTTGCTAAAACAAAAGGTTATTTTAATCTGGCCAGAAGGGAAAATGTTGAAACACAACAGCATCCTCACAACATAAATAAGGATAGTAACTTTTGCCTTAGCAACACGCAGAAACCTGTCCTTCATAACAATCAGCGCCCCCTTCCCGTTCCCCTCCATCAACCCTACCGTCTGCGTCGATATCGATCGTTCAGTGTCTGGCTAGGTCCGATCCACATACTTCTCATTGCACTGATGGTGCTGGTGGTAGACAACCGGCGAAAGCTTTGTTTTAGTTTTTAAACATTACGGCACAACAGCCCGGAAGTTTTAATTTGAACATTAATAATTTTATGTTTATATTTCTTCTACTTATAGCAATTTTATTATCCATGCTACATTATCGCTAGTACTTTAAATAATTAGCGCATCAATTTTTATTCGACGTTCTTTCTTACTACGCATATCGTATTTGTAGAATTGAGGAACATTAGAATAATATGTAGTTTTATAATATAACAGGACATACTAATTTGTATTTTTTATAACAGAAGTATTTTAAGTTGGGAACAAGTTACAATAAATTTAATTTGTTATCGCTGCTCTCTACCCTAACAATTCCAAAAAATTTTCTCTTGGAAATGTTTGGATGGGTATAATGTAGCATTGTATAAATAGTAAATGTAATAATAAAAAGGTCGAATTCAACAACGAACTCTTAAATCTTGTTAATGCCGTCAATTATGTGAATTCTAAACGTTTCTTCTGTGACGGATTCACTTTTTAAATAAATTGCACCGTTCGCTAATTCGAACCATTACATAGGCTGAGGCCAATAACGCAATGCCTGTTAACCATGTCTGAATATAAATTGATTTTATATATATATATATATATATATATATATATATATATATATATATAATTATCATCGCGTCTAAATATGCTAAGAATTGGCATGTATTGAAGTTTATTTAATACTGTTTAACGCCCATTTTACTGCTGAGGCACCGCAGGCGGTTGACGCTGGTAATACATGAAATGAAATGATATATTGGGAAAGGATATTTTAAGGAAGGAAACGTTTCAAGCCTAAGTTTAGGGTACCTTGCCGGTATTTGTCATTTATGAGGACTGAGGAAAAGGTGGAAAAAACCTCAGTCAGGAAGGACGGTCCTGGCGGGATTCGAACCCCAGACCTTCCGCTCACGAGTGCGCGCCTGAACGATCTCAGCCACCCGTGGCTGTTAAATATCGAAGTGGAGTTCGATATTTAACCAAATTGTCCCGGTTTTAATACGAAAAGCTGCTGTCAGTCCATATTTCTGGTTTAGAGAAATAACAAGAGCAAGAGAGGTGCACAGAGTACTCGTTCTTGCTCGTGCACCCAGTTAATGCCGCCACCGCATTGATATCCCTTCGACAATGACACTTAGAATGGTGTCTGCAGCGTTAATAACAGAGTGATTTATACGCTAGCCTTAGAGCTCTTGAATTATGAAGCACGATATCTTCCCTCCGAGCTGCTGTTTTTCTTACATCAGTATTTTCACTCAAATAAAAGAAGAGAGATAATGAAGAGCTGCAATTAAACTGTCATTAATGTAGAGCAACTCAGATGTGAAGGACTGAGTAGAGAAAAAAAGGTGCTAAAAACACGGAAGACATTTCCTCTGCTTAGGCCCTTTGGTAACTTACTTTTAGAAAATGAAATTGTTCCAATAACAAAGTAAGATGCAAATACAAAAATACTGTTTCGCCATATTAAGAACCTGTTGCACTTCTCGGTCAAAAAGTTTCACTGGATTATATTCAACAACCTCTGTTACTTATATTTCCCTGACTTTGCAATATACGCTGATGAACTGAGTTGTTAAAGAGCGTCTGTAAATAAACGTAAAAACGTTAAAAAAAAAAACTCCTTGCAATCTACTGTAATTCTTTGTACTTTAGCCAGATTTTGCACTCATGCTGTACACCCCATTCAATCATACGATTAAGACCTAAGGTTTCCCACCTTATTTACATTATTTCTATTAATCTTTACTGTATGAGTATACAGACATAAGCACCTTCCTTTAATAAAAGGTCCTGTAGTACTTTAGGAGACCTTTGTTTGCTTCAGGGCAAACAGGGTTGTTACATCGACACAAAAATTAATATTTCATTTGCGCAAGTTGTAATTAAAGATATGCGATATTCTTATAAATCATAATGCAAATTTAATACTGCATATCGGTAGTCATAGTTTCCCGCAGGCTGAAGTATTCCATTTGTTATCTATAAAAATATGTTTAAAATTCTTTGTAAATTTTCCTCGTCATAGCTTCCAACCATAGCTTTATAACCTGAAAATCTGGAGTCAGTAAACCTTTCCGGTGCAATGAAAGAACAAGAACAAGAGAGACTCGTCCAGCCGCAGTATGTTACCTTGATATCCCCTTCGACAATGTCGCTTGAAATGGTGTCTGCAGCGTTTATAATGAAGCCTAGAGCTCTTGAGATATGACGCAAAATGTCTCCTCGCCGAGCTGCTGTTGCTGTTACATCAATTATATCACTAAATGAAAAGAAGAGAGAAAATATTAAGAGACACAGTTAAACGGTCATTAATGTAGAGCAGCTCAGACGTGAAAGGCTGAGTGGGGAAAAAGATACTATAGACATGGAAGAACTTTTTGGCTGCATATGTCTTTCGATAACTTCTGTTTTAGAACATTAAATTGTTCCAAATAATTAAAAAAATGCTGTTTCATCACATTAAGTATCTATCAAAATATTTCATTGCGTTGTCATATTTAACTGCTTTTCCATTATACTGCTGTGCCTTTGCAATCCCCTAAAATTCTTTGTTACTTTGCCACATTTTGTACTCATACTGTATTACATCCCGATTCATTGTACTATTAATATCTACAGTATCCTACTTTATTTACATTATTTCTGTTAATGTTTACCGTACAGTGTATACAGACATAAAACCATGATCTAACAAAATGCCCCGTAGCACTTTGGGCGACCTTCATTTTCTCTTAGGGCAACAGCAGCACAAATGTTAATTAATATTTTATTTGCACAAATTGTAAATTGCAGATATATGACTTACCTATAAATAATTAAACGAATTGAATAATTTAGATATATGTTTAAAGTTTCTCGTAGGCAGGCATTCCATTAGTTGTCTAGCAGAATATAATTCCTCCCTTTTCGTTAAATTTACTCTATTATTTAATTGCTGCAACGCCTTATGTGGTTGATTTACGTACTACTAGTGTTTTCTTTTGGTTCTAATTTATATTTGCATAAATCAAAACACTTTTACTTTTTAGGATCAAGCGCATTAATTCATTTTCCCTGATTTGCGTATTTGAAACCCACTGAGTAATTTCACTCTGCTAGGAATTGCACCATTAAAGGAATGTCTTGTCGTGCCAGGCGTGCATGGACGCTTTGGGCGTCTTAAGTTCCCGCCCTTGGCACAGTACTGTTAGGATTGGCGTTATAAGACATCTCGGGGTCTGGTAAGAAACGTCACACATTTTAATATCTCTTAAGATGTGAGTAAACGATGCACATTGAATACACTTCAATTATGCTCGATGTGGGAAGTATATTAAAATACAGCTATTCGACAACAATGGAGCCAAGGAGATCAAAAGTGTTGTATGTGTACAGGCACTACCTGTTTTGTAATATCCGAATTCCAGCATATTTTTACTGTAATTCTAGAGTATTGGTTATAAATTATATGAAATTTTGTCTAGTGCTTGGGCTCGTAAACTGAAATGTATAGAGAATAAAAATTTATATAATTCAATAATATTACTTATTATACTATTTCTTTTGCGCAAGGATACTTCAGACGTCAACCTACAACATGACATGATAAGTAACACACTAACGGAAGCTCTGAAGGAAAACAGCCAGGTATCCATTTTTCTTTTTACCATTTCCTCAACGGTGAATCACACCTGGGGGAAGCTGAGGCTGTGTTATATCATATTCTATTATTAAGAGGGACATTGTGTATATTATAACATTTGAGAAATCAGAGCTTCAAAGTCGAATTATCAAAGCTGAATTTATTTTATATAAAGTTCACAGTATAGGCTTCTTCCTGGCTTGAAAGCCATTACTAGAACACCTGGTGAGATATGCTTAAGCCAGTGTCGGAACATATTCAGGAACCTAGGTTGAACGAAGAACGGTGAAACATGTGTGAGGGTTTAATAAATTAATGCAATACAAATTTGGTGTGTGAATAATTGTTTCATCTACAAAAAATGCTTCAGACTGTTCATACAAATATACAATATTACCTCTAATATTGTTGAGAAATAAAACTGTTCTAAACTGATCCAAAATGTTCATGATAGTAAAAGAAAAACAAAAATCTAAAACATCTGAGATGACCAGTGTTTTTCAAATAAACCGCCCCAAAAGTATTGAAATAAGTAGTAAAAAAACCTTTCCATTTGTGTTTTTTTTAAATTAGGTTCATTATTTTAAACCAGCGCTCGGTAACGAGCGTAGGAAAATACTGTCCTAATACGCACAGGGCCATCCGATCTTGTCACCAGTATCTTTAGCGGGAACCTCCGATCTCGCACTAAAGCCTGGCTCTTAAACCGAGGTTCTTGAACACTGGTCATTGTCCTACCTTCGTATTCCATGAATTTTGAAACATCCGAATAACTGCTGCAATGTCCTATTCAATTTATTGTTCAAAAGGACTGATTTTGAAAAGTCGTGTTGCTCGACAGCATATAAAGAAAGATGCTAAAAGTAGAAATAAATACTTGAAGTTAAGCGAGAAAAACTAAATATACCTCGTTAATGCTATGAACTTAACTGGTGAACAAATCTTTCTCAGTTGCGTATGCCTAGAGAATGAATTTAATATGAACTATAATAAGTTGAGTAGTTTTCATGAACTCTTTTTATTCATGCAGAGATGTAAAGATCATTAAAGTATTTTATCCTTATATAGAACTTTGAAAATATAAGAAGAAGCTCTAAGAACCGTTGCAAAATCAAAAACCAAGAAACATGAAGTCTGATGAGAAAGAATAAAGAGACAAGGTAGAGGGGAAAAAAGAGATAAACTTCAATGCTCAGAAAGTTATAGCCCTGGAAACAAAGTTTGCTATTCCTTATAGCTCAAAGACATAAAAGTGCACCTAACTCGCCGTTTCTATCTGGGTTTACTAGAACGACCAATTAAAATCTTCAGTTCATGGACGTAACGGACTCAAACTTGCCTGTCCATTCGGTTTTAGCGCGTCCTTAATTCTTGAGATGTACAGTAATAAAGGACAATGGAATCGATCGATGAGAAAAGGGAGGATGAACAAAACCAACACTGAAGAAAACACGAACTATCTTAACAGTTTTATGCATTTTTTTTCATTTAGGCATGTACATAAATACTATTTTGCAATTAGTAGTACTATTATATATGAATATAGTAGCTGTATATATTTTTGCATAAGTTCCCATTTACAACTTCAAACATTTGTCTTGCATTTGCTATGGTATTTTAACATTATTTCTAGAAATAATAAACCGTTAACACGTTAGTATCATTGGTAACACAAATAATTTAATTTATATAGGGAAAATGTAATATAAGGGTTATTAAGTTTGGTTCCTACTCTTATGAATCTCTTTTTCTCACTTAATGCAAAAAATATTTATTAAAATATCTGACATTACAATGAATGCTACAGCACCGTTCTTCTTCACCATTTCATTATTTTTGGCCTGGACTTCTTGTAGCACCTTGGAATAGAAATTATAAGGGGTAAGGGATACTAGATCATAACTTCTTTACGCTGGTCGTAACTTGCCCTGATGGATAAGATTTTACGGTCGGAAAATGTAGAACTGCTCTGTTGTTAGCTTCCGGCCTGAAGTATAAGAGGCTGAGTCATTCACATACTTTCAATAGTTAATCTTCATAAAGACTGTTTGGGTATTCAAAATTTCTTTATCCTGTAATAACTGGAAATCTTGCAAATGTAGAAGAGCCAGAATTTATTTCTTTGCTGTTGGTCCTTTCACTTCTTTGACCATAATATTTATGGAAGAATATCTTTTTTGTATATCAGAATAATAAACAGTGTTTATTATTGTTCAAAATAGTTAATAAAATGTTTATATTGTAACACAAGTTACATTAAATTACTATAGTACCAACTGCTTCATTAGCTTACTTTCATTGCTAAAATATTGCCATCACTGGAATGTTATGTTAAGAAAATACAACGAGGTTACTTGAGTTACGGGCTGCCTAAGAGTAGATGCTTACTGTGGATTTTCTTATTTTGACATCTCAGGTCATCAGTGTTTCATTCAATTCAGGGCATGAAACGGCCGATAAATTTTACTCAGAAGCCTCCGCTTTCAGGCTTATGGTTCTTTTAGTGCCGTTAATCTACGACACGGGACTCACGTTCCTTGCAAAGGAAGTTATACTTAGGATTTTTACGCCCGAAAACATCCATCGACTCTGGCGGGGATTGAACCTGCCTAATGGGGAGTGCAGCGCTGCAACCAGAAAAAGGGGGGGATAAAAATCTCCACAAGCAAATTTAGTATTTTATTTAGTGTTTATATATTTATTAAAAGCATAACATATTGTATTTAAACTGACAATAATAAGCATTAATGCTGTTATAATACGAGATGTTGAAAATTCTGACCTTTAGCAATTATACATTACCGGCATTTACGTAGGAAATTCCCGAATTTCATCAAACTTTACTTTCGTAAGAACACGTTTCTTTTCATTTGGAGATCCGTCTCTGGTGACATTTTAACAAGTTACCGAACAGTTTCTCTACGTGGAACACGATTGCCAGCGAGAATCGCTTTATCACTTATGTGCAACAATTCACTTACATATATGTATCGTGCATAAACGAATACATTTACGTAATGACATAACTAACCAAGAGCAATTAGCACACATTTTAGACACAAAGAAAGCATGGAGTAAACCACAAAGGAACAGTCATCGCTGGCAGGCCTCCTTCAAACGAACTACAAACTGGTACTTGCACATACATTCTACAGTCTAAACGACTGGCTTCTACTAAAACGCAGTCGTGCTTTACCGGCCCGTCACTCAAATACTCTTACTGTATTAGAAAACAATTTATGTATTACTGAAAATAGAATTAATCGTTCATCTTCATTGCAGATTACATAAAAAGTATCAGAGCTCTACTTAAAAATGTGAAAGTAGTTAATATTAACTTCCAATGAATTATATTAATTCGATAATATTAACGTACGTAAACACTAAAATTTCTGAAGTATCCTTAATATTTTAACTTTTAATTCAATTAATGATTCTGTCGTATTCCTTCTGATAGTACGATATTTTCTAGGTATTGATTTTAATTCAGAATTTCAGCTTGGGTAAAATTTCTTGCGAGAAATTCAATTTTGCTAACAAAAAATATCAATAGACAAACCAACTTCATAACCCCCATCAATATAATGACGTCACAAATACTATTAAAGAAGGCACCATTGAAAGTTATTCATTAAAAAATATAATTAATATTAATTTTATTTTATTTTTAACAACTTTTGTAATTCTACTATACAAATATTATCGTTTGAAACTCGTTTATAATGTTATACAATTACTGCATTCGTAAAATTTACGAAACTAGATTCAATCGTTTCTTAAACATTTACTCAAGAAATAAACTAATATAATATACTGTTGTTTACACCTGTTACAGTACAGTGGACTTACAGCAATGAGCAATTGCTGCCAGATAACTTTGTTAGGCGGCAGAACAACCACTTATCGTTGCGAGTGTTCGGTGTTAATTTTTATTTGAATGGTGTTTATCGCCCGTTTTTACTACTGAGGCACCACAGGCGGTGAACATTGATGATGCATGAGATGAAATGATAAATTGGATAAGGATTTTTTAAAGGAAGGAAGCGTTCCAGGGAATTGAACCCCAGACTTCACGCTCACGAGTCCGCGCCTTAACAAAATCGGCCACCCGGTTGGTGTTTGGTGTTAAAAACAGATGTTTCCGACGAATTCCTTTTTAACAATGAACCAGAATTTCAATGTATACATAACTCACTTTCGATGAAAATGACATAAAAGGTGGTTCATGCTTAAACGAATGATTCAATTCATGGAAAACACAAGGTTTTACCAATTCATAATTTTATACTTTCTGGATTATGAAATACAACGCTTAAAATAGCAGCTTTATTGTGTATGTAGACTACAAACACTAATCATTTCATATTAAAAACACCTATTTTGGTCTGCTAACAAGACTGTTATACGGAGTTGTATACCATATCAAATGGCACTCAAAGTGCCTTAGCTAAATGCAAACATGAACCTCCGGCAAACAATTTAAAATAAGGAAAGTTTTGACGTTAATAGAGTTTATATAAGCAGTTATAAAGTGTCGATTTACGATCGAAAGCCATAGAAGGCAGTTTTTAACTGCTTGAAGAAGAACTTTGCTCAAATAACTTCAGTGTTCAGTGTTTAAAATAGCTTTATATCTTAAAGAATGTCGTTCAATATTTCACTATGACAAAGTGTATTAAGCATGTACACTTTTCGTTCATAATAGAACTCCAAACTTGATAATGACGTCAAAACCAAGAATCATATACTGCGGAATATGCCATGAAAGTATTACTATAATACCAGCACTTTAAAACACTGTTATACCCGACAAAACCAGTGGGGTAATGCTTTGGTCTAGTATCCGGAAGATCCCGGGTTTAAATCCCTTGGGGACCGCCCATTCTCGCGTTGGGTTACTTTCGTGGGTTTTTTTTTTCTGATCACTTAGGTGTGTGCTGGGTTAGATCTGTACTTTCTACGAAGTTTCCGCTCCCCATTTCATCTCATTTCATTCCGTTGATTCTATAACACGATCAAAAGTACCCAGGAGAGGTAGGCTTTGTAATGTTACGGTGGCTTGCGCTTTGGAAAAGTTTCTGCCCTGGGGTATGCAATGAAAGCGGCACTTCTGAGGGTCCCGAACTGCTTGAAGAAGGTCATTGCCGGCGTCGAGGTGTTGGGATTTTTGTATATCCGTGCCTATAATTTCTGTATCCTGGCCACATGGTGTGTCCCTCACCTCATCCCTTCCTCCAGGAGGTGCTTCCATTGTGAACATAAGCACCAAAGGTCAGACCATGAGCAAGAAAGTGACCGAAATACCTCCTTCGTTCCCTATCATTTCAATCCAAACACTTGCCAAACCTGTTCTTTTGTTTTTTTTTATGTTTTTTTAACCTCAATATATAAGTTTGGTGTGGACATTTAAGAGGCAAAACCGAACATATTTATTAAAAATGTAAACAAGAGTATGAGAAAATGCGCAATATACAAGAAAAATAATTATTGATTCTTTCCAATTGCAGCTGAATTTCATGTATATAGAAAGTTGATTGAAATTGCAGTAAGCAACAAATTGTTTAATACAAAGTATTGCCTATTGCCACGGAATAATGTCCTGTGTTGAGTAAAGGAAAGTATTAACCTCGCATATTTGAAGAGGTATCATATCACTTATGCTCAGACAATCAACTTCACATATATTTAAGCCTTTCAAATGTTGAAGAAATTTACAATGGGTTTTATAGCCAGTGTTTTCCTCAAATATATTGTTAAATATTTCTTTTTCTTTAGGGTTTTGTTTTTCTGAAAAAATCGGTGATTTTACATACACTTCATTCCCGTTCGACACTTGTTGACTTCAGGAAAAGGAGTTGGAATTGTTTCACACAATTTATGTAGGGCGTGAACGACACATGCCACGTGCATCATATAATCTACTGTGTTGAATTTGAAAATAGGGTATAATTAATGATTGTTAAGATATTACATATAGTTGGGAGACATCTGTCATGAGGGTGTATTAAAGGCTATGTATCTTTGTGTGAAATATTACAATTCTTCAGCCATCTTGCCCAATACATTTTCACAGTAATTTTAAAAATGTTTAAAAATACGTGCCTTTATGTAATAATAGATGTACATACTTTATCCCTCATATTTTACAATTGTCAGTCTCCATTTTCTCAATATGATGCATGTGTGTGTGTGAAAACGGATTCCTGCAGAGAAAAGGTAAGATGATTCGCAATAAAATATCTTGACAAACGTGTTCCAGGTAGAGAAATTGTTTGCTACTTGTTAAAATATTACAAGAGAAAGTATATCTGAATGACTAGAAACGCGTTTTGAATCGCCGTGTTCTTACATGAAATACAGGAGTTTCCAGCAGATACCGGTAATGATCTTCTTTTATAACTCAGGTCAATGCTTATCAATAGCAGTTTTAAATACATTACAGTTTTATGCCTTCAGTAAATATAAATACTACCAACTTTACGCGGCGACTATTATTTCCCTTTTTCCGGTTACGGCTGTTATACTTCTCCAATTAGTAACTCCGCTTAAATAACCTCTCTGTGCATCGAGTAAGTATCCTTGCATATTTTTCCGCTTTATTTCAAAGTGTTATTATGGTTGATCGTTACACCCAATATTTCAACTTCCTGTACGCCATATTTGGCTCACTGTAAATTATGATTTTTCTCAGACCTAACATTGCCGCTGAAAAGGAGATTTCCAACCATAGACAAAATTAAGGAAAAATTAATGAGTGCCTGATAATGATCTAAAGCAAGACTTTGCAGATGGAAGGATGCCGGACATGCTTGTGAAGCTAGAACTAGGAATACGTTAAAGATTAAGGCGCCATTATGTTGGGCCAGGTCATTTAATGTTATTTGACTGATACTCTTTGAAATCTTTCGGTTGCACCTAACAATGTCCGAAATTTGTCCTTTTGGGGGCGAGAAACTGAATATAAGCCTCTTTTGGTTTGTCAGCATATTTCTAATCAGTGCTCTCAGACCGAAATACAGCTTATTTATATTGTGCCGTTTTTGCACGTACCATTGAGGATCTTAGTGCCAAACACTTTTCCCCTTACCTTTTTACCGTCTATTCCACGTTGGAACCCTATGTTAACGCCCTCTTCTCCCTATTGGTCGAGACAAATGCGGAGTTTTCTAGAATGAGTTCCCATAGTGATGTGGTCTATAAATTATTTTTGATCCATAAATTGTGGCAAATCAGAATGTGACTTTTTATTAATGATCTGTGTAAAGGTATGTAATGGAGTATTTTAAAGATTATCGATACTTGGTTAATGGCATAAATGCTTATAAATTTGAATTATGTTGCTCAATGCAAGCTTGATGGTCTATTTAAATTTGAGATATTTGTATGGTAGTTTATGTTACTTTGTGTAATAAAATAAAATAGTTAGTAATTTTCTTCTCCCTTAATTGAAAACTACCTTTTCTGGGCCATATCTTATGGGTTTTCATTACTACGCTTCCTGGGTTAACTCTCGTGCAGACATTAGCGGGAGGGTGCCGTATTAAATACTATATCGCTTTGAAGAGAAAAGACTGCCTGTCTAACTCTAAACATTGTTATCTTAAAATTCACGTCTTAGTACAGAGCACATTTCATATAAATTTTATACGTATCCACTTGCGACAGAAGTGTGGCAGTCCTGGTTGTTTCTATTCTGAGGATTCTGCTATTTAAACTATGAATATGTGTTTCGTCCGTTACATGCTGTGAGAATTGCACAGAACAAGGCTGCAATTGAACCGCCCGCACAGTTATGGAATTAACTACCATGGCTTTGAGCCACAGAAACACTTAAATTCAATTAGTGTGATGTAGCGAACTTTGAATGCTACAATAACAAATACCAGTCCACCTTCATTTACATGATCAAATTACGTAGCACACGCGTACAATTGAGCTCGTATGATAATTGAATAAAATGTATCTTCAAATGCAACAATTTTTTTTTTTGCCGCATGCAGTAATTTATTCCTCAAATATTAAAGTTCAATTTATTTCTTTTTATTGAGAACAATAAATACGACCATATGCCAACCTATCTTAGAGTGTTATAGTACACTACAAACGTGTTTGTATTAGCTTCATTGTATATTAATATTTTTCATAGCTTTAATTTAATTTATATTGCATTGCAAGTTAATTATTATGTCAGAATGTGTAAAAGAACAAGCAGCTACGCACCGTTGATAATCATTTAGAAAATATTTGGAGAAACGCCACAACAAAGTGAAATTTATTTTAAGCAGATAAGACAACGCCCACTTCCTAATTTAAGTATTCAACTGCAGGTAAGAAGTTAGAGAGAAGACATTACCTTCAGTTACTATGATTATGGTTGGCTTGGAAATAAATTACTGTTGCCATAGATAACCTCTCTAGTGTTAAGAACATGTTGTACATCTGTTACTTTTTGCCTTGTGTATGTTAATTAGCATCGTTTATGTCCCAGAAATAATGACCTTTTACAGAGTGGACAGTAAGTACTACTTTTATACTACTTTTATTGTCGTTTGCTTTTTATCATAATACACCGTGAACATTATGTGTCCAAAGCCTTTATCGTAACACAACTGAATACGACGCCACATTCGGCAGAAGTTTCACACAGAAAACATTTTGAGATGCATCTGGATGCTTCTGCCACAGTTCTTCTGTTGTTCGGTAGCGTTCTTCACTCACTCCATCCTGTAAAAGCCCACAAAGCATTGTCCGGAGTGTACAAGTCAGGGCTCTTTGGAGGCCAGGCCAAGAGGGTCCGTGTTGCCTCCGAAATGTCCTCATCATTTGTCTAGATACAGTTCATTAATACGTTTTGGTGGTAAAATGAGAAGAGGCTCTGTCTTGTTGCATTATTTCCAGCTATGTAAGCTGCGGATATAGGCATTGCCCATGAACAAGCTCATTAATGAATACAGCTCAAATATGTGCTTCGCGGTCACAACTTATCATAACTTGCGGTGGAATCTTCTCCTATTTCTGCATTAAATAAGCACCGTTCTCAACAGGAAACATAATGTCGCTATTTTTATAAAGTTTTTAAATTGCGCACGCACCTATAAATTGTGATCACGCTCCGATTAATTGTTGTAGAAGGGCAGCGCAAACATTTATTTCATCAATAGCGGTCTAAATACTTTAGGTTTAAATGTGTTTCCAAACATTGTTGTTTGGAGTATGCCAAGTTGAGCTGAGCTTTTCGCGTTCATTTCACAAATACTTGCACGTTATGTATGTGCCGAGCCTTCGCAATCTCTGTATCAAATGCACACATTTCTCGTCAATTCTTTGGGACGGCGGAACTTACCTTTCTTTCATAACGTTCGACATCACAGTATGGAGTTTCTAGTGTGCGCATACCGTGACACCGTTATCACGAACGATCGTGATGGAACTGATGCGTTTGCATGCTGCCACCATCCCGCTTTGTTAAGCTTTGTTAGTTGCCCATAAAAATACAAAGAAATTCTATTTATACACAATGTAACGTACTGGTACGAGGGGTGTTTCAAACTGTACCCTTTTTATTTAATATTGGTGTACTTTGTTTCGTTTCTATTACTAATGGTATGCCATTAAATGCTTTAGCAGTTTAATTCAGTGCCAGATTATTGTTTGTTTCCAGAATATAATCTTATAGAAGAAAGCACTGAGCATCCAAAATGCTATTGTAAGAACCGTTTTTGTTTACAAACGTATTTGTAAATCAGCCATAATGACTTTTGGAACCAGTTACCTTGTCGGTCCTAAACCCAAGATCGCGGGTTCGAACCCGGCCAGGAGCGATGGATTTTTTCGGGTGTAAAAATCCTAAGTATGGCTTCCTTCGGAAGGGAAGTAAAGCCGTGGGTCCCGTGACGTACATTTACGGCACGTAAAAGAACCTCAAGCCTGAAAGAGAGGCCTCTGAGCAAAATGTGTCGGCTGTTTCACGCCCTGAGTTGAATGGGAAACTGATGACCTGAGATGTTAAAGAGCGTCCATAAATAAATAAATAAATAAATAAATAAATAAAAACCAGTTACCTTACAACCATTGGGCTCGAAGTTTTGTCTGGGTGAAGAGTTGCGGCAGTTAGCACATAGCTTTAAATACTTACAATAATAGCTAGAGAGGGACATTTTCACTTACGGTCATGTTTGAACAAAATTACCGCACACTTGTTCAGAGAAATCGTAAATAATACACGTAATATTCAGTAGTAAAAACGATCGTTAGGTCTATTGCTGCATTATTCCTTTTGATACGGTGCATTATTTTCTGGAAATTATTCAATATTTTGGAATGTTCCAATATTATGATATTTGGTAGTTGCCATGAGTCGGTGAAAAATATATAATCAAGTTGACAAAAACTCATAAATACCACCTTAAATGCGAAATTAAGAATACGAGTTTAAAATTTATAATAGAAACATTTAAATGTTATTTTGTTTTTTTAAATATAAATGCCCTAGCTTTCAAATTTTATATTTTTGTTTTATTCTCTAAAAATATTATGGGACGTGTATCTTTGTTCTCTTAAGTCAACGCAACAACAAAAATATCACAATACAAATTAACAACATTTTGTGGAAATGTTCTCTACACGAAACAAAGAATGACACAATGGAATAAAATAATAATGGCTCCATGGAATTTATGGCTCCATATGTGGAATTAACACGCCTCAATGACATAAAACAGGTGTATCCCAATCAATTTCTATTGTTCTCGTTCATGCTGCAAAATTACTATAGAGGACATGTTAAAATTAAGTGTAACTTTACAAGGCAACTGCTAAATTGAGTTCATTGAATTTGAATCAGACCACTTTATTCGTATTGCACTGTTTTCGTGTACAGAGTATGTGAGCAGACATTTAATTGCAAAAATAAAATATCACAATTCATCAGCAAACTAAACATAAAGGAGCCGAATCAAACGCTTTATGCGTTCAACAGTAATTGCAACTTGAAATAGACAATTAGGATTTTCATTAGCTTTTAAAGATGTCAAAACATTTCTGGACGCTTCATCTAGCTTCTGTGAGGCGAGTCAAGATTTTGAAACTCTTACCTAAGTGGTGGGATACAATAAAAAGCGTTATTAGAATATCTGAGTCTTAAATGACGTAGACTTTCGAACAGTGACCATTGTTGGAGTTCGTGCCCACCACAGAGTGCTCAAGAAAGGTTACCAGCTTAACTATTGCGTAGTAGCTCGTTCATTAGTACGCTGAAGATAATATGTTCCGATAAGATAAACCCTGTTGCTTGTCAGTGATGCCACACACCATGTGTGAAACATACTTTAAAGTCTTAAAAAATATTATTTTCACAAGTGCGTAGCAGATCTTTAAGCGAGCCAAAAGTTATACGATGCCGATAGACTGAACTCAAGTTTTATATCTGAAGTTCCGTCAACAATTTTCACATTAAAAACAGACCTATCTGTGCTATCTCATTTCATCGACGAGATTGAAAACTTGCATTTAGGCGGCAGTTTATAACACTTCAAGTGTATTGAAGAAACCTGATTCGGCTTTCTGCCAGAACTGATCGCTGTATCTGAGAAAGATATCATGCACTATTGACATCAATGAAAATTGCAAAAGACATATTTTAAGGTCTGGACACGATGGAAAAGAGGGAAAATGTAAAAAAAGTATTGTCACCAAATTAAAGTTTGAAAACATTTTCAAAGTTATTTTGGATGATTATTTTATTTCAGTGGAAACCGCACACTCTTCTGCGTAACTCTGTTTAACATGTAGAGATTAAGATGTAGTGTACTATCTAACAGGAGACTTAACATGCGTTGATTAGTGTACAACTGTCGATCCTGGTGAAGTAGCGGTAACCATACTTGCCTCCTGAACCCAAGATCGCGGGTTCGATCCCGGTCAGGACCGTTGGGATTTTTCCGGCATAAACATCCTAAGTATGTCTTTCTTCGGAAGGAAAGTAAAGCCGTGGGTCCCGTGTCGCACATTTACGGCACGATAATGAACCTCAAGCATAAATAAAGAGGCCTCTGAGCAAATTTTGTCGGACGATCCCTGCCCTGATTTGAATTGGACGTTGATGACATGAGATGTTGAAGAGCGCCCGTAAATAAAAAACCATAAAATAATGTGCAACCGATAAGGGTTTTGGAGAAAGTGGTAAATTTTTACAGCATAGTAAAGTGAAATTCGAAATGTTTCCGAATGTTTTAAAACATTAAAATTACAAAATCTAAATGAGTAGAATAGTAATTTAATAAATATAAAATAACAAATTAAAGCTAACCATTTTGAAATTTAGCTATTGTTTAAATCTATATCTCCAGTGCAAGTATTTTAACACAACATGGTACGTTTTGACATTGCCTATCACAACAGTCTGTATTCTGTGTCTAAATATTCTACATCTGAATATGTGTGTTGCTGTTGGGTCCCATTCGTAAGGAAGTTAAACCAGCACAGAAATGCTGCCTAGAGTAGAGAGTCCTAGCAGAATATGGCCTGACTATCTGCTAAGAATATTTTCTTGAACGTTTCCCAGAAGTTTTGTAATGCCTCTTTGTGAATTTTTCTCCAGGCTTAACAGATTATGGTTCTCGGTTCATAATAGGCAGAGGAACTCATTTAGTACACATCTTTGAATATTCTAACTGGTGGATAATAGTGTTGACACTGCCTTTGAGATATCACAATTGAACAGCACAAGTTGTTGAGTTATTATTCACCAGTCGCCCCGAGTAAGATTCTCGACACGTTCCATCATTGTAGTGTGAACGCGGGGAGGTGGTTGATCATGAGACTGCATCAACCTGTTTTGGAAGATGACAGCCTTTTTGTTCCACGAATGACAGTGCTTTTATCCGCCTTACACTTTCCTTAAAAGCCTCTGAATGTCGATGAATGTGTTATTTTACGTCAAAAGTACTCATTTACTGCTGTTTGTTTATATTACCTGTCACTTACTGATTTCAATTTGAAGTTTAAGTGCATCTCTGCCACATAATGGGAGTGATTGAGTTATTGTGCAAAGGCCGCAAGATGCTACACGTAAAATAATGTATTTTACAAGATAATTTTGTTGCATTGGTATGTGAACATTTCTTTGAAAATATGTTCTGCACCTATTAATAAATAATAATAATAATAATAATAATAATAATAATGGAACGCTTCAATTATTGAAAGCCTTAACAGCAGCATAGCTTAGTTACATTTGTGGAGTAACCTTAAGAATAATCGTACCTGACCGAAGAGAAGATATAGTGGAATGTGTAGATTTTTTCGGAAATAATTTTGTAAATTTTATTTCTAAACAAAAGTGATATTAATAAACTGGACCAGCTTTTGTCATGTTTTTATCTCATTCCCTCAGGAAATATAAGAGACCGTTGCGTGGTACTGGTGGATGAATACAGAAACGTGCTAAAGTAAAGTGCAGCAAAAATCGATGATGCGCACAGTTTTCTATGCTACTTTCTATTCTCCTTTTTTTGTTTTAGTAGAAGTGTGGATGAAGAGGGTGGGAGGAGAGAGAGTGCTGCTGAAGTGGTGGCGTACTCGTATCTCCGGTCACTAGATGAAGCTGCTTTTGAAAGGCTGCTCCGGAAAAGTAGACACAAATTGGTGTTCCTGCAATACGTCTACCATTTGCAATAAAAGCAGGAAAAGAGAACTTAAATTTATTAGAAGGGGAATCAACGTGAAGAACAATTTTCTAATATAAAGTTAATGTACCGCAACGCTCTTATACGCATCAGAGGCTTTTAATTTACTGGTAAATTATATCCTATTCTCAACATCAGCCTTTTCATCTCGCTTGACTGACTAAGGTGTTTGGAACTTGAGTGAATGGGGTTACTATCTGCTATGAAATTACAGCCTCATTGCAAGCTTTGCACTTAATGAGCTTAGTGCAATGTGTATTATTATCAGTCTGCACCCAGCAGCATTCTCCTATGATATCGCAGCTTGCAGACGATGAGCAAATGCACTCAGGAGGTGTGGGAAGGGAAATAGGTTTTTTTTCTTCATTGGATACTTTGTCGCATAGGCAAATACCGGGATGTTTCCTTCCTGACCGCGAAACACAAAGAAATGATGTACACTTAGAAAGCAATAAAAATGAGGTACTCTGTACAAATTGGCCGTTGCGTATATGCCTAGCAGATGCTTGGATGGAACGAAGCATACATTATGGGAAAATTGAGTTAAATACCACAGTGAGTTTTACGTGATCATGATTAAAAGCTCTCAGTGAAGTTTCAGAAATAAAACGTAACAAACAGCAACGTTGAAAATGTTGTACTAAGTCCCAAGCATTAAAGGTGTAAACAGCTCAAAACATTAAATATTTTTCTCAAAAATATAAAGGATAAAGTCTTTTCAAATTCTTAACAATAAATAGTGCGATTATCTATCTCATTACGGAATGTTTTCCCCTTTATTTTCAAATTAAGGCATTTTACAGTCAAAATTTGAGAAGCAAAGACTTATAGAACTTATAAACAAGGCTTTTGCAGTGACCAATGCACCTCATACATGCTGCTGTCAAAAAGTGACTCAATAATAACGCGGTTAAAATATCCAACACTTATTTGACAATACTGGAGAACACACATTGACAACAGAGAAATATTTACAAAATCTGGACTCGAACCAGCGACTCAGGGTCACGTATTGTAAACATGGTTTCTAGGATCGGCAATGTTATATTACTTCAATATTGAAATAAAGGACAAATTTCGCAAAATTGCATTTTTATGCGAATAGCAGCATATAGTGTCTGAAAAGATAACTTTAAGTAATGCAAGATGCCAGCAAGTGCCTTTCACTGGCGATCTCTGTGATGGAAGCGGCTCGGAATATTGTGCATTGCCTTAATCATCATTGTAATTCAACAATTAGATATGCTTAAGTCCATGAGAACGTGTTTAAAAAATTTAACTCCACATGGTATTCAAAAGGTCTTTCTGTTGAAACCTAAGAAAACAACGAGCTCTGGTCATTATAAAGCTGATAGTTATTGTAGCGCTTTTCCTCCATGATGTAAGAAAAACATTTTTAAACCATATAAGTTTGTTTATTGTTCGCAAATAACTTGGCCTTCTCCTGTCTGATTTTTCCTACCACACTTCTGCTATGCTTGCCATTTTCTCAATCATTCGTTCTTTCAGACGTAAAGATTCATTTTTAGATTTTGCTTAGTATTTCAAGCTGTCAAAGGAAATAACACCGCTGATTTCGATTGATTTTGTAAAAATTATTTCCAGATTCTGAAATCTTAACAAAATTAATCATTATTAAAAAACGGAATCCTTGAGCAATGAACTTCAAGTTAGGTACTCTCAAACTATCAGGTCAACATAAATAAAGCAAGAATACATGAACCTCGGCACGGCAGGTAAACAACAGCTGATACGTGACAGGAGTATGGCGTATTGTGGTTTATAACTCGTAATCTATTGTACCGTTCCCACCTGTTGTCTATAATCCAGTACCAACATAACTTCATTAAGCTTCATCCTAGTTTTAGTGCTTAGAAATCCCAGTGCCTAGTCATTATGCTTTAGTTTCTTAATATATAAAATGATTTATTAAATGCTGAAGAAAGTCATAATACAATGAAAATGTTAAATAATATACAAGTCAAAGTATGGTTATTTTGTTCCATTACACCTTATTATAAGTAAAAGCGTATACATTTTAAAAAGTTGGAAAAAGGTGTTTGATGGTTGCATTTACGGAATGGTGTAATTAATTGTGACTCTACGTTTGAAATCAAGTTAATATTAACAATACTTTCTTTGTTGTTTTCCTCCAATTTTTTCTAACATCAAACATTTTACCTCAAGGCTAAAAAGTGAGGGAAAGGTGGGATGATATTTTTCTTCTTTTCGCACTCACATTGAACAACTATCCTAATGTTCTACCTGTGCAACGTGCTTATGTCTAGTAAATGCATTGAAGATCCATGGTGATAAGGTCAGGGAGAGCTACGCGAGCATTGTCCACTTGAGCGTCATTTTTGTAAGCGGCGAACATATCAAAAAATGGATTCTTTAACTATTTTGAGAAAAAAATAATTTCATTGATTTACGTATTTGAACAAAGGTGCTTCTAAACTGCCCATCATCTTTGTCCAGACTCTTAGGTATCTCTGTAGAAAAAACTACTCATCGTTCCCTGTAACTCCAATTAGGAAACGAAGGCAATCCCCTGAAGGATATTACTTTCAGTTCTTCCAATGTTCGTTTTATTCAAATAGTACGAATTTGATAAGCCCCCTCTGTCGCATTCGAATATTTATAAATATCTGTTCAATAGATAATATCACGCACCTCGAAATTAATGAACCTCCCATCAGTAGCAACTGATAAGTGACTTGTAATAGATAAAATCATTACGAGCATACCTTTCTCCATTTTGGTCTATGCTTGTTTTCCTCTTCTGTTGTTCTCCTTTAATATCGCGAAAGAAACAAAAACTTGTTAGGAAAACTTACTCAATATGGATAGAGGTCGTACAGGCTGGCTAGAAAGCAGGTACACTACCACTTAAAACGGATCTTATGCAATTTTTAATGTTACATATTAGGGTGGTTTCTGAATTAACTAGGAAGAAATAGATTCCAGATTTTAATAAAATAAAATGTTTTTCTTGTAGACGAAGAAGACTCACAATTATATAATTAAGTAAATATTATCTTTAATATATTGTGTGCAGAAAAATTTAAATGTATTAAAATACGATGTTTACTTTTAACCTTATTGGTCAAGTAAGCTATTCTGTTTAATGTCGGTCCTAGTGGTGTATTGGTAACTATACTTGTCTCCTAAACCCAAGATCGCTGGTTGAATCCAGGCCAGGACCGATGGTTTTTTCGGGTTTAAAAAGCCGAATTATGGCTTTCTTCGGAAGAGAAGTAAAGTAATGGGTACCGTGTCGTACATTTTCTGCATGTAAAAGAACCTGAATCCTGGAAAAAAGAGGCCTCTGAGCAAAATTTGTCGGCCAGGTTTGAATGGGACACTGATGACCTTAGATGTTAAAGAGCGTCCGTAAATAAACCAAATAAAAAATAAATAAATAAAACTGTTTAACGGCAAACAAGTTTTGCCGTGTTTAATATATAAAAGCAAGTGAAATAAATTACTCTAACTTCTAAATTATTTTTAAATGCTGAAGGCCGTCTGATAAAAGTGTATTGTTCATTCTTAAAAGTGATTTTTATTATGCGTGTAGCTATGTTTACGAAACAGCTTCATTCACGGGGAAAAATGTTTTTCCAATAGTTTTTTATTTATTTTATTGTAATTTTAGGTAATTTTAAACTGTCTGTACTTAATCAATATTTTTATATTTCATCTAGTTAATTAGGTATTTTACGCCAGAAGCACTAATGAGTAAATGAAACACAGCTATTCATAAGAAATAGGCTCTCAGTTGTATGGGCATCTAAAAGATTAGCGTAAACAAATAATCCCACATTATTTTCACCGAAATGTAGTTCACACAAAGATTCCAACAATTATTAGAATGTGTATTTCTAGCATAAAGTTACGTTTTTTCAAATGTAACAATGCCTACTGACTTTAAGAGCATTAAGCTAGAAGTTGAAATTGTTTTTGACACGATTCTGGGCCAAGCAGATTACGAGTATCGTTATATATGGGGGCTCATACTTTCAGACCTGTTTTAGAGAATTTCTATGTTCATTAGGCAAAAAGCAATATATTCCTCCTGTTGTAGGCAAAATGCTAATAGTTTAGAGTCGGGGAAATATTTTACTTTTTCCGTAATGATGATGATCATTGTCTAAAATCCGAGGCTTACATAAGACGACATCTTGTAAACTATTTGGTCTAGAATCTTGCATAAAGGGAAAATTTGTTTACATTATAATCTCATCAAGTTTTACTTTATTTTCATTGTTATATTTGAAAAAATAGAACTTAGCGCTAGAAATATACTTTCAAATGTTTATTGGCATCTTTTTATGAGCTACATTAATAAGCCGTTATCTGAGTTTTATTTCTTTTCTGAAAACTTCGAGTTAATTCATCCTGTATAATGACGAATGTGTTTGATTTTCACATTAGTAATGTTGCGAGAGAGACCGTAACAAAAATAAAAACTTCCCTTTAGACTTGTATTACAGTGAAGCCCCAATTTCTTAATCCATAACTGTGCCTTTGGTCACTCTCTTGGCCCGAATTTAATAATGTTGCATTGCAGTGCATTTGAAATGCCAAAGTAAAAATATGGTGTAACAGAACCTAGTAAAACTGTATATTCCAGTGATAAAATTAAAAAAATATGAACTTGGGTCAATACTGCAACCACGTCATGTTCTTTTTCTTTCCATTTCAAGGCTGGATATTGCCCCGTTCTGAAACTAAAGATTGTTGTTCTCATCTTGTAAGGGGTCGATCAATATCTCGGCCTCCCTGCGATTGGTAAGCTCAAGATAGCCATAGAATTCGACTATAGGACATCCGCTGTACATGAGAGAATTAGTTCTAAGAGTTGTGAGATATTTAAATAATTTCCTTTATTTGCAGTTCTTTGCGAATTCGTTTACTTTCAGATTGATCTCTCTTGGTGAGTCCTCTTGTTAGACGTTGAAACCTCAAGTCGCATTGTTCTATTCCTCCTTTATCCTGTTGCCTCAATACTTATTTAGACATCACTGGCATATGTTAACTTTGGTTTATACATGATATTGAGCATTCTAATTAGTAGTTCACACCTCATGGTTTTCCCTAAATATTGTAATCAGTAAGTCTATACTACTTTTACAAATAAAATGATAAATTTGTTTATTTCAGAATGAGTTAGAACGTGGTTATTACAGGAATGAAATTTTCGTGATATCTTAAAAAGCTACACTACACACTGTTCCATATAAAACAAAAATATTTGAATATTATTTAATAAGCAGTTATACGTGAATGGGGGAGAAGTACTAGTACTAGTATGATAATGGAAGCGTGTGATGTTGATATGGAAAATTCATAGAAGCGCGCTGTTTCCTGATAGGAAGGAAAATTGGCTTGTACAAAATAAAATTCTGCATTTTTGTCAGGAACCGTAACTCATTTACATGAAAGTAGCAATGCTTTGAAAAAGTCTATACCATTGGGCAAGAACGCTAAGTCAGGATACAAGGAAAATTATCAAAATGGAAGTAAAATGCGGGGTAGAAAATCAGGTAGAAATACTTCAGCATTGACACGTTTAAAGTGTATTTGACATGTTCTGCAGATGTACGAGAGGTTTCTTTATTTATAGGGCTTTAGTTACAACTCTTGTTCGTTCACGTCATTTGTTACATCCCGGCTACCTGGAATACCTCAGTAAGCGGCGTCCGTACTCCAACCCACCATTCCTCCATTTGTCATGTCCTAAAACAAAGCTCTGAGCCTGATGTCTGTCAGGCTCATTGCCGCCATCATTGGCGAAGATGGTTAGACATTTCACTACAGAGCAACGCATTTAAATGTGTACAGTTTGTTTCAAATATGAATCAGCTTCACTGTGTGTGTAAATGTTTGTATGTATGAGGAGTTAATTTTAAACCTTTCTGATCAATTAGTTTCTTTCAGAATTACAATGTACTACATTTTGCACAAATATAAACCTACTGGTTCGATGCACAGCAAATAAACAAGAGGCAATAGGTATGATTTTAACAAAAGTAAACTAGACGAAAGTATCGCAAATCTTGAGTAAAACACTCCCGAAATCGCCTCAAAGTTGGGACTTCGGAAGTTAAAAGAGATAATTTGAAATCAAAATGTGTTTTCCTATTTAGCCGAGACAATTAAAACATTTCCCACAAAATAAAAGTACATATACTTCTTAGGAAGCGTTCAGTTTTTCTAATTCTGATTAGAAATCGTCTATCCCTCGTAGACGTAAACGTCTAGTTGAAGGTTTATTCAAAGTCATGATTCCACTAATGTCTAACATCGATACATCAGTGACTTAGTAAAACTGAATGCCTAGTGAGCGCACTGCTCATCTGTCTGAAGGTTGATGACTAAATGATGTAATCAACCCATATCCTAGAACAAGTAGCACGTAGAAGTGCTAAACATATTAGAAGTATATCTTTGCTGCTTACACTCACTGATGAATGTCGTCTCTTTACTGCGATATCTTTGTATCAGTGATCAGTTCACTCCCAATGCAGGATATACGCCTTTAAAGTTAAAGAACATACGGATGTAACAGGCCCCCCGAATTTGGTGGTGGAAATGTTAATAAACCAAATATCACGCAAGAGGAAGAGCCTATTTATGACTAAATGCTCTCAAATTCATTTAACAAACTTCAATAAATTAATAATTTAATAAATGTACTATTTCAAGAATTATTACTTTTTTAGTTGTGTTTAGCGCCTGTTTTTATTACTAACGCACCACAGGAGGTGGACACTGATGATACATGAGATGAAATGATACATTGGGAAAGGATTTTTAAGGAAGGAAACGTTCCAGGCCTAAATTTAGGATACCTCCCAGGCATTTGCCATTTATGAGGACTGAGGAAAACCTGGAAAAAAACTCAGTCAGGGAGGATGGTTCTGGCAGGATTCTAACCCCAGATCTTCCGCTCACGAGTCCGCGCCTTAACGATCTCGGCCACCCGTGGCGGTCAAGTATTAATGGAGTAGATACACATTAAAATAGTGATTTCAATGATAAAGAATAACGAAATAGTCGTATATACTTTCATACATTTAAACATATTAAAACTAAATAAAATGGATTTAACATCAAATTTAAGAACAAGACAAAATAAGTAATACAAGAAATTTCCCATTAAAACACCAAAAAACTGTAATATATTATCCAACGCTTGATGCAGCGCAATAATAATAATAATAATAATAATAATAATAATAATAATAATAATAATAATACCTCAGCTTACAAAGAATGGTAAAAGAATTTTCCCAAAATTTCCATCCAAAAGGCATAAAGAAAGAATTCCTTACCTACTTTCACCCAAGCATTATCCAAAATTGGAGTAAGTCAAAAAATCTTCATGGACTCAACTTTAATAAAAAATAAATCCTGACTTAGCGCCCTTAGAGTAAAAATTTAAGAAATATGAAACAGTGCATTTAATCACGAAACATTTTAACATAAATACCTCCGAAGCAAATTAAAGTGCATAAAAGGTAATTTACCCAAAGGAATTTCACATTTTATCCAATTCGACAAAGAAACCCCCAAATTACGCAATTCAAAATATTACCTGGAAACCTAAATACCTGAGTCACTGGGTGAATATAAGTGAAGTTGGTTGGCAGCTACCCCAACAAATTTTGCAGGTCCATACCGAATCCACTTTATCTCTTTACTGTCCAGCGACCAAATATTATTCGCTGTGCAAGCACAAGAGGGATATCGGCGGAAGAAAGGCTCTCATTACGAGCTATAGCTCAGTGATGCTAATAATACGTGCTTTTATCAATTAACAACCACGGTCGTGGAGAGAGAATTCCAGAAACAGACCGTCGTAAGGAAGGAAAAAACAAGGAAAGAGGCAAGGGGTAATATATCGAATCACGAATAGTGACATTAATAGCACATTGAAAAGAGAAGTCAGTAAGTATACTTTATAATATTTGTGTTGAGAATGACCATTGGAGCTGTCTGTAGATGTAGAATAGAAATATTTCGCAAATATTTCATAGGCAGTGTCGTCTAAGACTACAAGGTAGTCATAAGCATCCAGGTTTCAAATTAGATATGACATTTTGAAATAACTATAAAAAAACTATTCAATTTTCCTCAATTTGTCTCTCTTCTGCATATTAAACCCCATTTTATAACAATATATTTATTTCTTAATAAGAATATTACAAATTCAAAAAGTTTCAGTGCTTTTTTAAGAAAGTGACACATGAAAGTTTCCCTCTTTTTTCTACATTGCTTTTACAAAAATAGTTAGTAAAAAAAACTATAAGGGTGATTTGAAAAGTTATGGGATTGGGGCATAACATTAATTTTGGCTCTTTTGAAATTGTTTTTAATCTCTCAAAAGACCGCCTGTGGTGCCTTAGTAGTAAAAACGGGCGTTAAACACTACTCAAAAAAAAAAAATCTCTCAATACAGTTCTCCTTTACATTAATGCACTTTGTTCAAAGATGTTCTAAAACATTTGTCTCATCGTGGAAGGCAGATTTTCCAATCCTGCAAAAATTCATCGACTGCTGATTTAAGTTCTTTATCGGATAAAAATTTCTTTCCACCATAGAATTTTCTTAGCTTTGAGAAGAGATGGAATTTCATTGGGGCCAAATACGGCAGATTTGGCTGCAAATCATAGCCCAGTTCATTGCTTACTGTCATTGTAATGACACACGTGGTAAGCGTTGTCTTCTACTTTAATAAATCTTTTTTTTTTCTGGTGTTTTTTGGCATTTATTTGGTTGATAAACTTAGCTTAGTATGCTGCAGTAATACATACTCCACTAGGAGGTAGTCAATTAATAATATCTTTCAAATCCAAGTAAACTGATACCTATAGCTTCACTTATTTGCACTAGTTTGGCTGTGGAGAACTACGGTGCTTCCGTTGATTTTTTTCTGCTGTATGGCAGTCGACACATGCTTCATCATTGATCACGAAACGACGGATAAAAACAAAATTTGATCACAGGATTGAATTTGATCGGATATCAACAGCCGCGACACCGATTTTGCATATATTTTTTTCATGCATAATTCCTACATCAAAATGTGAAATACCCGTTTTCCTAAAATGTCCTTACTTTAACAATTTCTGATATATTTATTCGGACTGACATGGATGGCCAAGGTAGTTAAAACACGAACTTGTGAACGAGAGGTCTAACATTCGATTCTCACCAGGATTTTCGTCCCAAACTGAAGTTTTTCAGAATTTTTCTGTCTTTGTAAATGGCAAATTCCGAGAAGATATCCTAAACTTAGGCCTGGAATTTTCCCTTCCTTTAATAAAAGAAGTTATTATGTTATATTATTTCCACTACCTGTAATGCCTCAGTAGTAAAATCGGACTTTAAACACTACTCTTACATTGTTTTATTTCATGATTCTTTAGCACTTTGTACTTTTTCGACAATTTCCGGTATGGTGAAAGATTTTGTACATCCTGGATGCGAACGATTTTAAACTCAGTGGTGACTTGAAAACCGTCAGAGTAATGGGGTATAGTCTTTGTACTACATTATCGTACAGCTGTCCCTACGGAAGATGGCGGTTTTTTATGCATTTGGAACTGCTGCTGCGGTCTTTGGGTCAATCCGAGAAGTTTTTAAATTAACCTGGTGTATATCATATCAAAAACTCTAAATAAAGTATGACCATACAGCATTGTAATATTTGTAAATGGCAAAGTTAATATATGCAGAAGTTTTGGAGACATTTTGAAATGTAAAATATAAAGGGAACCGTATTCCCTGTATGGAAATTATTCTAAATTATTTTCTCTTTCACCCCTCCCCCCCCCCAATGCGTAGACTTGGACTACTTACAAGAAATAAAACTTGATCCATGATAGTAAAATGACTAAGAAATAGTTTCATATACACTAAAGCTCCAAACATTATGCACTAAAATAACAAAATAAGTATTGTTAAAATTTAGGAAAAATTATTTCAGCGTGTTGTTGATTATTTGATGAAATTCATATTTAATTTATTTGTGTGAGTAATTAATTTACTTGTGTATATTTGTGTTAAACCAAGGTTTTAACACTATTATGCACTATAGTGTGTGTTCCAAAAGTGATGGTCAATAATTTGAACATGAGAAATACAAACGAAAAATGTCAAATAATTCCAGAAAACAATGGTTCACAAATATAACACGTGTTTTCTAATAAGATTGACCGCTGAATATGAGAATATTAATTCCGAAAAAAGTTACAAATTCTCTGCAACTCCCGTTTATTAAACATAAGACAGTGAAATGTTAGGTTTTTGTTTGAATTCTATAAAAATGTGATTGAACATACGAGACAGTTTTAGATATTCATTGTCTATCCTGCAGTAGCCTCTGCCTACGAAAACTTCGCGCATTGAGAAAGAGGAAGAGGATGGAATCCATAACAAACAGTTTACTATTACTTCCCAACTTTGTATAAACAGTTGAGTTGCTCGTACCAGTGGTGGATCGCAACTAGCAAAATGCATTTCGTAAACAGTTCATTTGCAGACCATTGTTTGCTGTACTTTTTTGCTTCTTGTTACTTGCACCATAGCTCTTCAATAAAGAAGAATCATATTTTCTTTGACAACACAGCTTTACTCATCCCCAATTTTCTCAAAGTAGTCCTGTTGGATCTAATGCAACGTTTCTGTTTGTCTTCAAAGACATACTAGAAATCATTTTGTGACAGGTCCTTCAGAATCGCCTTCACCACTGCTTCTGATGATGGAAAATGCCTCTCACGAAGGTGTTTCTTCAATTTAGAGTAAAGAAAAGTCATATGCAGCTATATAGTGAGGGTGAAGGACACATTCCGCTACACGGAAATGTGGCGTTTTGCTTGTGATTATGGCGTTGCACAGTTTTCAGGACATCTCTGTACTATTGCGCATTTTCAGTTGCGTGGGCAGCTACAACATACACGGCATAATAGTAAACCATTTCTTGAATATCGAAAAATGATGTAACTTTCCCAACAGAAGCAACCACTTTTACTTTTGGTGATGATGGAGATTTGCTGTTTACTCTTAGGACTGAAATAATGTAACCAAGTTTCATTAACAGTGATTACCTTTGAAAGAAACTCGGAAATTTCTTGTGTCATTATCTTCAACCTCATGCAAACCTGCACGCGAACGGGAATCAGAAGTTTTGGATCGCGCCGTGCACATTCAACGTGTGGGTGGCACCCAGCGAAATTTTCAGAATTCCTGTTTTCTTATGTTATTCGACGATCCTCTCTCACAATGACAGCAGCGGTGCTAATGTTTGTTCCCCCCCTCCAACAAAAGCGGTGGGTTCACCTTTCTTTGAAATTGATTGCCTCCCCTCTTTAAACATTTTAAACCGTCTTCGAGTTGTACAATAGGGAAGAGCATCATCTCCATAGGCCTTCCGTAATATTTCATAGGCCTCAGCTGAAGGTTTGTTGAGACGAAAGCAGAATTTCAGAGCAACATATTGTTTGTCGCGTGTCAGCTCCATTTTGCGATAGGCAGAACTGAACATGTCTCAACTTTCACGTCTCTAGCAGGCGGGAACAGGAAGTTACAAAAGTATAATTAATACTACGTGTGATTAGACAATAAGTTAACAAAATTTTGTAAAGTTAAATTTTAGCGCTAGAAATTGTGTTTGTAAAAACTAAAAAGCCTTCTTTGTTGAGCAACCCTCATATTTCTCATTTTTAAATAATTTACGTCATATTTGAAATATCTTACATATTTTCACTCAACAAAGTTTTTGTTATATATATAAAAATATTGAGGCACTGCTTTACTCAGATATTCCGTATTCTTAAAACTGTATTAAGTTACAGACAGCAAAAAATAACAAAACGTAATTTCATGTACCCTAAATGGTGGATTAGTTGTAGGAATGTATTTATTCCAGTAGCACCATTACAATAAACCTTCAACCTGTGCACGGAGCCAAAGGGCGATAAATACTTTTATAATACACTAGATCTGTTTGATTTAATACAATATATTAGCTTAGACATTCACTAAAATTAATAATCAAATATAAGACAAAACTGTATATAATTAACAATAAAACAAATTATAATTAAATAAATAAATTACAAATAAAAATTAATAACATTAGGAATGCCACAAACATACAGCTTTATTTACCCAATTTGTTTCCCACCACTCTCCCTCGCGTTTACAGACCTAAGTTGTCTCACTTTTATCAGAAATGTGTCCATTTTCTCCTTTCCTTCCTTGCCAGAAGAGCCCAGCATGTCCACCTCCCTCTGTTCGATCTAGTAAAGGGCCGTAGTAGACACTTTTCTCTCCATTCTTCCATACCTTTACATTCCAGTATATATATATCGACGATTCCTCCCCATCACATTTGGGACAAATTATCAATCTATTTTGGTCAGTTACCTTATTCATCTGCCATGCCCCTGGTCTAAGCCATGCGATTCTTTGTGTAATGAGTCCGGCCAGTTTGATTTATTATTCCTTCCCACACTTAGGTTTAATCTCCAATTGTACTTCCATCGAATTAAATTCCCTGCATAACGCAATTGTCTGGTGCTATCCCTATCCCTCAAGCAGTTCTTAACCTTCCTGTATATACTCCTATTCTCCTTACCTGCTATTCAAATCGGATCCCAAGCTTATCGTTTCTACTCCCTTTCTTAATTTGGATGCCCATGTTATGTTATGTTCCCTTCTAACCTTAAATGCTTATGATAGCATTGATAAAAATGCACTAACCCCCTAATGTATATTACAAATTCTTGTCTTTTGGTTGAAAATATCATGAAAGGTATTTATGAAGTGGTAGCATGTGTTTTGAAACTAAGGAATAAAAAGTTAAAATATGCTAAAACCCACCCCCTAATTAATGATATACAATTGAAGTCTCTGGAAGGCTATCCTCTGGCTGACAAGTATTATATAGGTAATATCTGACTTTCTTTCAGGATACAAATACCCTATAAATATTCAATTAATCTGCACTTCATTGTATTTCATTATATACACATTAACACAAAGCCACGTTTATGCAATTTTTAATCACCACTAGTGATTTGTAATTCTATCCAGCGCTTATTTGGTTTTAAATTACCAT
Organism: Metallyticus violacea; assembly: GCA_030762175.1. NCBI lineage: Eukaryota > Metazoa > Arthropoda > Insecta > Mantodea > Metallyticidae > Metallyticus > Metallyticus violacea. Next base: position 97,077,787 of record CM060846.1, on the reverse strand, counting down.
ACTGCTCATATAAGGCGGATGCATTATTTTAATTAATGAATACATTCGTGAACGAGGTAGAAATTGAAATATTCTGCCTGAATGCGCTTGTTACTCCGAAGCCTTACAGATATGATTTATGCAAAAGCGTGTGTTAGTTTTGATGAATGTTCAATTGCGGCTTCTCTTCACTTTAACAATGGATCACACATGATACAGAATAGTTGCGGACTGTTAGTTAGGACAAATTCAGAAGCTCAAGAACCATACCGTGAACAACACGTTCGAATTAATTAAAAGCGCGCTAAATTCCAAACTGCAAGTTACAAGGACTGTCAATGTTGTTGCTATTGTTCTCCAAACTACTTAAACTGTCATATGCTCTGCAGCAACCACCGTATTTTCCACATCCGTGCATTTCGCTTTACATTTGCTTTGTTTGTTCATGGACTATTATTTCCACATTATGATAAAGGTATCTGTGTAGCTTATCAAGATTTTATTAATGTTTAATTCTACATTTATTATTCTGTTCCTCATTATACGATAAATATGCTCATATTTTCAGCTTTAATTCCTTGCTTACCCTAAAAAAAAGGGTTAAGTTTGTTTTATTGTATTAAAATTCATAACTAGGTACTGACATAACATTTTACTTAAAAACCGACCTTATGAATGCTGTATTCTTTTATGTTAAATTATTAAAGTTTAAAATACGTCACTTTGAATTTTAAATTACAAAATATAACTGGAGATCATTTCAAACACGTCACTTTGAATTTTAAATTACAAAATATAACTGTAGATCATTTCAAACACAAGTAATTTAACTTTAGAAGGTATCACTATTGAAAATGATCAAATTTAGATTTTTATGTTCTATTTAAGTCACCTATCTATTGCACTATTAAAAATGTTGGTGCTAGTTTTATCTGTAGTCTGCTACATAACTTTTCAAGTACAGAAAAGCTTAAATTACCTCTGAATTGTCTTAATACAAAAAAAAGAACAATTCGCTTGCTAAATAATGCTTGCGGCATTTACTCCCATTGATTGGGGAATAATAGCAGAGCGTTTAGCAAGTAAGGTTACGGTTCGTGACGAATAAGCTAGCACAGCTGTGTTTGAGCATTTTTATATATACAGTGTGTCCGAAAAGTCCATATACCCCTGCACTTTTAATAGTTTCTTATTAGACTGTTATATAATTGACTTGTAGTTATTAGCAATTTTGTTGTGTTGTTGGTTGTTATTGTTGGTGTATTGTGACCATAACGTCACTCAATTGCAATTGTGTGAGTTGAAATAGCAGGCAGAAGTTCGTTTCCTGTTGAGAAGTTAGTCGCAAGTTTGTGGATATACGAACGTCCTCATAGAGGAGAGACAATTCGCATCATACAAGAGCAATTTAAGGAACAGTTCAATGAGCAACCCCCGACAAAAAGGAAACAATGATTTCATGAGAAAGATAGGCGTTTATGACTTGAAGTGTGTAAGACCGGTCGAGAATTGGAAGAGGACACGCCTGGGAACATGTACTGAAGTTGAGGTGTCAGTTGAGCGCCCCCCCCCCGTAAAATCCATTTGCAAACGGGCTGCTGAGCTTGTTAATAATGCACCTCAATGGTGAATTCACGCGAAGAAAACAATTTTGCAGAGAAGTACTCAAAAGTTTTGTTGAAGCATCATTCTGTTTCCTTAGAGACCTATGTACAGTATTGTCAGAACGTAACACTTATGTGTTTAGAATTTCAAACATCTTCACGGACATTGTTGTTCGAAATGTGAATCATCTAGAAAAATCTGAGAACAATGACAACATATCTTCAATTTAGATTGAAGATAGACATCAGCATAATTAATTATTTTATTTTCATTTTGTCTGTGGATCTGTAGTTTCATTTCTAATTATTTTATAGTTTCTTTTAACCATCCGCAAGCATCAGGTTTATTCCTTTTACGACATTATTTATCATTTCATCATCGAACAATAAATTCCAGGAATTTTGCAGCTTTGTCTAAGGATTTTGAACGTCCAAATAATCCTGGTAAACGTCAAATGATATTGTGTGCAGGAGTCTTCGATACTCGTTTGTTGGTTTAGTAGGTCCATCAGAATCCAGTCTTTGCAAAATAAATATCCAAACGCTGGACATTTACGTCTGCCGGCTCTTCATGTTCTTGTTTGTTTCTAGCACTAGTTGTGATTGAAGTCGAATTGTGAAATGCTTCGGCAATGTCTGTAATAAATGCCTCGTTATTCTGTTCTGACGAACATCGTCATTATGTTGTCTTCTTTATTCAACTCTGCTAAATATTGTCACACCTTGACTTCAATTACGATACGAATAATTTTTACCTATGATAATTATTGATTTGTAAGATATATCTATATAGTCAAGTGTAATCACAAAATACAGCGCAGAGTCGGTCCTGGTGATGTAGTGGTAACCATACTTGCCTTCTAAACCCAAGGTCTCGGGTTCGAACCCGGCCAGGATCGATGGATTCTTTCGGGCGTAAAAATCGTAAATATGGCTTCCTTCGGAAGGGAAGTAAAGCCGTGGGTCCCCTGTCGTACATTTACGGCACGAAAAAGAACCTCAAGCCTGAAAGAACAGGCCTCTAAGCAAAATTTGTCGGCAGTTTCACGCCCTGATTAGAGTGGGACGCTGATGACCTGAGATGTTAAAGAGCGTCCGTAAATAAACAAATCAAAAAAATTATAGCGCTTGCACAACTGTAACTATGAACTATGCAGTATGCTTAGTATCGACAGTTTTTATTGTAAGCACTAATAGTTATAATACCAACAAATGAACACTTGCTGAACTATTTTATTGTTTATTTAAGGACGCTGTTTAACATCTCAGGTCATCAGCGTCCCATTCTGTTTAGGGCGTGAAACGGCCGACAAATTTTGCTCAGAGGCCTCTTCTTTCAGACTTGAGACTCTTTATCGTGCCGTAAATGTTTGCTGAACTAATGATACCGTCTTAAAATGAACATACAGATCCTATTCAGTCATTAAAATATGGAAGATGAACACTGTTGTCACACAGATATATCAAAATATCGATCAACCCATACATCGGTTTGATGGTTAAATTATTTCCGAACGCAAAAGGATTCGCTACTCTGTGGCTTAGAATCCGCCGTGAGTGCGACCTCTAAACAACGCTACGATATTTTAGGTAAAATTCACTTTTTTCAAGGATGACTCCTAAACCCCTCTCCAAAAATAAACAAAAAATTCCGCACTGACGTTTCGTTCGTACTGTTACAGTGAATTCTTGGTCAAAATGTATTTTAATGATTTGTTTACACATTAAGTGTAATACATGGTTTATACAACGTGTAAGAGCTTAGAATGAGAATATAAGTCAATACATCCTGGGTCTGGGAAGTGTCAAGAGTATAGTGCGTCGAAATTCACTGTTCCCATATTTTGACCTCCGTTCAATTTTTCGTGATATTCTTTTTAAACAGCAGTTCTGGACTTCTGAAACCGGCACAATTGTTACTATTGTCTTTCCATTGTATTCCTGAATATTAATTGTCCTACAAACAGTAATAGAAATGTTTTATCTATTACGACAGAACGTCCAACCAAGAAGTCCTAACAGAACCTCGTCTCTCCAGAAAGATTATATATTCAATTTTGCTGGATCTGACAGCTTGTCTGCTTCAAACCTCTCTACCAGACCAATATTAAGGTGGCAAACCAAACGCTTTGAAGACGAGACGAGTAACTTGACATTCAGGTTGACAATTGCTTGCTTCGATATGGCGACGAGTCCATTAGTCAGTCGCTGTATACGTCTTTTTACCACTAGCATCGACGCTAAAAAGCATATAATGGCATATATATGTCATGTCCGCAGAACCGCACTCAAAATAAAGAATGCTCAGTTGAGCGCAACTCGCGTTGGACGGAGGTCAAGTCACTGTTATAAGAACAGTTCACTTGATGGCTGCACGTGAACAGTCAGTCGCAGTTTGCTGTTACGAAAGTAAGCATTATTTATGTCCTTGTTTAACATTAAGAGATTTAAGTCTTCGTGTTATTACAGGCCATTGGTGCACTAGTGCTCTTAATTGCAGCGTGTTAGTGAAGTAAATTTTCCGATAGTGTACTATGATGAAATATCACCCCCAGAACAGAGAAAATAAAGTATAAAAAATGAACCGCCATACTATGGAGGAGGTTAAAAATACCATGGCGTAAATTGAAAGAATTCGGAGGCAGAGCTTTTGCGAACTAATGTAAACTCCATTAAAAGATGTCAGAAACGTGTGAATGCAGAGGAACAGAACTTCGAACAACTAGCTCTCATTATGAAATAAAACTAGTATTGTGTGCATAGTAATATTGATGGAAGTTGTGAGAGGGAACTTGTTTAACGACAAAGTCGGCCGTTGGCACGACCTTGACCTCGTCTGACTTGCGTTCACTTGCGGAGGCACGCCAAAAATACCTCTCTGTTAGAACTACATCTTCGTAAACTAGGTGGGCAATTATACTCAATAAGAGAACGCACTGTTGTTTAATTACTTCACAACTCCTCTGTTCCAGCTTAGATTATAACTTAATAGCAAATAAAGCATTTCACAGCCTATTTCTTTCTATGCCCTACTACTTTTATTTTCCTTCGTTTCCTTATTGATCTCTACTTTATGTATTCCGCATCTTCAAAAAGTTTTTCATTATTAAGGGTAAATGCAGAGGTTCCATTTTAAGAACAGTAGAGGGATAATTTTAAGAAAAAAAGTTATACAGGGATATTTATATGCGACGAAAGCGCCGTTTTCAGATTACAAACATTATTCCGTGTTGATAATGCATCCGGAAATTTGCGTTTTCTTGAACTATTTCTAAAATAAAATAAATTACATGCGTATTTATTTAAAGGAGATGCTGAAACTACCTGTCAGCCTTTTTCATGCATTGTTAACACGTTTTTAAAAAATTGCTTGCAATCCGTTAAGAAAACTCAAGAGCCCATATTTCAAGTCTTCCAATGTGTATTAATGTGTCAGTTTTGTACTAGTTCAACACACTAAATCTTTGTCAAACTGCAATGAAAGTTGTTGAACCGACTCGTCAGTACGTTGTGCAATGCAAAAACATGGCTAACTCTAAAAACTTTGCAATAACCCACGTCGCTCTTAAACATTCCCACAAAGCAGTCGCCTATTAATCTACTTTTAAATGGAATGACTTTGCTTCTCGCTTGATACTTGTGTAATTCACCATAATTCGTGCTATATGAAACTAATGACAAGAAAGGCTTAAGCCATTTTAGTCCCTCACGTGGGTTCAAAAGAAATTTTAAAAAAGATTTTACCAATATAAATTGATCTTTAATCAGGAAAATAATATTACGTCTAATTAATCTCTATTTTATAAAGCAGCCCATTTGTATATAGGTTACTTATTCCATTGAAGTCACGAATAGTATCCAACAACTAGTTTCGTGTTGCATAGGTACAGTTTGCTCGAGGGAAAGAATTATGTTTTGCATTAACATTAAATCAAGTTCAGTAATAATTTATTGAAAGTATATTTGAAGAAATTGTGGAAGAAACACTCGCAATACTCCAGCTAGAAGTCTTTTGACCAGAATATGACCTTTCCATGCGCTAACGCTAATAGGTGAAAGAGACACCAGCACGGCGAAATAATCTAAGTGGCAGTTTCCCCAGCTAAGATTCCGTGGGATGTCCGTTAGTCTGGTGTAGTGTGCGTATTCTGCAGACAAGGAGGGATATTAGACACCGTTGCTAACGAGATAAAACTGCAGAAAACTTGAGTTACAGTCCCCTAATGGTATTATCTTGGGGCCCAAAAGTTACGAAAATGACCTAGAGAGTGTAGTTTGCTTTATCGTTCATTCGTGAAATTAACAGTTTTGTGCTCTTCATTAAGCCATCCTTGTCACGGGTAATAGATAAGTGAATTTTGTTCTTGAGCTGCGGTCTCTATAGCCTTCCAAGCTTAATAATTGAAGTACACCTTAGTTTATAAAACTTTAATGCAGTTTTCTTCTCTTCTGATGAGGTAGTAATGTATTCTGCTGAAAAAAGCTTTACATTGACAAAATGGAAATTTAGTGTTTCCTTAGTGCACAATAATTAGTGGACTGATTTGTAATTATTAACCTATTTTATCGCGTGAATTGAATTTGAAAATTTAAATAATATTTTACATAAAAAACAGAAAAATATGAAAATTATATTGGGTCTAAAAGAACTTAATTGTTGTTATGAAATAATTATTACCTATAGAGTTTGTGTACTTATCTGAACTTCCAAAACAGATTCTGTTATGTTGGGTCACGCAACCTAGACTTTTCTCATGTGTTCTTGAACCGCGTGTTACCATTAGAGACATATGTGATAAAGTTAAGTGATAATTGCTATATTCACACCACCGAAAGGCTGAAGTTGGGTATAAAATAATAGCAAAGTAAATGTTCAGCAAAGACATTTTGTATATGAATACTGGTTCGATTTGCTCATAAATAAATTATTTATTATCACCCATGACTTTGGAACGTACAGCTTATTTTGCAGAGTGCTTTAAAAGTACCTTTACATTGTTTTAGTGGTGATATACGTCAAGGATAACAAATATTTTGAGTGCCAAATATGTTGCTGTTCTATAGTTTTCTGTTAGAAGGATGTACTGAAAATGAGTTCCACTCTCTAAGGTTTATTTTCATTCCACGAAAATTGAGATAACATGCATATGTTACCTGTTACATGTTATTGAAACTTTCTACCATTGAACTTACTATAGATGTGTTTGAAGGTTCCTGTCTCACTAAATCGTTCATGAAATTGATGCGAGGCGTCAATTCGATCCAGCGGCTTGAAGTTATCACAAATGAAAACCTTGTTGGACATATTGTATGGTTAACATTTTCTCGTCATACAAAGGTGCTGGAATAACATAATCCAAAAGGAATATTCAGTATATTAAAAAGGACTTATTGGTTTTTTCTCCCTAAAACAAGACTTTACCACAACACACGACATCAACATTCATTGATGTAAACATAAATGGAAGATCGTGTCACGAAAAATTAAAGATTTCACACTCCTAAATGACACCATCTTATCAGCATCCTTCGCCGGAAACTTGAGAAACTGCAAGATTTTCGGCAGATAAAAAATGTTCTTGTCTTTCTTTATCATTCCTCAAAAACTGTAAAGAACCTTTCGAAGCACCCTGTATAAACTGATTCCTAATATGCTGTACTGTGTAATTTATTTTATACCTAATTTTGCACAAATTTTCCATTTTCTGTGGAAATAGTAACAAGGGCTTACGTTCAAACAAGTTTTAAATATGTATTACAAAAAAAAAAACATTTTTTAAGCAAATGTTGTGTATAAGGGTCGTAAACTAGGTAAACATATTTTTTTTTCAAAGCACAACTTTATTTTAAAACATAGTCTGCATCAAGGGTTATACACTTGGTCTAGCGAGTTTCTGATTGTTTGATTCCATTTGAAAGACGGTTTATCAAGCTTTGCAAAAGTAGTAATTGAGGCTTCGATGGCATTCTCCGAACATTTTTTGTTTTTCACCTACCCAAAATTTTGAGCTAGTGAAGGAGCAGAAATCGCTAGGTTCAAGTCCGGGAAGTAGTGTACAAAAGAATTCTTTGAAAGTTTAGTTTTTGTAGTGCGACTGTCAAGTGCGGGATTGCGGGTTATCCTGGTGATAGGGCCCAATCTTGGCTGTATTTCTTCAATATATCTTTCAAACGATTCAACACTCCTGCATAGTAGCCTACTATTATTGTTTTACATTTTTTCCTAATGTTCTGCCAGTTAATTTAAACATAAACAGTGATCATTAGCTTCCCAGCCAACAAAATTTTCTTTGCCTTTGTTTTTTTTTTTTTTCGGTGCACTTTTTTTAGGGCAACGCGTCCTTGCTCAGCTGATATGCCACGTTTGAAATAATTCATCCAGATTTGGTCACTAACAATAGTGCAGAATCCCTGTGACCTTCACCCAACCAGACTTTCATCTGTGATATCATTCATATCTTAAAATAAGAATTTTTCCCTGTTTTTTTTTATTGCAGATGGATGTTCAAAGGTAAATAGACAGTACCACCTGAAACTTTGTCATAGATTGTTACAAGAATGAGGTTGGAAAAAATAAAAATTATGCTCTGTTTTCGTGCTATTTTAGGGTAATCATTGAACTTTTCAAACGGCACTCACATTACTTGTCACCTGTTCTTAATCAGTTATAGGTGGAATTGATAGTCCCGTTATCTCGAAATAGAATAAGTATAAAGTAAGGCTACTGCAGTAAAATTAATAGTGAGGCAAGGGGAGCAGGTTGGATAACGCGTATACATTCCCATTTATAGTAGGTTATCACGAGAGTGAATAATTTATAAGTCGGAGCTTTTATTTTACCGCTTGTGAGTGTACGAAATGAGCAATGCAACTGAAACGTTTCGCGCGAGGTTTTCAGGAGTAGACGGGAAACCGGTTCGCCTCACACAGCCATTTCGTTTTTGTCAGTAACATCATGTCTGAGCAAGAGGTATACTCGTTGATTGCGAAAAGCATTACTAATTTTTTGACGCAGGAGGACGTAATATTGGCCGATGTTTTGCAAAAATTAAGAACACTTCTGAGGATAAGCCGCAAGTGTATAGTGGCACAAGAAGAACGAGAAACTGTGGGAAATGAAAGGCAGTAACGTCTATTTTGGACAAACGTAACAGAAACAAACGTTCATGCCGTTCGGGACGTTATTGAGTTCGATGATTTCTGAAATCGCTTCTGAATTTTGAGTTATAGAAGTGTTCAATCCATCATTTCAGATGACTTGCATTACGGAAAAGACTTGGCAAACGGAGTTCCTCGAATTCTCACTGAGGATCAAAAGGTTTACATGTGGGCGTCGGTTAGAGGTTTTTTGGCTCAATACTGTCTTCAAAGAGAAATGTTTCTGCATCAAATTGTAACCTGCGGTAAAACACGGGTACACTACTATATCCTGAGTCAAAGCAAGCTTACATAGAGTGGAGGAAAAAAAGGGGAGAATCCGCTCCTATCAAAGCACAAACTAACCTGTCAGCTGGGAGGACATTTGCTCATTGGTTTTTTTCACAACGTCGAACAGTCAGTGTGGCTTATTGCTGCCAGCTTCTGGTTGGGCAAAACGTGGTTATCGACGAAAAATACATCAACAACCGATTTGAGAATTTATTCACAAAGTTGACGCCTGTTTACAAACAGTTGCTTTGACAAGAGGGAAAAAACCCAGTAAATTCATCCAGAGGCATTGGGACACCATCCCTACAGTTCAGCTTTATCGTCTTGCAATTACCATGTGTTTGAATCGTTAAAAGAAGCATTGGGCGGTCAGCGATTCGACAGCAACCGTGTGCAACTGACTGGAAACTTAAACCCAGTCTTTTGTTGATAATGAGATATAAGGAACAGACTTTAGAAAACCAAAAATTCTGTATTTCTTGATGAAGGTACTTTACTTTAATGTACATTAATTGCATGTAATAAAAATAATAAATTCAATTTCAGAACAATCCATAAAATATTTCCTGAAAAAATCACTATATATATTTCGTGAAATAAATCACTATATATTGATATTTTATGCACCCCCTAATGAAATACTCTTTGAGGTATAGTTTTCAAAATGTTGCATAAAAATAAAACTGCAAACTTGTGCTCCAAACACATAATAGAAATAAGCTATATCCGTATTTTTATTTAATTAAACTATTATTTTTACATAATTCTAAAACTTTGTGGTATTTTGTTGTGATTTTAAATATAAATGCAATGTTAAAGGATTAAATTTTCTTTTATTTTAATTTCCCATTTTTAAAGAGCTTCTGTTAAAAATTTCAAGTTATTTGGTGAAATTTAATACCGCAAGAAGCAACTTTAATTCCTATATGTCCAAGAAAACGTAGTTATGAGAAACACTTCCTTTAATTCTAAGATATGATCTTTACCCTTACTAAAGTTAAAGTTAAGGGATAGGTCTTTCGACTGAAAGTAGGAAAAACAGCTTCGCTATATGAATTTAAAAAATCAACTTGAATAACCTGCAACAATTTTTTTGTTATTTTTTAATTTTTTTATATTTCGGTCCCTTTAAGGAGCTTCCTATCAACTGGGGAAATTGTGTTTACAAATCAGGAGATAATATGTAAAAATGAGTTGTATTCTATTTCTATTTAATTTGGTTTCAATAAAGTACAAAAAAAATTGTCCGATTTATATTTTTTTCATTCCCGTATTACAAGCTGCTTCGGATTAAATTGCATAATCTGTTAATCGTCGTTGTAAATGTTTTCTGTAATATAAAATCTATGTCATAACCATGTTCAGCAATATTCGTTTTATGTTCTGTGAAGTTCGCGGAAATTGATATAAATATTTAATCTCCTAGCTGCTTAATTTGGTGATTGCAACATGATGTGAGAATAGTTCCTAATCACGTTTGCCTCTACTTTTAGCTCGTGCTGTGCTGTTTTATGTGACAGTCATGTTTAACGCTACCTTTTAATATCTTTTCGTCGTTGCGTCAATGTTTGCTGCGTTCTTCTGTGTTCAAGGGTCTTTGGGGTAATGGTAGAAATACGTAGTCATTAATAACCAGTGAACAATGTCCTTAAAGAATAAACGATAATAGTTTTATTATAGCTGTTGAATAAACAAGGCTGAGCGTGTGGGTTTGATACGGAGAAAAATAGTGTGAAAAAGACTCGATTGTGTAGCTTCGCTACTCTGAAGACAAGTCTGAATGACGTGTTATGTTCTAAAAACACTATAACTAGTTATAGTGAGCCGCTCTGTAGTTTGCTCACATAGATTTCAGATATTGTGCCGTTATGTCTGCTATAGAATCGAAGTCATGTTGTACAGTTGTACGCTAAAATGTACCAAATAATTCATTCTTTTTGGCACATTTTTTATTTAATTCTACGCAAATTGACGTATTATACGTCTCGGCTGCCAAACATGTCCTTGAATGTTGTTTTCTGAACTTGTTTCCACTTCACGGCAATATATATATATATATATATATATATATATATATATATATATATATACATTCGCAAAAGCCAATTCATTGTTAACCAACGCATGTATTTTAAGCATAATTATAATAGTTTTTTCCTTGAGCAATGTATTACAATCTTCCTGATCCTTCTTCAAAAACTGCAATCCATATGTTTGCTAAGTAATTTTATTCCATTATTTTAGAGCAAAACAAAATTGTAAACATCAAAAAAGGCACTTTTTATAGAGGGAAAACTAAACGAAATTTGCAAAAAAATTGAAACACAAAATCTCGCCCGAAATTGGGCACAAGTGCTGTTTTCGAAATGTAAACATTTTATGAAGTGGAGTTGATGTGAGGGTGCTGCTGGCGGCAGCACATTTACGAAAATTTATAAAAAATAACCGAACTAATTTTATAACTAGTTTTATAACTTATATGGGTCTTGGTCTTAATCCCTTAAAAACGCCGACTATGGTCGTAGTACACCAGCAGTTGCTAAGTGTCATATACATAGGCAATATTCCTCTCATTAATATCAATCATACAGCAATTCCCTTCATGTTTCTGCGAAAAACCTTGGAGTTATTATAGACAGTAATGTCTGTTGCTGAAATCTGCAGGAGGGTAAGTTCTTTAATCCATACTTTTAAAAGATTAAACATGCCCCTACCCAGAACCTTGAAAAAGCTCTTGATGCAATCCCTGGTGATGCCTCACTTTCGCAACTGCGATTTTCTGCTAACAGACTGAAACTTTAACCTAACGCAAAATTACAGCGTGTTCATAATATGTGCATACGTTACATCTGCGATGTGCGTTTGTTCGATCATATAACACCCTCCCTCGATATACTCTCTTGGTTCCGCCTGAAAGACCGAAGAAATATTCATTGTCTCACGTTATTTTTTAAAATTATCGGTACATCTTATCTATCTTCTCGTTTTCAAAACCTATCTTCCTCTCACAATCAACACACTTTCTATCATTACGATTGCACCGAACATCACTTTACTCATCGTGATTTACCGTACCCACTGCCCGGCTTTGGAATGCATTGCCACTGGATGCCAGAGACTGCCAAACTTTACGCGCATTTCATAAGAAATTGTTTAACATTATTCAAAATAATCGATTACCCCAGATTCAGATTCCTTTTGTTACAATTCATGTATTTATTTATTTTACCCTGCTATAGAATTGTTCATTTTATTATTTTATTACTATCATAAATGTTCCTGTCTCCTTCATAGTATTGTAAGGGTTTTAAATTTTATGTTTTGTTTATATCTTTATTTCCACTTTCAGGATTTACGTATGTTTATATATGTATATATCATTGCTGGTGCTTGTTGCATATTATTGTGTTTTTTTTATTTTCTTATTTCTTTCTTCTTCTTAAGTTAATATTTTTCATTGTTCATATTTATGCATTACCATACAATTATATATATATATATATATATATATATATATATATATATTTCATGTTTTACATTATCGCCACGGGTGGCCGAGGTCGTTAAGGCACGGAATCGTGAGCGGGAGTTCTGGGGCTCGAATCCCACTAGGATCGTCCTCCCTGACTGAGGATTTTTCCAGGTTTTCCTCAGTCTTCATAACTGGCAAATGCCGGGGAGGTACCCTAAACTTAGGCATGGAACGCTTCCTTCCTTAAAAAATATCCTTTCCTAATTTATCATTTCATCTCATGTATCATCAGTGTCACCGCCTGTAGTGCCTCAGTAGTTAAAACGGGCGTTAAACACTACTCAAAAAAATATTTTACATTGGTCTATACGTGTACTAGTATTGTCAATTTTACTGTCAAAGTTGTGATTTTAATATTGTCGCTATAATTTCATGTAATAATTATTAGGTTGATAGAGCAAAATAAAAAGCTTAATGGCCTTAGCTCTGCCAGAATAAATAAATAATCACTGCTTTATTTCATTCAAATTCCCTTACAAACTTTCGAAGTATTTCGTATGATATACAACTATTCTAAGAATTTATCCTTTGCCCAATACACTTGCTGTATTCCTTTATTGATACTTTGTTCAGAATACCCATGAAAATACTGCTCAGTTCATCATTTCCAAAGCTCCTTTTTCACTTTCGGAAAGAGGTGAAAATCCCGAGAACAGGGTGTACGAAGCATGACCTCCATGCACAATTCTCTGAGTTACGCGGATTTGATGAGCGAGTGAGTTGTCCTTAAACATTTTGGTCGCTTCTTGGTGATTTTTGTCTTCATGACTCCAATGGCAATCTCTGCAATTGTAATGCGACTATGTTCTCGCACATTAGCGCCCGTTGTGTCCACGTGGTATTCAGTTTTGCAGTAATGGATGGCGGAAAATGTTTAAGGTCTTCATGAAGGGATCATGAATCGTTAATGTCACTCGAAACACTTGTGTTTTGTTTAGTACACTTTGCATTATTTTCAATTTTCTGTGAAGGACTTTTGTCTAGCAGAACACAAAACTTAACTGTCGTCCGTTGCTGTAACTTCGGTATAGTAAACACTAGCCTACGTATCGGCTTCTAACTCCCAACAGAGTAGTGCCACTGGTCGGTCGTGGTCTAGTGGTAACTGTACTTTCCTCGTAAATCCAAGGTACTGGGTTTAATCCCGGCCAGGGTCAATGGATTTTTTCGGGCGTAAAATCTTAAGTATGATTTCCTTTGGAAGGGAAGTAAAGCCGTGGGTCCGTGTCGTATATTTACGGCATGAAAAAGAATTGACGTTACACGCTGTGCGGAAAGCATTAGTACCAGCTACTGCAACGCAGGCTGCTAGTGTAACTCTAGCAACTACTGCTTCTGGGTGCCTACAAGCAGCAAGAACTGCAAGATTTACACTGTTAATTTCGGTCCTGTGTGTGCGTGGCCATTTGTAACAGTGTAAATGTTATTTATAAAAAATAATGTAACCTATACGTTGTCCTATTAAATATAATTTAATAGGGCATTTTTACACGGGTAAAATATTTTAACTCTGGGAAACTATTCTTTGAATGTATTATCTATATGAATATAAATTAACAGGGCATTGTTATCGGGTAAAATGTTATAACGGTTGGAAACCTGCTCTTATTCAAATTCGCAATTAATTCATATATACACACACACTAACCCTAATGCTAACCTCGGGTAAATCCTAGAAACCGGTGCACCCAGTGGTTTGCTGCGACTCGCTATGGCCTGACGGCATACCTCACCTCCTTTTCGTAAATATAAATTGATAGGGGTGGGCATGTCCCTATCATAATGCCAAATCTTCTTTTATTGCGGCAGAAAAAAAGTGTTAACATCAATTTATAAGCCATTCTGAGATGATACTATGTTACCGAGTATATCATTGTATTTGTGGAAATCTTTAAATTCGGTCAAAAAGAAACTTGGGGACTTGAGGATTCGAAACCACTATTTTCACATTTATAGCATGACGCTTTAACTGTCTGAGTTTTCGTGCCGTTGCGCTTGAATGCCTTATTATTTACTTATAGCTGTGCAAGTCACTGCCTTTGACTGCTCTCTCCGTTGTTGCTCGGGACTGTAGCAGGACTAGCCCGAGCTGCGCTAGCAGCAAGCGTTGCAGTAGGTTGCAGTAGTGCTTTCCATTCAGCGTGAATGGAAAATACGAATAAGAACCTAAAGAGTACAAGCTGAATTGAATGGGACGCTGATGATCTATGATGTTAAAGAGCGTTCGTAAATAAAACAAATCAACAACAAAGAATAATGCCACATGGTGTGCCTTTCGTGTGCATGTTATTTGTTCAATAAGGGAAATGCCGTTTGTCTCACAAGCCAAACTTAGTGCATTACATTTATTATAGATGCTATGCATAGATGTTCTCATTCCTAGCTCATTAATGATTATAGGTAATGAAAAAGATATCTGTAGTAATGAAAAGATTTCAGAACCGACCACTAATCCATCTCACGGAAAGGTCAACTGTGCTTACCACTTAAAAGCCTCTAGACAGGCTTCGGGATATGATATTTCAAGAGAATATTTTTAGAGGATAACCTTTTTTTGTTTACTATCGTAACTTTTCTCCCTTCTCACCTTGGGCCGTCCATGAACGTGTTTTAATATCCAAACCAGTTGTCACGTATGGAAGGGGATGTTGAACAATAATAAAACGCGATAGGAACAGACATCACCAATGAGATGCTGTAAATGTTTGCCTTGAATTACTCTTGAAGAGCATGGAAGAGGAGTATCAAAGGTGGCAGAAATGTCAACAAAAAAAAAATAGCAGCTATGGAGGAGGTAGAGAGACAATATCTTAAGGATGGCAGGTTTTCAATTTTCAATTCAATCTTTACATGTAAACTAAAGAGAACAGGACTTTGGAAAGGTAAATAACATGTAACAAGATAAAATGGAAAGTAAAACGATGCAAAGTTTTATATTTCCGAGATTTCTTTGTTATGCAGTCTCATGGTGTCTCCCGTGTAATCTGACTGATTAATGCTGTAATAAGATAAGGTAAATAGAAACCAAGACTAAGTTACTGCTGTTTCTTATTTGTGACAAAATTTCAATTTACATTCTTGACATTTTAATTTGCAATGGAAGAGGGGGAAATCCGTAGAAATAATACGTATTTTTAGGTACAGGTACACACCTTCCTTAAGCACCCAGTATAACCAAACGTTAAATTCAAGCACATATCGAGCGGAGTGGCTCAGATGGTAGCGCTTGGGACTCGCATTCGAGAGATTCTGGATTCAATTGTCTTGGAGCCGGCCATATTGTCATTGGGTTGTGTCGCAGTTTCTCCTTGTTGCTTAGGGAATGCCTTCCTCGAATTTTCCGTTCTCTCATTTCACATTTCATGGATCTTCTTCAGGGTCTAAAATGCCAGGGCAAGGTGGGCAGGTGCGGGGTGACGGTGGCTTGCACCTTGGAAAAGTTTTACCCCTACATGTGGTATGGAGAGGGCCCTTCTGAGAGGCTCGAACTTCTTGAAAGTTGGGTCCTGCCATCTTTGGAATTTTCACTCTGGAAACAATGTTAGCAACCCTTCTAGGTCAATAGCTCACCATCCATGGACCCTGGTGCCTGGATGCCTTCCTCCAAGAGGTGCCCCCATTTGGACGTAGACACAAACTGCGACCCCTTGAGCAAAGCTAAAGCACCCAAATATCCTCCTCTGACAGTAAAAATTCAATCCCAGCTCACTGTAGGAAATATTTCTAAGAAAGAATGCCCAACGCCTTGAAAATATTACACCTCAGAGATAATGGTTAGTAAATGTGGGCATAGATATAGACACAGACATTCACCATTACAGATCATGAGTGGATTTTCGCTGACCGACCAGGTTAACTGTCACATTAGATTTAAAGCATTGTTTCTCAAAATGTCTGCATGTCATATTTTCATATAGAAGAGTTAATATGTTAATATTTCTTTCTGTATCGGAGAAAATGGGCGTTCCCGCTTTTATAACTAGAAATGATAAAATCTTGCAGAACAATGACATTTGTTTTACGCGCGTGTACTAAGAGCACATTTAAAGCTATAGCCCTCCCTATTCTTTCGCATATGCACATAAGGCTCATCCATTTGACTGACTATACCATAGAGCGAACACAAACATGCCCTTGCTGATGTTTTTGCAACCAATGCGTTAGGTCCGCCTGGAAAGTATTCTGTTGAAGCATCTACCTCAATCAATCACAAGAAAACTGAACCTCAGCTGAGATATGCTTTCACAAATTATATAGTAAGTAGTGACTAAGGAACAAATTTCAAGCCACTGAGTGGACACTTTTTACCAACTTCACCAATTGCACTTTTTCACGTCTGAAGAAGGAAGAACGTTATACTTGATCAAGGTATCTCGCCACGAACCAATATCATTCTTACGCGCAGTGATCTACAAATTTTCTACCTGACCATGTTTTTTTCAGTACTGTCTTCCGACAATTCAACCCATTTTATCCACTTTTCCTTCAACAACTTTAAGCCCTTAGCAAATAAAATCAGAGATTTACATCCACCTTGACATTTTCATTACTTGAAACTGTTATTCAAAAGAAATTCCTTAAAAACTTGGTAAAAGAAATAATCCTAACGGATCGTGTCAGTACAACAGGATGCATGGTTCAGCTGCTAAAACTCACATTCTTGTTTGACATGTACACTAGTGCACTGTCATCGAGGAGCGGCAGTCTGGAACAATTCTTACACTAACTTTGGATATGCTGAAAGGTTCGTGAATTATTTTTGCTTTTTCGGAAACTTCAAATAGTCTATCTATAAAATTTAAATATCCAATTTTGTTGCTTAATTTTCTGTGAGTTGCTTTCACACGACACCCAGGGTGAGGAACAACTTCTATAATGTTTTACTGCATTTAAACTGCTTGCTGCAATTTTTCATTTTTTGTATATGATGATGCAGACTCGCCATAAACTGCAGCCATACTTTGTGGATCTGCTTCTTCCCATCAGGAGCGTCCTCGCTGACTGAGGTTTTTAACAGGTTTTCCTCAGTCATCATGTCAAATGAGATACCCTAAACTTGGCGTGGAAGGTGGCTTCCCAAAAAAATATCTTTCTGAATTTATCATTTTATCTCATGTATCACCAGTGCCCACCGCCTGTGTAAAAATCAGAGCTAATCACTATTAAAATGGACCTGCCTCGGCATTTTCTCTTATTTATGGGAAGTTGTATCATCAAAGGAAGCACCAAGTAACATCGTCGCTTACTAAGTTCATAGAGAACTTGCCAGACATTCTAACTCTTTCAATGTCAGACATGCTCTCAGCTAAGACTGTGCTTATATCTTGAAATATGTCACACAGATTTCTTTCCTACTCAGGTAGATAAGATATCGAACAATCCTCATGTAGGTTATGGAGCGCATAACTCAAGTTCATTCACCTCATTCAGTCATATCTAATGAACATACAGCCACGTAAAGTATTTTTTCTGCATAGTAGAAAAAAACTGAATTCCTTGAGGTCCTTTAAGACATCTCGAAGTAATATCCAGGAATAAATGATAATGTACGAGCTCTTAAATGCTCACAAACTTCTTATTACGCAGTTAAACGGTTATTAGAGTGAAAAATTTCATTCTGAGATTGTAGACTCAAAAGAGTTTATATCTATTTGTCGAAAATAAAGGTAAATTATTGCTGTTGCGAAAACTAATGGAACACTTCATGGATGGGTGGAGTGTCTGGGGCAAAGAGGAATACCGGTTACTCCTGGAGGAGGGGATATGGTGGGGGATACACCAGGTGGTGACTGCACTGAAGGGATACCTAACACTTTTCCAGATATTATACCCCGACGCCGACTCCTAGGATGGTCCGCCGGGACAGAAAGTTATCCAAAGCACACACAACGCGCCAGCCCACCTACTCCTGTGACTTTCGACTCTGTAAGACAACCAACCAAATAAAATGCAATGAAAAGGGAAAGCGGAGAATTTGTGAAATGTAATCCATTCCAGCATTCGCCTAAGTGACCAGAGGAAACCACGAAAAACCCCAAGGTCAGAAAGACAGGCCTAACGAGAGTTGAACACAATACCGCCTACGCCACGCCTTCTCGTTTGATACTTGTAATGCTTGTTAGATCACAATGTCGTGCTCTCAAATTCAAGTACAAGTAGTGAAAATCGACCTTTTCCCTTGTTTTTCCCGTTTCGTTTCTTCTGCTGAGTTTTGCTCTCCATTGGGTGAATAATTGGTTGAAAACCTCACTAAAGAAAGTATGTTCTTTTTATGTGTTTGTGGTCAAGAGTGGCAATTATGTATATTTCATTTACTTGCCCTCAAAATTACTATTTCCTACTATAATGGTTGCTGAGACTCCTGTTAATCATTTCATTTTTTCCTTAGCCGCTCCAAATTTCTATTTCCTTTTGGTTAGGTATATTCCTAGATACACTTTATCGTCTATTTTCTTCTTTTCTCAGACTATGCTCAAGCTGTAGTATTTTCTCCACAGTATTTTAATAAAAGTATTTCTATTCTAATATTGAATTTATTTCTTAAGTCTATAATTTAATCTTATAGTAAGATTTCGTTCTGAAGGGTATGGTCGTTGCCCATTCCTCTCATGATACTTTCCGAATGTTTTATAAAATGTGTTTTTCTGTGTTTGTTTAACTCTTTAAAGGTCTTTTATCAGTTCTACAGATTTGTTAAGTTTTCATATTCTGTAACTTAAATCTCTGTTATTTAACTTCGCAAAACAGAGTACTGAAAATATGTAAATATGAAACAATAAACGAAATTGTAGTTCTTCCATAATCAGGTTGAACAAGAAAAGCGTTTATATTATATGTAAATTCGTAACTATCATTCAAAATAATTAAAGTCAGTTACTTGATTTATTAAAGTACTCATTTACACTTTTACTTCTCACTGTGTATTTTCCCATAAATGCTAATACTTTCGAATTTAAGGAAATGTAATTAAAATTATAATGCTTAGCATTGAAAGTTGAGTTTATTATATTCATTTTTCTAGCCTTATGATGGTGGCATTCAAAGGTTTCAATATGCTTAAAGCTATAGATTATTGTGTATATTGTCTAGACTTATTTTCTTAACAATGTAACCAAAACTTCTCTTACGAAAATGTTGGTCCCCATGCAGCGAAAGGATGTTCCAACGGTGGTTTTTGTGATAGAATGAGGTTGACTTCGTGTACTCTATGACCAATTAGAGTGGCAAGGACAGTAACGCTTGGGACTCGCATTCGGCAGGTTCCAGTTTCAAATTCTCTTGGGATTGGCTTTCCTAATCATTGTGCTTCCCCCCCCCCCCGAGGTTTGACTTGGTCGTTTAGGCAAATGTTCCGATGGATCTGTAATTTCCACTAATTTTCCTCTCTCTCATTTCATATAATTTTATTCCATTACTTATGTTACAGGATTGAAAATGCCAGGGCGAGGTGAGCTGGTGCGATGTGATGATGGCTTGCACTTTGGAAAGGTTTCTGTCACGGTGTCTGGTTTGGAAGCGACTCTTCTGAGGGGCTCATATTCCTTGGAGGGAGGCTTCGCCGGCATCGGGTGTATACTTTTTGGAAACAGGTGTGTTCCTCGCGTTCATCCCTTCCTCGCAGGTGTGCCCTCATTGAAGCCGTAGGCACAAACGGCCGGCCGTTGAGCAACTGAAGTCTCAAATTATACTCCTCCGTCCCTAACAATCCAATTCAATCCAATCCTGTGTTCTATATTTCCTAGTTCACACTTTCTGATGCGTCACTAATACTTGGACTAGGATTCTCGTTTTCCATTCATTCTGATACAGATTTCTTCCCTCTTTTGCGAGAGAGTTTTGAGTGAAAAGTTCAGTGCATTAGTCAACACTGCACAGTTTCGATTCAATTTTTTGGATAATAATATTACAGGATTCTCCGACGTTCATTGACAGGGATTCCATGCAGCAAAACAATGATAATAAACATGCATCTGTACTGTAAAAAAAAAAAATGTGTTGAACTATTAGAAAACGGAAAAGAATTTACGAGCATGGTATAACTCCCCAAAGTTCTGCCTGTAACCCCGTTGAATTTCTTTGGAATCGTTTGGATAAACAGGTCAGAAAGAAATCCTTAACCAATGGAAGCATTTGCAATAGGAATGGAGGGAAAGACATGAACAAACTTGTTAGAAAGGATGCCCAGGGTGCAGAGCATGATCAATCGTGTGTTTATTTCGAATCCTGCAAATTAAGACTTCTATCATAACTAGAAATGTTGATTATCCAAAAATAAACAAAAACTACACAATATAGCAATTTGTTTTATATTTTTTTGTTTCTTTTTTGCACTCTTCCTTGTCGAGTAAGAATAAAAACAAAACAGATTGGCAATGCACAGCCGCGTTGATCATGATTGACGCAACAGTAAAGGCTTTAATTTACAGCTTGCTCAGTTGGATGTTAAAGAAATCAATGACAGATAGAAAACTGTCATGCACAGTCTTCTAAGGGAAGTAAATGAAAACAAACTAGGTAACATTTTCTCCATTATCTCCTTTGCGTTTTGGTTTTATTTTCTATTTAATTTTCCCTCTCCTGATTTTCTTGTATCCTTTCTTATTATTTGCTCTTGTAGACTTGGAAAGAGCCAGAGGTGTAGGAAGATATGAGATAAGGTTGGAAAATGTCGCATAAAATGAGAGGACTGCTATGTAGCATATCCAGTGCCCACCAGTGCTGCTTTGTAGCAACGCGACTATGGCAAACTCTTTTGTTCTTTCTTGCTAAGAGGAAGGCAAGACCGTTTCAATCAGTGAAAAACACAATACGTTGCTTCTCTCTTGATTTCCTTGCTGACTGGAGCAGGGAGAGAGGGAAGGTTATTTGGTATAGAGAAATAGATGGTAATGTGTTCCACAGAAAGCTGCCACCCTCCTTGTCAAATAATACAAGTTTGATGCATACATCATTCACTGAAACAGATTAATAGGAATTTATTTCGATGCTGTGATTGCTAATTTTTACTTTTGCTTTTAATTTTCAGTTTTGATTTATCATACGAAGTTCAGATTAACACAGATATATATAAAAAGTAATTAATATATATTTCAGGCTTCTAGCTATCCTGTTTTGTTTGAAGATGGATGCAATATATATTGAAATAGTGCCCGTTACTGAGTTAGTGTAAATGTGCGTCGCACTGTAAATGCCCAGCCAGAAACATTTGCTTCACAGATTACAAAAAAATACACAATTCACAGAAACAGATGCTGAATCTGTAGCACATTTTTGCACTGCTATAAAAAAATGCTTCATCACTTGCTGTAGTTCCCGGTGAGAAGTGCAAGCAATCTCCTGAAATTTAGTTCTTTCGTGCATTTATTTGGCACAGTATATTTATCCCAAAGAGATCAAATTTGTGTCCAAATGTTGTGCGAACATGACAACCGATTTTGCTAGGAATGGCAAATTTGTAATAGTGCTTATGCCCAGGCTCTGGGTTTAGTAAATTGGCACCTGGCTAAAATAAATTGCTATAATACAAGCATATAACAATAATTCTTCAATTCCTCAAACAGAAAGCTCTGTTTGTTAAGAATATTATTGATAGTAAAATTACTAATTAATTAATATAGGTACATTTTAGTTGGGCATATCTTAACCAAATGTAAAGGGAAACTTACTGAAATATATACTGGTAAAACGTAAAAGGTTTTCCGTGTTTTACCCTTAGCTAATCTGTCGACGGCCTCAGAGAGGTTTGTTTTCAGTGTTACATTTTTCTCGGAGCATATTATATAGGTTCATTCATTCTACTGTTCCCAAAAACTATTCTTTCAGCATTTTTCTCTCTACGTAGAATGGGAAGCTGTACAGTTAATGACTAGTAAAGTAACGAAAGTCCTTAGTACAATTTCTAGTTAATAAAAGTCTTTGGAGGTGTTGTCTAATGCAGGCCCTCATTTTGCTATGTAACCGGAAATTGATTTTGCCGAAAGGAAGTTAATATATTACGACAATATTCCTCTGGAATATTTTGAACTGCCACGCCAATATTTTATTTCAGCGTCTCTGCGTGGTTTTTTACAGGTACATCAGTAATTTATACGTATGAAGATCAGCAACTGAATGGCTTTATACGCAGAGCCGAAAGATACACCAACTTGCTGAGCTAACCATGTTGAAGACTTTTGAGGAAACTTTTCTAATGCACAACATATTTCATCCAGCTCCTCCTCTGTTAAATATCCTGTTTGTTTTATTAAGTTTTTTTTTATTTCGGCAATGAAAACGCATTGGGTTCGAATTATGTTCACCAATCTGAAATGTTCATTTCTAGGAGGAAATTTAGCATGATTCTCACTGTACTTGTACGATTTCTTTTGTACATAATCATAAATATTCTTTGTTATGGCGTATTTCACGCTCTTGGCAGTCTCCAAAAGACACAAACACATACTAGAATGTTAACTCGCACTTTATACAAAAATTCAACCGGAACAGTTAGGGTGATAAACATGACTGAATGAGCTCAATTACCTGAGTCAGCGGAACCTTGTCTCTAGTCTTACGGGAATCGTGCGTCCACTGAAGATCAACCGTTTTCGACCAGTGTATCACCTCCGATTGCATACCAGAATTAGGTCGCGGTATAAGAATACGGTTCTGGTATGTTGTCAGATCGCATGGCTCATCGTCTCCCTCGAATGCTGCTGGATCCAGATGGACAACAAAGGGCATAAAGTACCCCCGCAAATGTGGACTTGGTATCAAAATTCCGTCATTCTCTGTTGGGCCATAACTGTGACAAAACTCCCAGCTGACACCTCGTCATTCAGTTACCGTACTCCCGCGGTTCCCTCCCACGCATTGGGCGTGGTCGACACTTGGATGGGAGGCCAGATGTCCTTACCATCACGCGTAAGCGAACAAGCCAATCGACGCGTATCAGCAACCACCCATAAATATCTGGGGAAGCACTCACATCACTTTCATAGTACCATCAACCCTCCGACTATACCTTTTACAGATGTAAGGCAACAAAGGAGAAGCTGCAGACACAGCCACCATGTGGCCAGGTGCTGTAATTGTACCCGCCTTGCAGGTCGGATCGGCCAGTAACAGGTTGCAGGTCAAGCCACACAAACACGGCGAATTCACGCGCTACGTTCCTTTATAGGTAACCTTTGTAAAATTAATGCATTTTAATGTTTTGCTTCTTCGAACATGCCATTTAGCTAACTCTTTCGTTGCTGCACAGCAAATCACCTGAATTTTCAGTCCATAAATTAACATCACCTTGATAAATGAACTTTCCAAATGCCAAAGACAGTAAATTCTTTTGTTATTGGCTAAACATTGTTATTGCATTTAAGAGTTTGTGGTAGTTTCATTCTATAAATATGACTATATTAAGAGCTTGATTACTAAGCTCTCAGGATGAATGCTTTCGACTCAAAGGGCTTACTATTCCGTAGTATTTCCTATCAAGAGATAGGTACATTATTAGCCCACTGCATATCTAGAGGCCTTTGATGAGCGAAAAATACATCCTACTTTATTTATGTACATATTTCATATTCTTTAACTCTGTAGTTCGAATCAATTAATATATTTTGGATATTATCTGAGGTACCTGACTTTAGTAGGTTTCAGAACGTCTTTGCGCCATTACATTCGGCAGTGTATACTAAACTCAACTAAAGCGTTACATAAATAAGTAACAGACCTTGATTTTATACACTTCTATCGTGTATTAGCTTATGCATTCCTTTTTCTAATAGCTGTTGCTTACTCCTTCACTCACTGTTGATTACTGCTTGAAAATCGGCAAACTACACATTACAACGACATCATCTGCAAACGTTTTACCTGAGACCATTGTATGTCTAAAACAATTCACAGCAACAACTCCGTTTATGTCTTCTTTAATTATGCTATGCCACTTGTTAATTTAATTCTGCGCTGTTTGCTAGGGATGATGCACCTGAATGTTGACAAGTCACGCACACTTTTGAAATTCGAAATCCTGCTTCATTTATCAGGCAAGTCAAAGAAAACGACAAGGCTATGATAAGTATTGCTTCTGAATATCCTCTCGCACCTTTGCACTACATGGGGTAAAAATTCCAAGCGTCCTCGTGAATAAAAAGCGTGTTAATTAAAACCGGTGCTGTCACTCTTTTGTTTATCTCCACCATTCGCTAGGTACTGCTTATCAAAGTGCTGTTAAAGAACTTGGCTTACCAGATTGGTTTGGATTTCCAGAAGCTAGAAAATACAACATAGACCAGTTGGTTCCATCATCGAGTCCAAGGGGAAGAATATTGCATTAATTTAGATCTCGGCTTTAGCTCTACCATTGTTTCAGATATACTCCACGTCTCACCCGGATGTCAAAAACCGTCGGGACGATATCTTCGAACTGTCACAAATTTCCATTAAGTGGAGCTTTAACACGCCGATTTCGCTGCTGAGCTTGCTAAGTGCATTTGAGTACACATGAGTTTCGTCCTGTTTAGTGTTTTATTTATTTATTTAGTTTTTTCATTAAAAATGAGAAAAACGTTTAACATACCGCCAAATGCGAAGATCTCTCCAAACGATTATTGAAATGTATGAAACGAATACCCGTCTGAGTCCGGAGTTTTTAGCATCTAAATTTCTTTAGCATCCATCTTTCCAGTGTGAGAAAACTCTGGATATACGTTAACTAGGCAATCTTGTCCATGGTTTCTTTCGGAAGGGAAATAAAGCCGTAGGCCCCGTGTTGTAGACTTTCGGGCACATAAAAGAACCTCAAGTCTGAAAGAAGAGGCCTCTGAATAAAATTTATCTAACGTTTCACACCCTGAATTGAATGGAACACTGATGACTTGAGACGTTAAAGAGCGTCCGTAAATAAAACAAATCGGCAACGATGGTGTTCGTGCGTATATAGCGTAAGTAACTAATTCCACTCTGTTATGTAGGGACATTTTAAGACCCTAGGAGCACGGCTAATAGAAAGGCCCACCTGGGTAATAACGTCAGACTGGTATCTTGCTGGGAAAGGAGTTTTTCATTTGTGCTAAAGAATAATAATATCATTGCTACAGTAAAGGCGTGATGTAACTTGAAAAGAAAGTTCCTTTCTTTCTTTTTTTAAGCGTGTAAGAAATAACTCTCATCTTCATCTCAAAATTCAGTAAAATAAATGTCAGTTACTTTTTCAATTCAGAAGGTTAAATTAACCAAGATTTTTTGCGTAAACAGATTTAATTAAAATTATACTTTAATGCTATGCGAAGTCTACGAGAACCTGAAGCCAGTAAGTTGAATTTTTTAACAAACAGAACTTGAATGCCTCAAATGAGACACAGCACTTTGAATTCGACACTTTGACCTAGCTATTCAAAACAATTGTTTCTCATTTTCTTATTCTTCAGAACTAGCTTCTCAAAATCATAACTTAAACTCAAATTTTTATTTTTAAGAGGAAAGAAGGGGAATTGAAATAACATTTGGAAAGTTGTACAGGCAACAAGTACTTTCAACATAACAAATTAAGATGTAAGGTTACAAAATGTAATCAAAAATGTCTGCTTAACTTAGGATTTACTTTACATTAGTTAAGAGTTCTTGGTCATCTAAATATTCACTTTTTTACATTGAGCAGAAACTTCTAGGAAAAGCCTTTCTTGCCTTATCATAGAAACACCTTAGAGGAACAGCAACTTTTAATTTTCAACTAACAGCGGATTTGAGATTTGTTGCTCACATGCCTATTGTATGCATTTACTTGGTATCCATACTTGCAAAGTGTTTATATATTTGGTTGCATCCTTGGTTCGCAGGTCAAGGCCGCAATTGCGTATACTGAGTGCAGTACGTCAGTATACATAAAACAATCCAGCAGGCATTGAGCAACTCCCCAGCCTAAATAATGATACATGAAATGAAATTATAAAAATGGAAAGAAATCTTGGAAAGGAATTGTTCGGTCTTAAGTTTAGGGTTCCTTCAAGGAGTTTGTGATGGATGACCGAGGATGTCTTGGGAAAATCCTGTCAGGTCCTGGCGGAATTCGAACCGCACACCTTCCGTTTTGTATTCCATACTGTAGTTTTCTCGACCATTCTTGTCTTTTTGCGATAGTAAAACATGTATAATATTTCCGAATACTTGCAATGTTTATAATAAACCTACAACATTTCATAGGACAAGCTATGATTTACAGCTTTTATTTTCCAATAAAGGATTATTCACCTCAACAATATGTTTTAACTTTTTTGGAACGCTTTTTAAATTTTTTTTAAAGAAATGTGTAAGCCCTAAATGGAATGTTTGCAAACAACCGTGGAGCATTAATGCTCATCAATTTGAAGCTTTGAAAGAAAGTTACTAGTTGAGAAATAAATTATTTCATGCGTTAAATGTGATTGGATTCTAAAAGATTCTGAAATATTTATTTCGGTTTTATATAGGTAGTCATATGTACCTCGTTAGTACGTAAGCGCCACAGCAAGCAAATAAACATGCTTTGCGCATCGCACGTCTTTCCATGTTTATGGATAGTTCGACCATTCACCATAGAAATAAATTTGTATGTGGCTAGGCGTAGGAAAATGACATTTAACACTAGCATGCCCAATGCAGGTTAACTGACCGCTTTTGATTTTCGACCGCTGATATTTTCACTGTTTTTTTAAGTATTTTTCTATGGTTTTGTGACTTTTAATCACTTTCAATGACGTTTAACTCATCATGTTTTTTCGCATTTCAGGTGTAATTTTTAAATAATAGCAAGTTTACCATCGGTTCCCGGAGGTAGTCAATTGACAGTCTCCTTACCCACGTTTCTTACGAAGTACATTGTGTAGCTGTAAGCGATAATAATCATCACTGCACAATAAACCTGTTTCATTGTAGCGTAGTGTGTGAGTCGTTGCTTATCAGCTCCTGTGTCCCTATCTAAAATTTCGCCTAGCTTTTCACTGTCACATAGCTTTCATTTTGTATTTGAGTTTCGTCTTGACATTCGTAGAGGGGCAGGCTAGCTACTAAGTGCCCAAAATGCATCCCTTTCGCAATCGTGGCTTTTCTGAAGCTGAAATTCTGAAAGTTCTACAGAATATATCTGTAACACAATCCGAAGTGGACGAATTTGATCGACATGCGTTTACGAAAGTGAGAGTTCAGGTAATGAGTGTAGTCCAACTTCTCTGAGAATCTTTCAGTGTAACAAATTTCTGTATATATATATATAAAACCTGTATTTGTACAACTTATGTCTTTTTGTTCACATAATTTGTTACTGCATATCATGGAGTAAAACCAATTTGTATAATAAAATATTTATAACTTTCCAAGAAATTTTGCCCATATAATACTTGAAATAAAAAATTAATAAACCCTTTTTTACTTGAAACCATTTAGCCTGAGATGTGTTATAATAGATTAATAAAAGAATTAATGAGCAAATTTGGTGAATGCATCATTGAATTACTAACAAATAAACGAATGGGCAAAGGAGCTTGGTGACATAACATGCATGGTACGTGAGCAAAAACCATGAACATAAAAATATCTGAAACCAGAAGCTCGACTCAAGCTGGATTCGAACCTGTCTCTCAGTTCAGAAGCCATGTTGTTCCCTATACGTTACTACAGTTGTCTGATAAGCGATAAGTAAGAAAGTTCATCTACCTGAGTCAGAATTCCGTTTAATGGTGTGATACTGAGCAAAAACCAAGTACATACAAACTCACTCAGGAAATTAAAGCAAACTGGATTCGAGCCTGGCTTGCAATTTAGAAGCAAAATCGTTACCTCTATACCATAACAGTAGGCTAGAAGGTGGTAAGCAAGAAATTCCGTAATTTTCGGTTAGAAAAATGATTAAAAACGCATAAGAAAGTAGTAGCGGTCAATTGACCACTTAAGGGCGTTTTAGGGGGTACTTGAAGCTCGGGCGTTCTAGTGTTAAAAGCATAAAGCTGTACGATAAAGGACAATTTAGCATAACGACATTGTGTACTTAACACTAATGTTTATACTCAGCAGAGTGTGGTTTCAGATGCTCTCATATTCATTGTCATTTCCCTAAAACACCCTTCGTGGGTGTACCGGGCTTCATAGCAGTTAATAGAAACTAACTATGACCATTCCCAATACCGTACTAAAATCGAATGCTTAAAATTTAGTACGTGTTCACTTCTGACGAGGTTAATTGCAGCAAAAGAAACAAAGCAGAATGAGAGTTGGCCGACAATCGTTCGAATTATTTTTTTCAACATTTTTACCTTGTATTTTTCATGTCAACTGCCTAGGGCTTTCTAAATTTGTCATTCGTCTTTATATGCTGAGTAAAAGGTTCAGAGAAAGCCTTTCAACCAGTTAATAGTAATATTGAAACTGTCGGCACAAATCGTCTTGCCAAGCTTAGAAATGTTCACAAATTAATAATAGGTATTTGGGTATTAAACGTAAACACACTTGCAATGTATCTCCCATTTGTGAACTATAAAGGGAAAACCTCAAGTGTAATCTATCAAGAAGACAAAATGCTGGCATTTTACATAACGTATTGAAACTATATAGATGATTAGATTTCCCGAAATAACTGTTATAAAATATTTCCTAACATGCATCACTTTTGGCCTACTTTCATTTGCATAGACAGTCTGTGTTCAACGACATGGAGTTACGATACTCTACGAGGCAATGCCATCAAGTTCTTAACCTCAGCCAGAGAAATCTGAGCTAGCCACCTGAAATCAGCTTCGTTGTTTCATGTTCCTGTGCTAGAGCAACGCACTTCTACCTCTCAATTAGTCCTTCAAAGCTCTCGGCTTAGAGTTCCGACTCTGAGCATTCAAACGCCTGTGTTGCAAATTACATGATCTTCACATTGATCTTCTTTGAGTTTCTTCTCGGGCACCCATTTATGAGGTAGAGCGGATACCTTAGAATTTCTCAGCCACTAGCAAAAACCTTGTCTAGCTGTACTCTTTGATAACTGCATTATCAGTCACTAGCCATTTCAACTATGAGTTTGATCGAATGACTTCATCACTTAATGCTGCAAGTTTGATAAAGATACCCTGCGTACCCATTGTAAACAGAGCCTTCATGCCTTTACAGAAATGCTATACAAATATTATTGGATAACGATGTAACTTGTTAGGACTCCAACAAATAATACTAAAATGGTATAGTTAATGAGCTTATTGTCATCTTCTGCTCTTGATATTTGCGATCTATGGGTATAATTCTTTAAGTGGTTATTTTTTGACATATCTTGCAGGCTGTTTCGGATGATGTTAACGAAGAAATAAGCTGAAAGAAACCTTGGGATTTTTTTTTTTTTGATTGATTTATTTATGGACGCTCTTTAACATCTCAGGCCATCAGCGTCCCATTCAACTCAGGGCGTGAAACGGCCGACAAATTTTGCTCAGAGGCCTCTCTTTCAGGCTTGAGGTTCTTTTTCGTGCCGTAAATGTACGACACGGGACCCACGGCTTTACTTCCCTTCCGAAGGAAGCCATACTTAGGATTTTTACGCCCAAAAAATCCATCGGTCCTGGTCGGGTTCGAACACGCGTTCTTGGGTGTAAGATGCAAGTATGGCAACCACTACACCACCAGGACCGACAAACCTTCGGCTGATTAATTGTTCTTTTCTCTGAGAATTTCAGGAGTGTGCAGGCCAGTATCATCAAACAGATAATTAACCACAGAAAACCCTAAAATATATTAAAAAGGGGACAGAAGCATTTCCAATTAGCTTTGCCAACATTGAAATAAGTATATTTGGTCGCCCTGTTATTGAGCGTTACCCAATACATTCTAATGTATATGATTACTTTTCTATACACGTAATAACCCCAAGTATTTAACACAACATTAACTAAACAGAGGCCTATAAACGCGGAGGATGCTACAGGTTGCGTCCAATCATGCATAAACTCTTCCCCGCTGTGTTGTTAGTAATGGTAGATACCTGTAATAATAGACGGGGTAGCACTTTCATTTTACGCTCAAAAATATTTAAAATATAGTTTCAGGAAAGTTATAATAACAATTTTGAACATGTCTCGGGATTTTACTATGCGTAGTTAGATATTCTCGATTCTCGCTATTCGGCAGTAAGTTAAATACAAGCTGTAGCTATAAACAAAAGAGTTGTGCAGTGCTGCATTACGATAAATGTGTGTTAGTGTGTCTGTCTTCGTGTGCACTTAAAATGTACAAGTAGTTTCTCTATACATAAACCCGAATTTTTTTTTTTTTTTTTTGATTGGGGTTTAACGCCCGTTTTTACTACTGAGGCACCACAGGCGGTGAACACTGATGATATATGACATGAAATGATAAATTTCTAAAAGATTTTTTTTAAGGAAGTAAACGTTCCAGGCCTAAGTTTAGGGTACCTTCCCGGCATTTGCCATTTATGAGGACTGAGGAAATCCTGGAAAAAACCTCAGCCAGGGAGGACGGTCCTGGCGGAATTCGAGCCCCAGACCTCCTGCTCACGAGTCCGCGTGCGTAGTTTAAGTAGACAAGTATGTACAATATATACACATTTAAAAAAAAACAATTTCGTTTCGAGTAAAGAGCAAGGTGGATTTAAAAAAAAAACTAACGAATTGGTCATGGAAGTTTTCTCTGAATTAGTTCACGTCGGCAAACACGTTTGGCAACGTCGCTATACGCATTGATTGCCTTACCTTCATATGCCATTAAGGTTTACGCTAGTATAATTTTGTTGAATAAGCATTTTTAATTATTGAACATTTGCTTCAACATTATCTTTTAATGATTAGTTCTGAAGAAAAAAGTTCATGCACTGACATCATAAGCAAATTTAATTTGAACCTTATTGCTGTAGGCATAAAAGAGAGTATACTTAAATACGGAACAAAAAATATACCTTACGGATTATATTGGTAATAAGAGGGCTAATTAATTAGCCATGGTTTTTACATGTTCCGCCAAAGAATATAAATTTTAAAGACTATAATACATCATTTATGAAAAACGAGCTTATCAATGCCGCTATAAGTAGCTGGGACAGATTATGCGTAAGATGTGAAAGATGAAAGCTCAAAACAACCGATTTTCCAATAGTACTAAGCACCAAAGAAATGAAGACATTAATTATTTGTGCACATTAATAGAATTCGTGAGAAATCGTGAAAATTGATCTTCATTTTAAATGTACAATTTAAAGTACTGCGAGTTTACCTAGTTGCATTGTTCAATAAAAAATGCACAAATATTTGGATAGGATTTTGGAAGTTATATCGATATATTGATATAGCTATTGTTATTTCATTATTAATAAGCTTTGTTGCAGATATAAAATGTATATAAGAACTCTCTAAATATTACTAATGTATGTTCTTGAACATTTTATAATAATATTGTAAGAAAAATAATAAATGTATGTATCTTATCATTATTATCATTAATTTATAACTCATAATTGGTATGAAAAGGGATTCAGACAGGAAGGAATAATTCGAGGTTACGATTAGGATTAGAACCATGGTTTTCATTTTATGATGAAGATGTTGTAAGTCCTGGTGGCCTAGTGATAACCATACTTACCTCGTAGACCCAAGATCGCCGGTTCATTCCCGACCAGGTTTGATTTATATTTTCGGGCGTAAAAATTCTAAGTATGGCTTCCTGCGGAAGGGAAGTAAAGCCGTGGGTCCAGTGTCGTAGATTTATGGCTTGTAAAAGAACATCAAACCTGAAAGAAGAGGCCTCTAAGCAAACATCGGCCGTTTCACACCCGAAATTGACTGGGACGCTGATGACCTGAAATGATAGAGCGTCCTTAAATAAATCAAATCGACAAGATGATGTAGCCATTGACTCACGTGTCTTCACAATATGTGCAAACTTCTCCCATATCCTGAAGACCTCAAAGATTATCTCGGGAAAACCATTTGATCGTACAAGGAATCTCGAATACTCGAAAAATTTTGACATAGGGAGAACGCGGTAGTTCAGTAGTTAGAGCATGGACGCTTCTTGTCGAAGATCAGTACAATATCCTCGAAAATTTTCTTTGTGACTTCCCTTTCAAATCACAGACTACACTTGTGCTTAATGCGAAAACTACAGTCAAATTTGGTTTTTGCATATACACAATAACATTATTATTTGGCATTTGCATTTTCATTTCAAAACTGATTTGCATATTTATTTCAAGCAACTTAAATGAGCATAGTGCTTAATAATTGAAGCGCATTTTAAATGGTATTTAAGCTCTTGTTTGCCTTTAATATTATGGATTGTAGGACATATTTTTAGGACTGCCGCATTTAACTTTAAAACGCATTTGTAGAACATCTGCTAAAATGCAACTCATACATGAAGATGCTCATACATGATATGAGCAATAATAGAATAAGAGCTCGCAAAAGTAGCAAAACTGGAATAAAAATATTTGTTGATTTGTGTTATTTATGGGCGCTCTTTAACATCTTAGGTCATCGCGCCCCATTCAATTCCGGGTGTGAAACGGCCAATAAGTTTTGCTCAGAGGCCTCTTCTTTCAGACTTGAGGGTTTTTATGTGCCGTAAATCTACGCAAGGGGACCCACGGTTTTGTGTCATTTCGAAGGAAGCCACACTAGGA
The DNA here is from genome assembly GCA_030762175.1 of Metallyticus violacea. NCBI lineage: Eukaryota > Metazoa > Arthropoda > Insecta > Mantodea > Metallyticidae > Metallyticus > Metallyticus violacea. Next base: position 97,044,624 of record CM060846.1, on the reverse strand, counting down.
TGTTTACACCCGAAAAAATCCATCGATCCCGGCCGGGATTGAACCCGCGAGTCTACGAGTTACCTCAACACCCCAGGACCGACTCGAATAGAAATGAGAGCTATTAATCTTGGCAGTTGCATAATATCAAACATCTTCCTAATCTGGTGCATGAGTACAAAATTGAGTTATCAATTGCGTTCTGATATACATAAATATAACGTTATAGCTAATGAGTTTATTTAGGTTAGATGACAAAACAAATGGAAAATTTTCCCTTAAAGAATATATAATTAAATTAATTGCTTAGTTGTAAATTAAATATGTGGTACCATTCAAGTATTTATTCACGTTTATCAATAACTCTTTAGTAGCAGAGGGTATGAGTTTGAGCATTATCTCAGTCGCACTATTACTATTAGTATGAGTACAGAGATACAAGTCTTAGCGCTGATATAATGCTGCATCTTAACTACTTCACTGAAGTGATTCTTGGTATAAAAGTTAGCCATTGCGCAAGATATTAGCAGAAGAAACTAAATTGCCTATCTGTAGCTAGATTACTTTATATTACCGCAGGTGATAACTTAACGGAAGTAACGGAGCGAAGCATTATAACAGTAAAGTTCCTTTTTGTTTAATGGTAATTTTACAATAAAATGCTAGAGAGTCTATGTATAAAACACCCCCGCCATGATGTAAGGTAAATAAAAAAGTATTATTTATGTCCATTTCACTTTAACGTTATGAAGGAAATAAGTCCATCTGATTTCTTAGACACCTTCCTTGGCTTGTCGGTCCTGGTGGTGTAGTGGTTACCATACTAGCCTCCTAAACCCAAGATCGCGGGCTCGATCCCGACCAGGTCAAATGGATTTTTTCGGGCATAAAAATCCTAAGTATGGCTTCCTTCGGAAGGGAAGTAAAACCGTGGGTCCCGTGTCGTACATTTACGGCACGACAAAGAACCTCAAGCCTGAAAAAAGAGGCCTCTGAGTAAAATTTGTCGGTCGTTTTACACCCTGGTTTGAATGGGACGCTGATGACCTGAGATGTTAAAGAGCGTCCGTAAATAAACCAAATAAAAAAAAAACTTCCTTGGAATGACTATTCAAGGTGTTGCTAAGTTGTGTTACAAAATTTTAGGTAGCATACCGCCGGGAACGAACTTTCACAAATTTGAATCGAGGAAAATTTTAATTCTTAAATAAACGCATGCCTGAATTTAATATTAATAAACTAAATTTCATTTTCAGCTTGACATAGCAGCTTAATCTGGACTAATCTCTATTTTTACTCCGCTTTTCAGCTTTCACTAATCCTAAAATTTGGCTTTAATTGTTGTAAGTAATGTGGATTTTATCTGTTGTGGATATGACTAACATTTTCAGATTATATTTATTTCACATAATGCAATAACTAAAATTAAATAAAATGAAAATTAAATAAATTAGGTAAATTTGTTTTCTAAGGATTCGGTGCTTTAATGCTACCAAATGACGTTGAATAATGAGATTCATTTCTAATATATGTGTCAGATTCTGGTTTTTTTTCAGAAATACAGAATCTGTTATTGAATTATCATACGTATGAATGTTTGTATGTGGATTTAATCTTGATCCGAAAACAACACAAAGTAAAAATCAATTTATTCTTCTTGCACTCAAGTCATATATTCATAAATCTACTGCTTGCCACTTGTGATCTAAAGTTTCTTTATTTAGTACACTATTTGTCTTCCACGCTTCCTATTAAAAACACTTTCATTTCACGAAATTTGTTTTCCAATCTTTGAATAGAATCTGAAGATATTCATCTTGAAATCATTTCCTTACATAACGAGTTGATCGTGTACGCTCGTGCGAATCATATACAAATACTCTTTGTGTAATAGAATGCCTGAATTGAGCCACATAATATAGTGAACAATTTCATCTGCTGTAAATTTTATTTTTATTTGGTTTATTTACGGACACTGTTTAATATCTTAAACCATCAGCGTGCCATTCAATTCAAGACGTGAAACGGCCGGTAAATTTTGCTCCGAGGCTTCTTCTTTCAGGCCTGAGGTTCTTTTAGCTGCCGTAAATCTACAACATGGGACCCACGGCTTTACTTTCCTTCCGAAGGAAACCTTACTTCGGATTTTATGCCCGTAAAAATCCATTGACTCTAGCGGGATTGAACCCGCGATCTCGGGTTTACGAGGCAAGTATGGTTACCACTACACCACCAGGATCGGCAGCTAGAAAGTGAGACAAATTCTTGCTTAATAGGGGTGAGTAAATTGCTTGTTATATGATAATTAATAATGATCTGGTGTTTGTTACACTGTACTGTGCTGCGGACTTTCCGATATCCGTTCACCGGCGCTATCGACTTGACTCGCTCACTACTCCCAAAACCGTACAAGCGGGTGCGGAAATATTGCTCATCCAGTATAAGCTCAGCCTATAAGCTTTCCATAAATGCAGGCTTTAATTAGGATAAACGATTAATAATACCAAGCGTAAATGCATTTTAACAGGCATCACTTTGGGTCTTGTTTCAAATTTTTTAGAAACATTAATAATATGTTAATATAGAAAAATTGGGCACATAGCAGAACAAAAAATATCAACTCTTTCCGAATTCAATATTCAAAACACATCCTTTAATTCATTCATAAAATATGACATGGTGGTTGTTGAACAGTGAATTTTTGACAAAAACTGATATGCGGCAATAACTAGAGCTAAACTTGCAATATTTGCTGCAGTGGATCGAAATATTTATGCGGTATAAATGTATTTGTTAATATTTTTTTTTTTAAATCTCCGTTATCTAAACAAATTGACCATCATTACAATGCAAATGATTCCTGCTATTTTGCAACAGTTGGTAATTGTAAAAAGCGTTTAATCATACTCAGCAAAGAAAACTCATACACAAATATCGTACAAACGAACAGCAAACTCAGAAGAGTGACGGCATGTGTTGCCAATGGTGATGTAAACAAATTCAGTTGAAATATCTACAGATATGCGTCTCTTTTGGTTTTAAGTGAACTGCTGTATATTGCACAAACAAATGTTGAAACCATCACGAGTTAATTAAAACATTTACATCTGGAATGGTGTTAACCGTGAAAACAGGTTGTCAAGAAATGTCGGAATGTGGGGCTAACGGCTCTGTAAAGTGTGGTGAGAGAATTTATTAATTCATTCGTTTTGCATCACAGATAAATAGATCAGGATTTCTTAATCAAACAACGGAAAGGAAAACTTCAACCAAATATTTGCTCCCCTTGGAAAGCCTTCCCCAGGGAATATGAATAAAATAGAATGACACACTAAGTGTGCAGTATATTTCATTTTCAGAATCCGAATCGTATTATAGTTATTAACTTTGTAGAAATGTCCAGGTGTAAAACAAAATGCAATTATAAGGCTTCTGCTGGTTAAGTTCAACTCTGAAATGTACGTGATGATTAAAGGCTTTGTATATGACTACTGAAGAGAGATTAAGTATTTGAGACTTGAGGTGAAAGCAACAAGGTATCAGGTGTACCATTGCTGTACATATTGTGATTGGAAAATTATAGAGTTACATTTTTATAGAAGCGTAGATTGCATTGCCCGTTACAGTTTAGTCTATTATATGCTAATAATAAAACAAAACCGATGAAAAATGTTACATTGCACAATTTTACATTGAAAACCAAATGTAAGGAAATACTTCGCTCCTATCTTTAACTAGGTGTCTTCAGGGAAAAAATATAAATATCCAGAAGCAAATAGTCCAACAGAACATTTGAGTGAGTAAAACAGATGTGCGTCTTTGTTGAATATAGGAGTCGATGTTAGGAAAGAACGTGAAGCAACTGATGGCACATCAGAAAGTGCAAAAAAGCTAGAGAAGTAAACCAAATGTGGAAGACATCTGAGATATGAACAAGTTCGTTTTCTACTTGTTTGTGCTAAAATCAATTTGTAAGAAGATCACATGCCATGTTTCATTTTTAAACGTTTTCTCCCTGAAGTATAGTAGCTAGATGGCCAAACATAGCGGCTGATACTCTTCCGCTTGTCTTATACGGTTCAACTTTGAGACTACAATCTTCAGGTGAAGCGCACTGCAAGTTTATTAATGTACGACTGTTGTAAGGTTTGATTATCACTATTTTGAGATTTTTTTTTTTTTTTGAGTAGTGTTTAACGCCCGTTTTTACTACTGAGGCACCACAGGCGGTGCTATTTTGAGATAACCTTATGCATTACATAAATTAAATAAGTTTTTTTTTTCAGAATTCCAAATTGCTTTGTTAAAGTTTTGTACACTGTGACATGGATGCTCAGTAAAATAGGCCAAAGATGAGAGACAAAAACTGCCTTTGTAGACGGGATTCGCACAAGATGATCATTATAAAATGATTGCTTTCAAAACTGATCCCATCTCTGTTTGATGACAGCTACAAATAAGGAACTAAGGAAAAGTATTTGTTTTACTCACTTTCAGTTTACTCTCTTACTGAAAAATATTTCCTTCCTGAAGACCCACCCGTACACGTCGCTCCATGTTTTTGGCAGTATGCCCTGTTGAGTACCCTAGATTTTGGGATGATGATATTAGTCTTCATGTCGCCAATTGTTCCTTCTCCATTTCGTTAAACTCACTCTATAAGATAACTACATAAGAAGTCATTTGATGACGTTCTTTATAGCCACAAATATTTTGAAATTGGTCATTCGTCAAAGAAATGTCTAAGGCGAGACACTTAGCTTATGTGCGCGCTTATTGTTGAAAACAACCATGAATGAGTTCATTGTTGTCCATCTGCAGTCATCGTATTCGAAAAAGCAACTGATCCACTATTCGGTTTGCTGAAACTGTGCATCAAGTTCCCATCTTCAGCTGTCAATGCTTCCTGATTATGTGAGACCCGAATGTGTGTGTTTTGCGAATTCAGATGAAAGTGCTCCTCATTTGTGTTTAAAATGAAAGCGAAGAACCATATTCAGTAATGAATCGTTTCTCCTTATCTTGCTCTTGCAATTCGTGAACAGCAGTAATCCTGTGTAGCCCCAGTTTCGCTAGCTTTGTCCCCCTTGGACGGTGGTATAGGAGTGCACTTTCTGCTCAGACAAATGACCTTGCGCTTTTTGAGGAGATTGCTGCCGATGGCCCAGATGTCTTCTACCCTGTGCTAAACACCAAGTGTAATTTTTGCTAGTTTCCAACTCACTCCTCACTCTCTCTCCCTCTTGGAGGGCAAGTGCCACCATTCTCTCTCTTTCACTCTCTCTGGGATGTTCTTAACAAGGAAACGATGGTTAGATATCCAGTAATTTTTTGCTGAAAACATGCTTTGAAAGGACGTATATGACATTTTCACCTATAGAGCACAACAAACCAACGTTCTGAACGTGGCAACATCGCCAGGATTCCTTACAATATCTAAACTCATAAAGCAACATTCCCATAGTTTTTGCATCATAAACTAAACACCTTGCGAAATGATCCAATATACAGAAAACTAAACTACTTTAATTCCACCCGTTTTATTTGAATTCTTCTCTATAAAATGTACATATCTGATACGATGCAGTTAATGTAGGAAATCAAAATAATAAAACGTAGGCCGTTCACAATGACTAGTACTAAAATTAAAGAGCATTAGATTATGTCGCATGACAACACAGTTGAAAACTAAGCATAGCTGTCATGGAATGTTGTACCAAATATAAATTCCTTGCCAATGTCATTATTTTATAAAGGTGATAATTGAAGAATGAAAAAATAAACTCTGTTCATGTAGATTTAGGTATTTGGTTAAAAAAAAAACAAATAAGAGAAACAGTATACATAGGGTTCGTACTCTATACCGATAAGAGATTCACAAATCAACAAGAACTTACATTAAACAACAAAATTATACAGGGCGTTAATGAACACCGCAATAATTTCAGAGAGTGTAGACATCTCAAACATGGGAGATATATGGTCAACCTGTTCAAACTCAAAATAATGGCATTAATTTACTGAAGAACCAGTACGCCACTGACTAATGAAGCTTTCATTTGAAATTATGCCACACAATAACGGACGGAAGTTATGAAGAATGTATCTTTGGCACAGAACGGTGTGATACTGGCGTCAAGAAAAAGCGGATCATTATTACACTTATATCTTATTGTGATCACACTTCGTTACAAAATAACAAATACCTACTGCGCAGGAACCAAAACTACAATCTTCACAACAATAGTCTGTCACCTTTTCCATAAGCCACAGGGAAACGTGCATAACTCCCTCTGGACTAAGCTATGTAACACGAGAAATCAACCATCATTGACTAGTGCCGTTCTGTCATATGATTAGTTCGAGATTTCAGAGGCTTTTATAGCACTATATCTTGAAAACAATAGTGAGGAGCTATTGAAAATTGGAATGTCCTTGCTTGTAAAGCAAGTTTGAATACATTGCAAAATTGTATCCCATTTCAATTCCTTTATTTTTCTTCGTGGACTTAGATCCCCTTCTCAAATTGATTGTCAAAGATTCTTGAATAATCTCTGAAACAATTGCGGTGTAATTTGTTAGCACCCGGCATAAAAAGGATGACTGGAATAGGAGAAATAGACAGCTTAATGCATGGATAAGAAAAAAATAGTTATAACGTAATTATAAATCAATGGTGTTTGCTGCAGAAATAGAACACGCTAAAACAACATCAGATGACGGATGAAAACAGAGCTTATACGCAATATATACTCATTGAAATAAAAAAGCAAGATCTTTTTGTGCTACCCACGGAACAACATCAATAGCTCCGCACCACAGGATGTAATTACCAGGTCTGACCTACTAACTGTTCAAAATTCCAGCTACCTACGCAGTTTGGATTCTGTGCAAGGGCAAACAAAAGCGAATAATGTGGTATAGCAAACGACTAGTTGTGTCGAAGCAGGATATCGATGCTGCAGATTAACAAGTGGTCAACACAGAGCAATCATCAACACCAAGGGGTTTGCTGCAAAATTCGAAATGAGAATGCTCCTAAAGACTACTGTATTTTTTGCTGAACATCAGTACACTTTAACTGTTGTGTGTTTCAGGCCCATTGTACTCTGAAGAAACAAAAATTGCGCGGGTGAAAGAAAGTATATTAACTATCTTCATACTAAGTGAATATCTGTGTATTCTAAATGATATTATTGTTCGTAGAACGAGTTTAAAGCATCACTTTTTCTAATCCTTTCTTTTTTTCAATCTCATAATGCAAATACTTATAGTTTGCTGCTTCCATATACTCTGATAGTGGAATAATCGAAAATAATGAAGAGCACATCTAAATAAATAGGAGCTAGCAGTACACTAAACTTCATAATTGGAATAGTCTTAATTACAGATTGTGCAATGTACCAGAGTTCTCGGTGGTCGCATAGAATGTTAAGCTGTAACATCCACTTATCCTGCTAATAAGTGGAGGTTTCCATTGAGAAGCAATCGCACGAGAATGTAAGTAAGCTTAAATATCTTATAATTACATAAAATGGAATTTACGAGATTTAGCAATACATGAGCGCACAATTTTTAATTGAAGAAACAGCATAAGAAAATGTTTTCGGAAAGAAATTGAAATAAGAAATGATCGAGAGGAAACTATAGCTTATTCAAAAGGAAATACTGCGATAATTTAACGTTTTAGTTTACAACAGCATTCCGGTACAACGTTGTGAAGCATTCTTCCAAAAACATTTATTAACTCAACAGATATCAATGAAGTTTGAAGTCTGAATGGTAGGACGCGAAGACTTTGAAACTGAAAATGTTCATGGAAGAGCATTAGAATTTAATCCGCGATGCACGTTACTCACTTTGCTATTCTCTGACGTTCTTACTGAAATGCTATTGCTCAGGAACACCGAAGTGACGCATCGAAATTGTTGTTACCTTACCTTTTTAATAAACAGAAATGTAATTGTTATAGCAACTTAACAAATGATTCAGAAATTATGCACTGATTTATTAAAATCATGTCAGTGTGCTGTGCAGTTGTAAACGGTAATATATCTCTGAATGAAAAAATAGAGTATATTCTTCTTAGGTATTCTGGAATGGTACAATTTCATAAAAAAAGAAAACAATTATCTGAGAACCTGTATACATAGTGCATAGTGCAATTTGGGTGCTAACAAAAGGAAACAATGTCTAAGAAATGGGTTTTTAGCGAAGAATGTGTGGTATTTTGTTATTACATTGCATGCTTAACTAGAAAACAGAAAAATATAGAAATACAGTGATATTCGTCAAAAGAAAACGGTTGAACTAGGCGGATCTAGATGCACAAAAGTATGGTAGAGCAAAGAACTGACTTACTCACGTACTAGAAGCGATAAAATTCGAATGAGAGGGTAGAACTTGGGAAATGAGGTATGCTAGGGCTGTATACATTTCATACCTAGTGAAGTGATTCTTTCAAAAATGAATTTCTTCTCCTCCTTCTCAAGATTGAAATACTCTAGAAATCAAGCCTGAAATATTTCCTTTTTACTAGCATGTTCAGACTGCACTTCATTTTAGTATTCGTTAAGTATTTTACTTTCAAGTAATTCTTTGTATGCCTGAATGACGTCTAAAGCCTAAACGTCATTATTTTTCTCGAAATTCAAGATGAAGATTGTTTAACCTAAATATTCTCGAGTTGTATAATTAGAACTACAAAATATCTAAACATCTAATGCTGACATAATCTTTTGAATTATAATAGGTGTGGCACAAAATATTGTAAAAACGTAATATAAGTGATGTTATTTAATGCATGAAACACTAAAATAAGTACAAGCATACACATAAAGAAACCATTATTCACCACATATCTTAAACATGTACATAAATGCAAACAACTAAATTGTCTAAAAACTATAGCAATGCACATACCACACTAAAGGTAAAATCATTACATTGTTGAAGACACGAATGCTAACACAAATCTATAACAACATGTGAGTGTACTAACATATGAAAACACTGTAGTTCATCCATTGTTTATTGCTCTGTTGATAATGCACTAACCCACAGCTTCAGCGAAAATGTTTGAATGATGTGGATGATGACCTTGCAGATAATCCAGCTCCTGTGTTAAATCGATTGGGAGCAAACCTCAGAAAAGTGTTCTCTCAGATACTGAGGATCGGACGATGTTCGAGAACAAGAAACAATTTTCGGAAGAATGCTGCCGAACAGGAGTATTATACTAAAATATGGGATTGGGATAACCCCTATTATTTTATTCCTTCATATGGAAGAGGTATGCTAAGTTTTCTCGCAACCATTCAAATAACTGTTTATGTCCAATATTGGAATCAGAGCCTTCTCACTAGGTCCTCTTGTGCAGGCCTATAAAGTGATAAAGGACATCAAAATTCAGAAATGTGGTTAATGTGCGATTGGCTCAGTATATTCGCAATGTTAGCATTTTGTAGACTGTAGAAACATCAAAACAAACGTTTATTGCCGATAAATTGTTTCTCGCCTCATTTCTTTTAATGTCAGTTTGGCTTAGGGGCTCAAAACTGCCATTGAAAGTTTAACTGCCTTAAGTGCAAAGATGAAAGAGCTGGAGAAACTAATAACATTTTAGCATGAAAAGGGAAAATAAATGCATTTGCTCTATGAAAAAAAAAATATTATATTTCTTTTTATTTGATTTGCTGTATATCCTCAGAAATGTATAAGCACAAACAAATTGTTTTCAAAATTTGTTCACGGTTTTGTAAAATTTCAGAATGGCATAAAGTCACTGGGAATTCAATATCCACGTAAATTTTCGTTTAATTGTCTCGTTTATTATAGACTATAGAAAATTACAGGTTCTGATTTATTTTCTGTACTCAGGTTATCTTCTCTCTGCATTGGCGCACAGCTGAAGCTGTGAGTCAGTTTCACGATAGGCTTTTTCCATTGATGCTTTGAAGTCATTCAGTTTTTTTGATTTCGTAGCGTAAAGTTTTGTGTTTACTACACCCCATAAGAAGAAATTCAATGCATTGAGGTCTGGTGACATGAACTTTCCAGTTTATCCTCTCTTTCCGATGAAAAACTCACAGAAAGGCGTACTGTAGTGGAGCGCCGTTTTGTTGAAAGCACAAGGAATAAAAAAATCATTGAAATTACATCTCTAATACGTACGTTGTGAGAATTTCCAAACCATTCTTACAAGTTATAGTGTCGTCAAAAATCAAACTTACGTATCCAGTGGCATTAGATGCTATTCATGGCCGATTAATTTGAATTTCAAACTCAATTTTCTGCATATCAGCATGTGCCATTATTAACGTGGTTTACAAGTCGCTTTAATCTTCTAAAATAAAACTGGATTTCTTTCACTAACGCCTTTCAACATAGTTCAGAAAGCTGTAGTCTGCAATCAGGATCACATTCGGTGAAATATAAGCTTTAAACTTGGCCATATGTAATAACATTTGAACGCTGTAGAATGCTCTTTGCCAAACTGGATGTTGGTCTTTGTGACGCAGCACTAGATACTGCTTGCAAGAACATATGCGTATTATTCTCACTAGTAGCGCTAATGGACCTACAACAAATCGTTTTTCTTCTAAACCCTGCTGAAGGTTGTAGATTGATTTGTTCACTGGTGACGGAGAATGGAAATGATAATTCCGCTAATTAAATATGCCAATATCTTTTTCTCTTTAACGTAGGCATATTACTTGTTTACGACTCTGGTAAGCATTTTCCAGGATGTCTTACCGAGCGAAGTCCCAAGGGAAAATAATTTAGGGTGATCTTGACTGTCTTACCTCATAACATTATTCTATTCTGGGCGTATTTCCTTAATGGATTTATTAATATTTTAATTTTATATTTTTGTCTAGTATCATCACTTCGAATTCTGTCTCTTGATATTTTCCTTTCTATGCGCCGTAAAATTCTCATCGCAGTGTTTTCCAGCATTTTCCCTGTCTTTCTTGCATCTGGTCTTGTTTCTGCACTAAAGGTTAATGTGAGTTCTAATGCAGTTCTATTCTCGTAAGTTCCTATTAATCCATTGTTTCATTTATTATCCTGAAATTCCACTTTCCTTAATATTGCTATTCTAGCTCTCAACGGCTCGATATATTCCACAAGTTGTTCAATAATATTTCGTTTATTTCTAATTTGCATCTGACAAGTTCAGCTCATATTACTATACATTTTGTTTTGCTTGGCGAAATAAAAATGGTAAATTTTCAGGTCGTTATATTGAATTGGTGTAGCAAACTTTGCAGGTCAGTTTGTCTATTAACATCATCTGCGTAACATATTATTTTTATTATTTATGATATCTTCTTATTTTCTTTAGTTTCATAACTATTTCGTCCCTTATAAAATTAAATAACAAGTGGCTGGAAGAATCGTCTTGTTTCATTCCTGTGCAATTGATTGTCTTAGTTTATATCTGCAGAATCCTCAATTCTGTATATATGTATATATATATATATATATATATATATATATATATATATATATCTTCAATTGTTTTAATTAGTCTAGTGCAGTGTTCCTATTATGTAATATATTAATAACATCTTAAAATGTTATTCTATCAAAAGCTCCTTGTAAATCAATAAAACATATATAGGCGTGTTTATTATAAATTCCCTTATAACACAGTTACAAGGGAAAATTCCATGTTTCCTCAGCATGCATTGCAGTTGTTACGATAAAACAGTCAGACACACTGAAACAGTTGAATGCATTGACTAGGAAAGTGCTTTTTTGTGGTTGACTTTGAAATTAAAATCTGCACGTAATTTGTTTTAATTTGTTTACTATTATTGAAAGTATGGTGACTTTTTCGCCATTCTGTTTTACATTAAAAATTTCTTAAAGATCCATTCTTTCGTTAATTTTAAAGAAATGTTGACGCAATGAGCTACTCCATCCAGATAAGTATTCATCTTACACTGATCAAAGTATGATCAATATGGTTGTAAATGCTGATTTACTGTGACCAAAACAGAGGCCATTCGACTTCTCTTTGCATGCAACAAAATTTCAAGTTCATTTCCCTAAAATGTATCGGCAAAAAGACTTTGTTTTCATATTCTCTAGAGTCTGTGCAACTTGGCTGGTCTAATTATCTGTCACTCTATGTGCACATGTTAAGCATGAGATTAACTCGATTACTCAATTTATGTGTTATAAATAGATTGGAGTATATCCACTACAAGTTTTACACACAGGAGCAGTGGTATTTATTGCAATTATCTCTCTTATTTTCTATTGCTAATTTCTATGACAGCTACATTCTTTCTTTCCTGTTTCTAAACTTTACATTTAAAACTCTTTCCGCTTATATGATGAATAACTAAGGTTTTCCTTCTCTGATTTGGCATATTAATAATTTTTTTTTCAATTCTCTCATTTTAACCGGTTTTCTCTCTTACGAGTTTTATAACTTAAGAAGAAAATTCTTCTTTACTCGGACTGTCTAATGAAACTCAAATTAATATGAGCTCTCTTGCTCCCCTTCATAAGGCTGTTAAATTATATTTTAACATTTTACATGTTTTCAAAAAATTAAGTCTATAGGTTGCTTATAATGTATCCGTATTTCACATTAGATATTACTTTTTAAAATATCTCTATTGGATGGATTGCTTCAAATGTTCACAATATGTACAAAAAGGCGTGGGCATTATAATATTATTACATTTTAATACCATAAGATAGATTGTCTTTTAACATATTTTATGCGGGAATTTCTGAAAATAATGGAGGAAAAAATCAGTGCTGAAAATAAACAGGTGTTACTGTTTTGCCTAACTTTTTCATAAACAAATCTAGGAAAATGCCCCATATTTCTGCTGCATTATTCCGAAAAAACTTAACAAAATATTTTTAAAAATAAACTATATATCATTGACAACAAATAAAAATATAATTTTGGACAATGCTCTTAAAATTTGGAAAAAGCATCCAATATTTTTAGATATCTCAAAACGCAATACTAACTGCAAAACACAGGTACATCATAAGCACCTTCTTTCCGTAACAGGCCTACAGTTTTCATTTCACAATATCTTTAAAGGCTCTTTATATTGCAAGTACTATTGAGTCCCTAATTTCCTGACAGCTTGGCCTTCTTGAACGCATTCCCTAAGGTAAGTGGTGTAATTAGGAAATGATCGAAGGTATAGAATGTGACCTGTAATATGTTTATCGTTGTCTTTATGTGGCCTTGTGGTGTCGCTCGAAATGTTAACAGAGCACCGAGACATTTACTCGCTGTGTTATGTTTAAACTGGTTCTAAAGTGTTTGCAAGAAAAGAAAATTACCCTACAACTGTGACATGGTGAGCTTTTGTCACTGAAGATGGAAATCGAACATATGGAGTGACGTGAAGCACGTGTTGGTAGAAAGTGCCCAGGAGAGCAACTTACGATATGTTGAACATTTTCAGCATCATCGCCTGTCAGTAGTTTACAAATGAAAACTAAAACCGAGTTCTTCAAGCAGGACATGCGAGTGTATATCTCGTCAGTAACTTGTCACATTTCTAAATGCCTTGTGACTAGCACGTAGCTCGCTTCGTCAGTAAGACAGTTAAGACGTAGATATCGCCAAATTTTCTTACGTCTCTAAGGATGGAGTAAAATTGGAGGAATGGCCAAACATTAAGTGGTCCTAAGGAATGAGGACAGAGGTGAAGGATTCAGAGTAGGCACCCCAAAAAAGTTTATAGCTAATAGTGTGCTAAACATCTCAATTGGTAATACCCTAAATTTAAAAAATATAAAAGTGATTGGAGTGGAAATAAATTATTAGCATTTATAGCGGGATGCGTTAATTCCCCTTAGCGAACGGTTCTAGCTTTCAATTCCTTGTACAGAAATTTGCGTATCCATTTTGGGTAGAACTGCTAACGTGTTTTCGCCTGACATTTTGCTCTCTCCTGTGCTTTTCTACAGCAAGATTTTCTACTCTATCAGTGACGCATTTGCTGTTTTGTACTGCTGCTTTATTCTATTTGTTTTCATTTTCTTTTTGGTTACTTTGTCGCATTGCGTTTATAAGCTTAATGGAAAAATTTCTGTTGTGGAGTTCCTTAATGGTAATAATATTATTCACTGTAAATTGACTTGAAAAATAATCTTTGTCGTAATTCTGTTACGTATTCTATGTTGGCTTTTTGTTTGTGCTGGAGCAGTGTTTTGATGTATGTTTTTTCTGTCAAGTGCCTAACTTTATTAGTAATTCTACAAATGTACTTTTATATGCTTTCTATTTTAAAGCTTTGAACAGGAAAAGGATCTTCAGCACCTTACACAACTCCATGCATGGTGTGCTATAAATCACATTTAATCTGCACAGCTACTTGGCACGCTGGACAAGTGATCTCCTTTAAATAATATATCGGGTGATTCAGATCATTCTGCGGTTTAATAGTTAAGCAAATCTTCATTTTACAGCGTAATGCCAAAATTCAGACATCCCTAATTTACTTTGTCGTATTTCAGCTGTTATTACCATTTTATGTTACTTTTCTTAACTTCTACAATGCTTTCAGTCCATATAGACAACATTTACATAAAGGAGTATATCTCTCGCCACCTTTCGTTAGGTTGGTGCCTTACATCTTAAACTGACACCTCTAGATGGAAGTGACACGCAAGCTACATATGCATCCAACCCAGCTCCCACCTGTGATTTCCTGCATTGTTTCTCTGCACTTCTGCATTGCTTGTTGTCAATATAAGTAACATGTACAATAGAATTTCAGTAACGGTAACTCCTAAAGAGCAATGTTAGCAAATAATATATGCATAATGCATACGAATATCGATACAATTGGATACGAAATTTTACAAAATATAACAAAGAAAGAAATAAATATGAAGACCTAGCAATGCACAGGAATACGATATGTACGAGGGTGATTCTAAAGTTTTAAAATTGATTTTTTTCCTTCTCTCACGGTGTTTGGATGGCAGCGCTATACGGGGTTTTATGAAGGTCATATATCGACGAGTCTTAAACTGCAGTTACATAGCCGTGGTCACATTGAGTGAAGTCACCTTGTTATGGCGGCTGAAGAGAAAATCTATGTAAAAATAAGGTAAAGGAATGCGATTGAATTTTGCGTTAAGCATGGAAAAACACCTAAAATATTACGGCAAGCAAATAGCCGTACTGCAGTCTTTTATTAGTGAAAACACTTCGAAGATGGTACACATTGGATAAAGTGTCATCTACTGCGGTTGCGGATGTCAGCATTCTGTGGATCTGTTGGACAATAACCGAAGGGTAACTTTACACGAGCTTTCTGCTTCACTTAACATTTCCTTCGAAAGCAGTCAACACATTATGATAGAGATACACAGAAATCCCACAGAAGAGCAAATACAACATTGTGCATGTCTGATAAGAAAAGGGGTTGCACCTGCTGTCCCACGAATGCGATTTCTGTATAGTGTGTTGCATAGACAGTATCAAAATTCATTTACAGTTGCTATGAACAATAAGCTGGGGAGCTATGAGCCTCAAATTGTGGATCCATGTATAATAACAAGAAAGAATCTACCCTAAATTTTGATGAGGCCATCCATTTAATGGTTTATAAAAAACAGAAACTGACTACACTAATGTGTACAGGATGAAAAAATATTAATTATCCATTGTAGGTTTATGAGCAGAAGACATGAAAGTGTTAATGAAAGAGTGGTGAACATAAAATCATTTTTCGCAATGAGTAATTAGGATAAAGACAATCTGGCCATTTTTCCCTAGAATACTCTTCTGTAAGTGCACTTTCTAAATAAATAATCTGAAGGTGTTTGAAATGACTCTGGATGCTCACTGGAGTATCCACATTTGAAGAAACTAAACCGAAGCAGGTTTTTGAGTCTTTTGGCCAAAACCCGGAAGGGTTTAACCGGCTGAAGGCCAAGAAAATAATTTCTATACCACATATTAATATAGGATGTTAATATTAGTGTACAGTTATGAAGTTTACCATGTTCTTGAATGGACGAAAGAAAAAAAGTCAGCTGGTTGCATCCGTTCTGTGCATTTTTCATGAATGAACCTCACGCCTTCTGGAGTGGTCTCCAAATCCTTGTTTGATATCCATGAATCAACTAAAGAAGACTGCGATCACTGCCGTGCAAATCTGACCATAACACTTCCTGGAACACTTTCAAATCGCGCTTTGTTATGTTTGCTTATTTTCTTGCATTCATTAGATAAAGCAATTACCCTACTAACTGGAAATTGTTCTTCGGGCCCCAAGTCAAGAGCATTATATTACCATCCATTACAAGACCTGGTATTATCATGTATGAATACCCTGTTGCTGCAACTGAACCAATGACTCCAAAGATAGCCATACTTACTCAATTGGCAAGAGTTTTACCAGAATGTGAGTATTTATTGAATCTGGATTGATCCGCCGTTTATCCTGTGTTCATCAATGAAATGTCTTAGGTTAGTAACCAATTCTTCGGTTTATATTTGTGCATAAGCAGCATTAATAGCACATGTTTTGTTAACTTTGTGCGTAATCTTATGCGAAATTGTTGTTTTCTCTTGAATCTTTTGACCCATGACTTGGACGCTCAGAACAATTACGTTTTACCTAGATCGATTTGTTTCTTCATATTCATCGCTGTTTCTTATTGTTCGGTCAAGGATAATTGCATTTTTTCTTCTCGTTGTGATGACAATTTCCAACTGTGTTATTAATTCTATATTATAAAATATACTTCTGTTTGCATGGCGCTTTACGTGTATTCGGAGATGTTTGCAAGAATGAATTTTCATCAGAATTTTTGTGCTATTACAGAAGTGAAATTTACACAAGGTGACATGTCAGTGGCCAAACCAGAACACATCTTAAGACGATCCTTTACAGTTGGACACCTTGTCCATATTTCCTAAGCACAGCCAAATACTTGTCCTTTTGTGAACAGCAAGTAATTTCCCGATACCAGCTAACATAGAGCTTCTTTCTGGACGTGAATCACCCTGTATCTCTTTATCATAGCCGAAATGACTATCAATTTCCTCATCCTCCGTGATTTCATCAACCATAAGCGTTACACACTTTTCAATAAAACTTCTTCAATCAATTGTTTTAGTGTATTCAAAACTAAAAGTTCTCTTCTAGTTGGTCTGCCCCTCAGAAATATCCCCCAAAAATCAACTACAGGAACTTAACTATCACAGTTTTTTGTTAATTCTGTATGATGCACACAACACTTCACACTCATGTCTACACATGTATTCCACAGCATCTCAAATCGCGCTGGACGTCTTTTCTTATATTCTAAAACAAATATAAACTTGTTCTGTTCTAATATCAGTGACAACTACCTGAAGTCTTCCTTGTGAGACAATTGCAATTTCTTCACTTCCCCTGTGACGTATGACCAGCTATCAAAAAAAGTCCAGGGTGTGGAAACACTCGGATTCACCTCCACCGTCATGCTTCGTCATGCTTCAACTGTTCTTTAATGCGCACGGTATGATCCTACAGCACACTGGGTTCTCCTTGGGCAGTCAGTGAACGGTGATTGTATAATAAAGTACTTAAATTACATTTTCTTCCATCTACGATGATGGAAAGACGGAATATGCTAAAGAAAAAGTGATGTTTTAATGTTGCTGGTGTGGCATTTGAACACTAGCTGTAATTGGTGTGACTGCACTGGAGCACCTTCCACTCAGCCGACACTTAGCACACATTTCCAATACTGAAAAAACAACTGCGTGAAAACAGGTTCTCTTCACACGATGAAATAAAAATATATGCTACATCCGCTGAGGTAAAGCAATGTCACAAAACTGTCCATTTCGTGTGTTTGAAATGTTAATAAAAATGAAAAAGTGCATTTCATGTGAAATACGTTATTTTGAAAAATAAAAAATGAAGAGACGTCTTGAATCGTTTCAATCAGCCCTCGTACATATTATACACATATGAAGCATGCCATTAATATTGAACCTCGCGCTTCTCTCTTTCAATTTTTATTTCTTTTTTTTTTCTCTAAGCTCTTGTGAGAAGTACAATTTTGTGTTAATAAATACTTATTGTTTTGACACAGCATGTCCAAATATTTCTGTTAGAATACATCGTTATAACTAAGGGAGAATGCGTAAGAGTTTTAAAGTTATGACTTGGGGAGTGTTTCATTTACTAAAATAATTTTGAAATAGATGAGAATGTCACTAGATAAGTTTTGAGATACACAACAGTGAAAAAAGGGAAATCAAAATGCCTAATTTTTCTAAGTACTCTCCAGTATATCTGCTGGAACCAATGGAAGTGACCATGCCACTCAATTCCTTATTATCAGCACTCAAACAAACAACACAACTTATGGCCGTACATGCTAATGTCGTGCTTATAGCAATCAAAAGGGTCATACATAACATACATACATACATACAAATCTACATGCGTACATACAAATATACAAATACTTCGATATATTTACGTTATCTATTAAAAACCGCCACGGGTGGTCGAGGTCGTTAAGTCTCGGAGTCGTGAGCGGGAGGTCTGGGTTCGAATACCGCCAGGACCGTCCTTCCTGACTGAGGTTTTTTCCAGGTTTTCCTCAGTCCTCATAAATGGCAAATGCCGGGGAGGTACCCTAAACTTAGGCCTGGAACGATTCCTTCCATAAAATCCTTTCCCAATATATCATTTCATCTCATGTATCACCAGTGTCCATCGCCTGTGGTGCCTCTGTAGCAAAAACGGGCGTTAAACACTATTCATTCATTCAGTTATCTATTAATGATGTTATATACAAATACATAGACATGAATGGAACCCTTACTCTTGAGCCCCTTTCCATTTACTCACACCACCTCTCCAACTTCTCCTTCTTCGTTATAGCCATTAACCTCCTTTGTCGGGTATTTTCTAGAAATATTCTCTAATTGTGTGAGTATCTGGCATGCATAAACGCTTCCCGGCATATGTTCAAATTTTATTGGAATTCAGAAATTGCGGTGATAAACGCTCATTTCTTGAAATCTCCATTTCCCTGCATTCTGCCAACAGGTATCATCATTATTGTCAGCAACAGCTTCTTTCGAACTGGAGAAGAAATTTGTTACAGGGTAGAAGAAACTCTCAGCGAACCTATCCCTAAGGCGATCTTAATGTTCTTAAAGCGTACTCTAGCATTTTTCTTATATCGAAATCTTCAGAGAAGTGTAGTTTTAGACTCTGTAGTTAATGGCCTGCAACTTCTCTCCTCATCTTTAAAGGGAATTTTCTCCCTTTTAAATTCCGAATAGCGAATAACTTGGCATGGAAAGGAAAAAGCTCCCAGAATGCTTGTCAAAAGCTCAACTCGCATTCTAAAATACACAAAATTCGTGCCTGAAAGTTTTCCTTCTTAAGCCCATTTTACAAATGTGAGAACGATCTGAAATGTTCTTGGTTTACATTTATTCCAGCGATGATTCCGTCTCTGCAGTGGTTTCCCGGAGAATCTGCAAAATCCTTTTCTACAGTTGCAATTGATGACACCAATGAGAAAGAGTTTGAGCTCTAGAAACAGATGGTAGCAGAAGGGGAAGCGAAATCTAGGGATACTTCCCAACCCTAAAACAATTTGCAGTGCTGCTGCATTGTCTTCATGAATTTATTTTTCTTCTGAAAAGCTGGTCTTTTCCACAAAATGTTCATCTAGTTGGTTTAAAAGATTGGAAAATCACTCTCTTTTAAATGTTTCTCTTCTAAAGAAGTCGGTCCTAGTTGTCTAGTAGTAGCCATACTTGCCTCATATACTCAACATCACTGGTTCAATCCCAGCCAGGATCGAAGAATTTTTTCGAGCATAAAAATCCTAAGTATGACTTTCTTCGGAAGGGAAGTAAAACCATGGGTCCCCTGACGATGATTTACGGCACGTAAAAGTACCTCAAGCCTGAATGAAGAGGCGTCTTTTAGCAAAAATTATTTGCCTTTTCACGCCCTGCATTGAATGGAACGCTGATGACCTGAGATGTTAAAGAGCGTGCTTAAATTAATAAAATCAACAAGTCTTCTAAATACGAACAATTTATACATTTTTTAGCATCCCTAAAGAATGATGTCGTAAACTTTCCTGCAGATGGAACGGAGTTCTGCTCACTGTTTTTATTCCATTTTGTGTGATCTCTTCCACAGTAATTATTTGACGCTTGAAATACAACCGACGTGTTCGTTTAAAATGCCTAAAACCTTAGCAATTTGATGCACTTTGATCACCGATCATTTCATATATTTGTTCAATGCATTCTGCAATTGTTATATTTCTGGCATTTCCTTCGCCTGGTCATCTTTAAGGCTGGTGCTGCCACGTTTAAGTTTATCAGTACAGTTTTAATTGTTGAAAAGCAATAAGAATATTCTCCACAACCTTTTTATTAATTTGGTATGAATGCTCTTTGCTTTAAGCCATCTTTTGCAAAGAACTTTAAAGCTTCATGATACTCAATTTTATCCATTTTATAGAATACCCACAAAATCTCTGCTTTAGAAAACTGTAATAAATATACTATTTGAAACAATGTTTTGACATTTCAAATGAAAGCTTATGGTTTATGGTTATGGTTATTAAGGGAGTGCATGAGTACGCTCCCTTCTTTATTCTTCTAAAGTAATCGTCCAATGTCCTTAGCCAACACCGCCTATTTCTTAAAGGTTTAAAGTGTTTAACATGTTCACAGATGATACGCTGTTTCATCTGCTCTTTTGCATTTTCTACAAGAAGGCACACTGTTCAGTATTACCACTCCCACTGTCCAACTGAATTTAATCTGTCTATTAGAAGCACTGCGTTAGTTCTGACTTTATTGATTTCTTAATAATAGACTTTGAATGCTTAAGGCCTTCAACGAACTTCTGTTGTCTATTAGTCTATTACAGGATGACTTCACGAACATAACCACAGGGCAACTCAAGTCTAGGCTCAAGACCTAAAAATGACTCAGTAGATCCCTTTTTACAAAATCAAAAACATACAGAATTACAAATATAAAAAACAATTCTCTTGCTACTGTCACGGCCGACAATTATTTAGACCGCCGTCATACTGTTTTTGATCACCTAGACAACCTCAACAGCACAAATATGATTATTTCTATTTTATTTGGTTTAATTACGAACGTTTTTATTATCTCAGACCATCAGAGTTCCATTCATTTGGGACATGAAACGGCAGATAAATTTTGCTCAGAGGCCTCTTCTTTCAGGCTGGAGGTTCTTTTACGCGCCATAACCAAATATGACGGAACCGAATCTTCTTGGTATATAAGTTCAAGCAACTCAAAACTTATCTATTGATCTTCGTAAGCGAGATCCACAAAATGTTCTCAATAAGGAAGGGGGGCAATGCCTATAGAATTGCCTGTAAAATGGGGGATTGCATAACTTTATAATACTCAGAATTGAATGAATCACCCGAGAATTAACTGCTCTGGTCTTTTATTCAGGTGATGAAACTTTTGCAATTCTACCACTGATGCTGAATGTGAAGACAGGATTGATTAAAACAATTTTCTCTTAATCGCAGTAATAATCTGAAGAATGTGATAACAGCCACTAGCACTAAATTTGTAGGTCAAATGTAACACCAACTTGTAGTCTTTGAGATATGGTGTGGTTCGTGCTACTGGCCGCTATGACTGTTCACAAGAAAATTAGAGAGAGAGGTGCAGTGACTTCGCAGTATGTGTTTCTAAAGTGAGACATTCATAAACGTCTACGCCCTCATATTGTAATTCTAAGATTGTAAGTGTCATCAAGTACTTGTAGCATTATTTTTCAACTGTAACATTTATATTCTCTCTTTTTCATTTCCTGTATGCTTCAGTGTTTAAGGACCGAGTAACCCCGCAAAGTTCCTGCTCATGTGTTT
Source organism: Metallyticus violacea (assembly GCA_030762175.1). Classification (NCBI taxonomy): domain Eukaryota; kingdom Metazoa; phylum Arthropoda; class Insecta; order Mantodea; family Metallyticidae; genus Metallyticus; species Metallyticus violacea. Next base: position 97,022,736 of record CM060846.1, on the reverse strand, counting down.
GCATCATAATTGAAGTCGACATGATTTTTCTGTTGCACGGTTGAAATGCCTATCCCCGCGTCAGGAATTGAGACTCATATGAGGTATAATACAAGATGGTGTAATGCGAAACTTAATGTGGCACTCTGATCCTCTGAGTCGTGAGAAAATAGCCACAACAGAAGAGCGAGAAAGCAAGAGAGAGAGCACGTTTTCCCAGGGCACGCGTGCAGATCGATATTCACCAGTGCACTCAAGACTGCGTGCAAATACTGATATTTTGCATAAAACACTCGCATGAAAAAAATGCCGTAAAAGTGTTGCAAAGAAAAACATAGTTTTACATAATTACTAGTAAGAGTACCAGAAGGAAATTTTGTAACACCCTACACTTTCTGGAAACGCGTAATTACGTTTTCCTTTAAATGATTATTATAATACTTAAGGAAATATTTGATAAGTAGCAGTAAAGTGAATGTAATTTCAAGCAGCTCATGTTTAGGTTATCATCTTTTGGAGGCAACTTGCAACATCTCAAAGACTTAAAGAGAGCAGACTTTTCCAGCAAGACTGCCTAGTTTTGACCTATTAGTTCCATAACTTGATAACATCTAAATGAGAGAAAATCTCTATAAATTTCATCCGACATTGAACTGAAATATGCTTATTGTAATGCAGAAATATTGTATTAAACTGCGTAGAAGCATTCAGCAAAAATTGTGAACTCTGCCAGTAAGCTGTGCTTCTTTTCAACAGAAATATTTCAACGTTCCACTTCTACTGCAATAGATCTTCGTAAGATTATTAACATGAACTGAGTGTGCCACAAACAAGTTCGGAATGAGATTGTGTCTAAGGTTACCAGACATCACTTGTTCAAGGAGAGGCAACCTGTTCCAGGTGTGAATCGACCCCGGGCAGCTGGTTGGTAAGTGGACACTCAAGTACCTGAGCCACAACGGTTGACAAAAGGTTGTTCTGAAATGAGCCAAGAAGCAGTGGCTCTTAAAGCTGCCCTCAGCGTTTATCCTTTGCCTTAAGAAAAAGATATAAAGAAGACGCTTTCGACCTTGCGCCCTCCGCAACTGTCCAACGCCCTAACCCAGGTCCCGGTACCTCCTTTATCCTAAATTACTAATAAATTAATTGTGCTAATTGAAATATGCTACCCATTTGTAAAGCTCACTACAGTGAAAGAACTGTGAGTGAAAACGGAAATGGGATCAAGATTGGTAGATATATGCACTAGTTGAACACAGTAACAAGAGTGGCCCTTATTTGAAATTGCTGAAACGAGGAAGCAAATTTAAGAATGTATTTAGGAGAGGGCAGCTATATTAAAATGGTGTTGTATGCGGACGATCAATTTGTTTTAACAGGAATTGAGGTCAAACTACTATTTAATAGTTTTGTAATAAACCAGATTTATTAAACCATTTAATTTTGAAGTCTCGGATGAAAAAAACCAAGATGGTGGCCTTCCTGGAAAAAAAGGCAAATCAGATCTGAAACAATAATAAATAACATAATCATAGAAGAGATAAATAGTTTCAATTATTTGAGCTTCAACACATGTTCCTAACAAAGTTATACAGGTAATGAAATAATAAAATTTAATCAAATGTGAGGAAACAAAAAGATATATCAGTAAAAATGAACAATAAAGTGATCGCGATTCCCGTTCTAATTTGCGGTACAAAATTTTGAAACATAAAAAAGAGTAATGAGACGACATTTGAAATGAGAATTTTTAAATCTATTAAAAATGTAAATCGAGAGAGAATTGTCGAATTGAGTAATTATACAAGATCTTAAAATATTTTCTTTTCAAGAAAAAAATAAAAAATGTAGACAAATTAGAAAGTTAATTTTGACAGAATAAATCGATGCTGTTACGGAAGAAAATGTTGCAATATCAAGTCGTAGGTAAGAAAGATATTGGCAGACGCAAAGCTAAATGGAATTGAGAAACGATTGAAATCGAAACAGGTTTATATAACCTAATCCTTGATAGTAGAAGAAGAAAAAGAAGAATCCAAAAATATATTTGTAAAAAGTGTTGGGGGGTTTAAAATGGCAAACGGATACTGTTTATTAACAGGAGTGTAGAAAACAAACTCTCAAACCTTCGAAGTTGCTTAAACCAAATATAACATTCTAATTTTCCTCAGTAAAAATACAAATTGCAATACCAAATATATAAAAGCATCAGTAAATTTTTGTTAGGGAGATTAAACAAGTACTTTATACACAATAAACGAAAAGGTGAAAAACATAAAGTTTATTTATTTTAAAACATGAAAAAATTCAATTTAAATTTATGTACCATTCAACAGAACAAAATTTCTGGATGAATATATTTTGCTTCAATCAGTGCTTCTTTTTGTTCATAATTTAAGAGAGTTTAAATACTCTGCAAAAAGGAGCGTTTCCTTTATTTGCTGTTTGTGACATAAGTATAAAATATATATAATATAAATAATTACATTGTTAAAATGAAAGATATGTTAAATTAGTTTCATTTATTATTATTGTAGAATTTTATTGGTATAGTCAACGTTGTACGTCTTTCTGTTTCACTCATCGAGTTTTAAATAAACACGTACTCATGTGATGCACGTAAAGCCACAGTAAAGTTATGAGTATGAACGGTACTAACCCTTTTACAGTAATGAAAATAAATTTACTCAATATAGATAATGTATGAATAATATGCGTAAACAAAATATTTAAAATAATAATACTATTAATTTAAGAAACAACATGAAATTAATTCAAAAGCTCTAGTCCTGCAAGTTAGGGTTATGCAAGGTGTTAGTAGCCCCTCCACTTTAAAAAACGCACAATCTTCAGATTAAATCTGGGCGGATTAAATGGTCAACGAACAAGGTATGTAGTCAAGGATAAACGATTCGGTATCTTAAATAGAACCAAGACAACAACATGGAATGTTAGAGACTAGCACATAAAGAAGAAGAATCGAATAATGAACTGAAAAAGATAAAATCTGTTAATGTAATAATAACAGAAACTTACAAAAAAGTAAAAATAGATTTTAAAAGATTTTAAAGATCATAAGCACAATGATATACATTGAAGTTCCTCAGAAAATACAGGCCTGTTGCGTCGTAGCCATAACAAGTGTGAGAATTAGAGTTAGCTACTTTTATATAAATAAAATAATTATTGGCCCAGGATGAAGGAAGAATAGAAGAAGCGAAGAAATTCTTTAATTACAAAAGGGTGTATCGAAAATAAATCAAACAGCTTTAAATGAAACCAATAGCGGAATATTGGACATTTTACAGAAAAATGTGTTAATGACAGTAGCCAAGGTCTGAGACCATTTGCCAGTGTAATAAATTGAAAATAACAAATATATTCTTACAAAGAAGGATATTTAAAATTTACTTGAAGTGCGAGAGGCTATAAATAATACCAATGATAAAATTGAGAATGAAATTACAGCTGCTACAGTTCGCATAGGATCCGTAATTATAGAGTGACAAGAGATCATCGTTGCATATCATTAGAAAGTGCAACTCAGAAAAGTTCGTTCTTATCTTAAACGTACTCGACATTGACGTGACAGTTTCGTGTTGCACGACGATGTTCACACTCTCTCCACACTTTGATGGATGCGATGGTAACAACTACTGCATGTTCTAAGGTGGTGGGAAACCTTTATGTACCCCATAGTGACCACTTGCGAAAGGCGTTATCATCGGCTCCAACGTGGCAGTACATGATTCAGATATTTCCGAACCAAATGGGATGGTGCTCCATCTTCTTGGTACAGTAATACTTTGCCCTCTTTGTTCTCTTCCAATAGTGGAAATAAACATTCAAGTCATATTCAAATACGTTTTTTCCCAAAAAGAATGAACGGTACACTTTCCATCCAGGCGTGGCAAAAAATATATTCAGCTTTGTGAATCACATTCAACCTCCATAACTACATGTGTATCCTCGCTCCCCCAACCGCCACGGGTGGCCGAGGTCGTTAAGGCACGGACTCGTGAGCGGGAGGTCTGCGGTTCGAATCCCCCCAGGACCGTCCTCCCTGACTGGGGTTTTTTCCAGGTTTTCCTCAGTCTTCATAACTGGCAAATGCCGGGGAGGTACCTAAACTTAGGCCTGGAACGCTTCCTTCCTTAAAAAAAAAAAATATATCCTTTCCCAATTTATCATTTCATCTCATGTATCAACAGTGTCCACCGCCTGTGGTGCCTCAGTAGTGAAAACGGGCGTTAAACACTACTACTACTCGCTCCCCCATATTCCAACATTGTGCATGGTGACTCTTCCAAGGAGATAGGAAGTCGCTTAATCACTAAAACTGAAAAGTAATCTTCATCATTCCTCACCAGTGCAGTAAATAATCGCAGAAAAATAGACTTTTATGGTGGTCTGATATTTGTAAGGGTGCAATTTCAGACGAGTAAACGAACCAGCTCTAAGCACTGGTTTCTTAAGGCTATGTATAAAAGTTTCTCCTAAGACACATTGCACAGCTTCTGCATCTCTTTGCATATTTAAAGCCACGGGTCCCGTGTAGTAGATTTACAACGTAAAAGAACCTCAAGAACCTCAAAACTGAAAAAAAGAGATCTCTGAGCAAAATTAATGGCCCGTTTCACGCCCTGAATTGAATGGGACGCTGATGATCTGGGATGTTAAAGAACTTCTGTAAATAAACCAAATCAACAATTTCTCCAGAAAAACAGAATCCCACTTAACAATCGTGATTTCACTTGGTGCCTCTTACTGAAAGTGCCGTCTAAAGGCATCACTACACAATCAAATGTTATAGCGTATTCCAAAAAAAAAAAAAAAAAAAAAAAAAACATTTTGGCTGCTGTGTTGTCGCCAGTTGTTTGTCTCTGTTGCTAATGAAATAAAGCCTTCCGTTTGAAGTAAATCTCTTTCAGAGCCACCTACAGCGACCACCAGCAATGAGGCACGCCGTTGTGAAAGTATATCTGTTTAATAATCACGGAGATAACTTGTGGACACGGTATGTAGTAGAAGTAATTGTTTTAATAGCAAAACGGAAGAAATAAAATGAATGATAGCCTAAGACGAGAAGGATAATATACATTTATTTCAAGGAAATAATATAGGAGACGTTCATAATTAAGATTAACAGAAAATATATATATTTGAACAGTACTAATTAGGCACATGACAATGAGATCTGGATATTAATACAATAGGATAAATGAAGAATAAAAGCATGAGAAATGAGATCTCTACAGCAGATAAAGGATTTCATCTGAAACTGAAAAGTGGACAAATGTTTAAAGAACTCCAAGTATATCGGATAGTAGAAGAGCTACAGAACTACCAAAAACTATAGTTTTCGAATACACAGCGGATGTCCCATATTCGTATACCGTGGCTAGTTTACCCTTATTAAACGAAATGTTGATCGACCCATCATAAGATCGAAAAAAAATGTCTTTAATCTAAAGAAAAGGACTATACCCAGTTTTGATATTGGCAGAGGAAGAAATTACAGAAATGTGTGTGTGTATATATATATGGAACAACAATAAAATATAATACAAGAATATATAATAAAACCTGTATATAAAACATCAGATAAGGACGAAAATAAGAATGGGTTTAAAAGTTTGACATATAAAAAGAAAATGCAGTGAAACCGAAGAATTGAAGGAAGAATGAAAAAAACGAAATTATGCTGAACAGTTCATTAGGAAAGCTTTTCAGTAATCACGGAGCTTTTTTATTTCAAAATAAATATAGTGATTATTTTCGGAAAACAAAGTTAGCTTACAAGGTAAAATACCTTTCAACTGAGAAGAAATAGAATGAACATCAGAATGACTTTAGAAAAGGCTTCGTATAATGATAACGTTTACAGTACAATTAGACAAAAAAGACAAGATGTCAATAGCACATTGAATTCATTGACTTTAAAAACATTTGATTTTATTTATAAATATAAGTTTGGAACACTATGGACAAGAAGGGTTACATCTCGCATATTATTAAGGCTATTAAAAGTCTATATAAAGTTACAGATAGTTATAAACACTAATGGGTTAAACCAGAACAAATTCAGGTAAATCAAGAAGTCAGATAATTTAAGTACGTTTTCCCCAAATGTTTTATGTTCATTCAGACGATTTTATGAATAATATAAAAGGATTCTGGCTTAGTTAAAATATATCATATTTAAATATAAATTTATAAAGCATTTCATTTATACTGAATTTTAATAGTGTTTAACAGTCATTTTTACTGCTGAGGCATCACGGGCGGTATTTATTATTTACACTGTTGATGTGGCATGAATATGTATGTTTATAATTTAAATAAATTAATTGAGGATTATAATTTAATTTTTCCCACACAGAAAGCAAAATAATGGCACACTATAAAAATACTCTGTCCAGTCAAAGTTATGTATTTAAAAAAAGTATTTACACCAGGTTTCTCCATTTTATACTTAGACTGTGATGTCGAAAATTTTTGGATATTAAAATAAATAAATCACAGCAAATTTATGCATAAATATTACAGAATAAGACACAGAATGAAGCAAATTAAATTAAAATGGATGTTTAGTGCAAGTATCATGGTTTCTAAAACAAAAGAATAAAATTCAGTTACAGGCCGCTAAAATGAGAATTCTGAGAATAGCTATACGGTGTGCAACAGCAGATCATGTAAAAAATTAAAAACATACGTTGAGATTTAAATATATTCCAACCCGTAGAAAATAAAGACATTTGAAAGATCATATAAAGAAAATGGGAAAAAATGTCATAAAAAATATGCAGTTATAAACCGAAATCTAAAAGATGCATTGGCCACTCCAAGAAAAAATGGGGGTAATATACAGATAGAGTGAAGATGAAAGAGGCTAATATTTTAATTTTTGAAGTGAAGAAGAAGAAGAAAAATATAGCACGAATATGCAGTATTCGAAATAAAATATGCAGTTAATATATTAATTAATTAATTAATTATATATCCGTATCATAAATAAACAACTGTAAATAAAAATTAAAACGGGCGATAACATTGAAATTAATAGCTGTATATTATTATTTTATATTGTCTTTGTGAAAATCAATATATAGACAGTAACTATTTTATTTGGGTACCTATATGTCCAACATCACTTATTAAGTCCTTGCAATCGTGATACTTCTAATTGTCTACCATATAGACAATGTGCCTATGAGAAAGATGATCCAAGTCATAGATTTTACCCTAAGTCTCAACAATTGGCTTTAAGGTAAAAAGAATTATAGTTATAGGAAGAATAAGTGCGAATATGTCTTCACAATAAATCTGTATTGTTTAGTGTTTATTGTAGAACCGGTGTCAGGAAAGGTTTTTCTTTCTGATAGCCCCCCCTGAAAAACAACATTGCTAAACTTTTTAAACCGAAAATCAGCACTCTGTGGTTTTTGTTTGTTTGTTTTTGTGCTTCATGAATATCTCCTCGTCTTTGTACCAGAGCTTCTTAAAGTCTGTTCTATATTTAAATTGTCTAAAAAGTTTCTTCCTTTTTTGATGATAGAATGATGCTCCTAATTAACTTCAGTCGTGTACCCTAGTTAGCACACCGTCCTTTAAGAAAATTAATGTACAAATATATTAAAGAAAACGCCTCTGAGTAAAAAAAAAAAATTAAACAGTTATAACATTCCAGCGGTCTAACGCCCTCCTCCGGTAGTCCTTGATACCCACTAAAAGTCCGTGACTCCTAGCTACGCATAATCCGCTTTTTAAATGTCTAAGTATCAAATTTACACTATACAATAATTCTCTTCTTTAACACCACGGATGCTGACAGTTTTCCAGTAATTTCATTGAGCTTAACGAATGCTTATTATTTTTATTTGACTAATAGGCTAATAGATATTTGACTAATAGATATTGGGCAGTTTATAATAATATTTCAGAGAAAAGTTTCATTATAAATAACAAATATTTCACCACACGGTTCAATTTGGAAATTGTATATTTTGAAATATTTCGGACTCTAATGGTAATAACTAGGAAAATGTGCTTGTTATATTACGTGCACGATTTTACCATGTGAGTAAAATGCAGAAACGTCCATTCCTCTTAAGCTTTCATTACGTTTGTAATTAGCATTCACAGGAATAAACCCCGTTTCCACAGACTAAATTAAAATGTAATTTTGCTTTCAAATATATGGTTCGTAAGGATTTTAAATCATAAAATGTGCGCTTATAAGGGACATAACATAATACACTAACTCGTAAAAAAAACATAAAATATTTGGTTTTAAGGTTCATGTTTACACTTAAATAATGAAATCGTGGAATGAGCTCCCAATCCATAGCAATTGTGTTAGAGTTAAAAGGGTTACTTGAAAATGAAATTCCTCTGAAGCTTAACGTTAGTATTTCATTTTTGTGCGTTTTCACAATATTCCATTCTACTCCTTTCATTCGTTTTAGCTACATATTTTATTATTTTTCCAAATGTAGATGTATCAGTTTCCTCCTTTGCTTCTTTCAGTAAGCTGGAGATATTTTCCGCAGTATATCATCTCCAGCTCTCTACCTTATCATTACTTTTAGCCCAGTTTTCGGGGTTATATTGTGTTTAATATTTATTTATCTCTACATCTTCTGCAATACGTAGCTGAGAACATATCGGTCCATTTTTTTCTGTATTTTATCAGCACATTACCACTCTTCTACCCTTTTACTTAAAGCACTAACAACGCGTAAATATTCCTTTACATGAACTATGTATTTTTTTCCCGGCAAGAAATATAGGACGAGGAAAAATAAGTTCATTGAAAAACCCATGTTGTATTCCGCTAATACACTTACTTTTTATAATTTTGTTTATTTATATTCTCTATAATGAAAAGTAGACCCCTAATATGTAGGATGTTCAAAATTCGAAGCTCACACTTCTAAAGGATAATAAAAGAACTATATAATATCGGACGTTAATTGAACCTGAGCAAATAAAATGGCATACTATACGAAATGTTTAAACATCCTGAAAACGCTTTTATTTCCATGGCAGAATCTAACGCATGTTTACATTTCACAGCCTCGAGTTTTCTTTGAGTTATCTTCTTAGATGTTTTCCAAATGCATTGCTCATGTTTAAAATGGGTACTAAAACTACTTGCGGAAAGCAAAATTGCGTAATTAATTATCAAATTAATAGCTCGCAAAACAAACAGGCTAATTTATAAGGGTACATTTGAAATCGGCGGAAAAAAGGCAATAACATCATATTTTACTCCCTGGATGTTGTGCACTTGTTGATTTTCTGCGGGGAAAAGTAGGGCACGCAATTGAATTGATATTCATGCATGTTACCGTTTCCATCACATGTACTTCTATTTGTGTTACCTTTTGATGTGGTACACCACCCACTGTGTGAGCCGGACAAACATTGCTGAACATATTAATTAGTTTGTAACATCGCATTCGGAATGCCCAGCGCGCGTCTGAGTTTACGCAACGGGTGTACATAAATACATTACACCCGTCCGTATTAATAAGAATTGTAAACCAATGTCCAAATCTAATCCCATACATAATCACCTTTCTCTAATTGGTATGAGCGAAGGAGAGATATGAAAAGGAATCCCATTCCTCGTTGCAGCCCCTATTTTGACATTTTTCAAATTAACTAGTTCCCTTGAAGATGCATGCATCTTTTATTTAACACTTTCTGAGGCCTCATTACATTAGTGTTACTGAAAGGAAAGGAGGATGTATTTTATTACCAAAAATGCTATAGTCAATAATGTCTATTTATTACTTTGTGTACACTAGATGGACAGCGTAGCCTAAGTCACAACTCATGTAAAACATGTAACAGATTTTATAAAATTATTAGCATTGTACGTTTTAAAATCTTAATAAATTAAACCTGCTTTACTGCACAGTACCCAATCCTAATCAATTTCTTCAAAAGGCTTTTCAATGGCTCCTTTTAAATGCTTCGTTTTGTTGGTTATGTATTATAAGCTATATCTTAACCAATCCGCAAAAGAAATAATGCATAGGTGTGAGCTCTAGTGGTTTAAGTAGCCCTCCGTTCTAATGTTTTTACCAACAAACACTTTATCGTGGATAGATTTGCTTCGTAGACCCAAAATCGCTGGTTCATTCTCGACAACGGTCGATGGATTTTTCCCGGCGTAAAAATCCTAAGTATGGCTTCCTTCGGAAGGGAAGTAAAGCCGTTGGTGCCGTGTCATAGATTTAAGGCACGTAAAGGAACCTCAAGCCTGAAAGATGAGACCTCTGAGCAAAATTTATCGGTAATTTCACGCTCTGAATAGAATGAAACGCAAATGTCCTGAGATATGAAAGGGGTCGTTAAATAAATAAATAAATAAATTATGGGATAGTTGTAGTGTGTCGGAGCACCACATGTTGAAAGTTGTGCAGTTAAAATCGCTGTAGTCTTTTTTTAGTCAAATAGTATTTTTCTGCAATGACAATGGTCCACGGCACGAGATACTGCTTCAGCAAGGACTTAACTGAACAGGGTGACTTAGTAGAGAGGTCTCAAGTTTAAATCCCCTCCCCTTCGTGGTTTCCCTGGTTGCTCAGGCAAATTCTGGGATGGAGCTTTACTTTCCACGAATTTTCCGCTCGCCCATTTCATTCCGTTGGTTCTATTACAGGATCTAATGTTACAGATGACATGGGTTGCGCTTTGGAACAAATTCTCCTTCGACTTCTGACATGGAAGTGGCCCTTTTGAGGGGCTCCAACTCCTTGCAGGAGACTCTACTGACGTCAGGGTGCTCTATCTGAAAACAATGTTAGGGAGCCCATCTTTGTCCCTGCATCACCACCCAGCGTCTTCCTCACCTCATCCCTTACTTTCGGAGTTACCCTACACAAACTGCCAGCTCTTGAGCAAGGCTGAAAACTGAACTATCCTCCTCCGCCCCTAACAATCCAATACGACATCGGATTTACCTTTAAATCAGTACCCGGTAATAGAGTTTCGGTAGCAGTTCATTATCATGCTTTCGGTACTATCAGCTGACAATAGGACATGTAATCTCTACGGATGGAAGGAAAGATTACCTTCGAATATTACCAATAAGCATTGAAATGAATGGAGACTTTTAGACCACTATTACATGCATGTGACTAAGCGAAATACATAGAATTTGCTTACAACCTCGTTTACGCCATTGCGCAATCTCATTTTGTTTCCAGTTCTAAATTTGTCAATGATCTAGAACATTCAGTTCACGTTAAAATGGTTAGCTCCCAATCTTAAAGCAAATGCTTCCAGAGAAGTAAAGTGCTAACGATGAAAACTACTTGCAAAATAACATCTTATCAACTACCAAAAGAATACTGAAAAGTATATACAATAAATATAAAAGTATGTATTTACCAACCATGAAACCAACATCAAAAAGTATATGCATATATACTCGCCGTCTTCAAATTCAAAGCTACCGGTTGAAATCCCGTAAGGTCAGTTACCTGGGTAAGGTTTTTCGGAGTATTTCATTACCATACAAATGGATGAATGCATAGTAACTTTAAGCATTGTGGACTAAGGACTTATTAATGCACTCATTTCATCAAACGGTCATTCATCATCTCTTTATAACTTCGTTGTTATGAGGGGGGCTATACATAACAAGCGAACAAAAATTCACACATGAGAAACAGAAAAATAAACACCTGTATAACGAGACAAGGTAATTCCACAGATAATAATAAAGAATAAGTATGTTGGACAAAACTAATTTTGTTTATAACAAAGGAACTTTTTAGCAAATTGCTTACAAGTTTAATGATCTGGCATTCTCAAAATTTAATAAATATATTATAAAACTGATCCAATATGTTCTGTTACTCTGAATTTTACATTTTATTTCCAGAAAGATTATTAAAATGGATAAAAATTATAATTCATTTTTAAATGACTACAATTCTTTACATAATTAATTTTTCTGTTTATTTTGTCTTGCAATTGTGGGAATAATATGCTTTAAAATCTAGAAAATTTAAAACATTATTTATCCTGCTGCCTCACATATCTGCAAACTCTAATGAGCTCAACATTGAATATCTCGACCTAAATACGTCAGAAAACTCACCGGTTGTTTCGCTAACTTTAAAGGGATGGGTTGAAAAGGGACTCTTCCTCTTTCCTTCGAATTAGACAGAACTTCCAACGCAGGAACGCTGTTAATACCACTGTTGACAAGGATTCTGAAACGGAACTAATGGAAAACATAATTTCCGCTTGAAAAAAAAAGTATTTAAACAAAATTCATTTATTTATTGTCTGCTGATTATCTAAAGATATCGGTAAAGAGAATAATTATTATTTATGGGCATGGACTAAATTTGTTTCCGGCCTAAAAGATTCAAAAATCGTTTACATAAAGAGGGAGATTCAAAAAAATATACCGTCAAAGGCAAAACAATAAAGTAGTTTAAGAAGAGAGACTGACGATGACCTGAAAAACACTTCAGTGAAATAAGATAGTTACAGATATTTTGCACACACACATTCTTTATTTCACGGTTTTCACGAAACATTCTTTAAGCACATTACAAAGTGTGCGATAGCTATTGTATAATTCATCTGAATTTTAATTTTCATATTTTGTCTGCAGTAACTTAAATAATTTAACGTGCTGGCATACTTCTGGACAATGAACGAAATTCACTGTTGCCTGAAGTTGTCTTAAACGTGGAAAATTCTGAGGCAGGCAATATGCTTCATCGGTATGAAAGGAACACATACTGCACGAATGATATGATGAACCAAGTTGTTATTGTCCCCTTCATCGGGCATTTTATTGTTTGCTGGAACACCGTTACGGGTTACACGATTTGCCCATCTGTTTGCGCTATTCTGGAAGTGTACAATAGATTGATCCAGCATTACACAAAAGCGCTTTTGTTACCATTCATGTTTTGCTCAGCCAGGGATTGATTGTTGCCTTGATAAACTTGTCCCTCAGATATGCCTTTAACCAGAATTTACGATTAAAATACGTAATTAGGATGGTTACACAATTTAACTACTTCAAGAACTGGGAATCTGCCATGAGGTGTATTCCCACAAAAAAACAACATTTATTTGAAATATTGATTTCCTGTGGAGCTAATGTCGTAGGTAGACGAAATAAATCGGAATATCAGGGTTTCTGAGTCCATTCTCCTCTTCCGATGGCACCGTTCATAATTCTGCATCAACTGTGCCGTGATCTTTCAAATGCAGTTTGAAAAAAATGTTTCAAATATTAATTTTACAGTAACAGAAAGGGTAAATGATTCTGAACTCGGAGTCATCAACAACTTTGTCTTTTCAAGGAAGTGGCCTATGATGCTGTTGAAATATTGTACGAATATTTCGTACCTTGCGAACGATAACTAGTGCAGTATCTTAGTTCTGCATCAATCGAGTTAGCTCAGGCGGTAAGGGTTCAAATCTCTTAGTTTTCTTCTTCTTTTGGTAGTTTTCTTGCTCACAGGGGGTACAAAACAGCACTCAGGGCAAATACGCAAAGCGAGGACAAACCAGGGTACCAGCCATGATGATTAACCAGGCGTTACATCGACGCGCGAGGTCAGGTTAGTGAGTGAAACTGTGGTAATTGCAGGTACAGCATCACAACGGGGGAACATTTAAAATCACTTGATGCAGAACATATTGATATACTTTTTTAGGCCAGATGGTTGAGTCTTGGGAAAATGTTGCAGCGTTTCTTCCCCTTTATTGTCCTTACACATGAAATAAACATCTTTTTCCACAACTAAATGATCCATCTTGGATTAGAGATATCATAAACCATTTAAATAACCTGAAATTAAATACCTTCAGATCATTAATTTATTCGGTAAAAATAAAGCATTTAGAGTGAAGCTTAATTTGTGGGCACAACAGCTGTAAGAACACAGCTTGCATTATTTTCCCGCCTTAAGGTAATTTGTGTTTAATACATCTGCTTCTCTATATGCTTCATTTGTGAAGTCTTTAAAAGAACAAACTGGAAGCATTTCAGGAAAGAATCACTGAAATAGAATAACTCCAATTGAATTTCCAAATATTCCACAAATATCGTTTACAAGCATACAGCAAAATAATGAGTATGTACGGTTACCACACACCTTTGTAAACATGTGTTTTCTGTTCCAAACTGTGTTAAGCCAACAACAGATCACTCCTAATCATCAACCATTTACATTTGTTGAAATCAGCTGAATTTCACTACCTCATTATATTGATTTATATCTATATTTTGTTAAATAGATGGACATACATTTATTTAATGTCTGTAACTTCGTTACTCACATGTATTACGATAGTTATTGTGAAAATTAAATATCGTTGTAATCTCCAAAACATTTATTTGAATACGGAGCTCCGCACACCCCTTAATTCTTCACCGACTCACGCGCCTGCTCTGCCTGCTCTCATACGTCCCAACGAGGCTTTAGTGCAGCTTCCATAAACATCACTGACTTAGGCGAACGTTAGAATGAATACTTCCACAACTTTTCCATTCTCCCACTGTTGATTTGACTTTATTTATTTACGGACGCTCTTTGACATCTCAGGTCATCAGAGTTCCGTTCGAATCAGGGCATGAAACGCCGATAAATTTTGCTCACAGGTCTCTTTTTTCAGGCTTGCAGTCATTTACGTGCCGTAAATGTACGACACGGGACCCACGGCCTTACTTTCCTTCCGAAGGAAGCCATACTTAGGATTTTTACGCCCAAAATATTTAATCGAATCTGGATGGGTTTGAACCCGCGATCTGGGGTCTACGAGGCAAGTATGGTTACCAATAGAATACCAGAATCGACCCATACTCCCATATCTTACATTTTCATTCCATTGTCATTACAGAAAGTTCAGATCAAGGTTGGCATGTGTGGAGGAATGGTGGCTTGCTCTTTATAACAGTAAACAGCTACACTGAGGGGCTCAAACTCCTTGGAGGATAGCGTTGGGGTGTACGATCTGGAAACAATGATGAGGACCCCGTCTACGCCAATGCCTCACCGCCCGTGGGTCCCGGCAGCCCGATGTATCCTCTTACTTTACCGTTGAGCAGCAGTGAAGTACTGCGATATCATCCTCCATTCCCAGCAATCCAATCGAATCTGGGCTCCGTGCTGTTAGATACTTCAACTACAATAACCAGGATCTCGTTCGTCTTCCACTTTCAGAAGCGAATTAATTTGTCAGGTCATTTTCTTCAAAACATTTTTGGAAAGATAATCTCCCCACAGCTTTCTTGTGTTTTCTAAAGTGTGAGAAATATGATGCTCCTTCCTTTATTGATCTTCATGCAGGAGACAAATGTAACGTTAATCTTTTGTATGTACAGCTGGTGCTCCCTGTAGTGACAGTGACAGATGGTGAAGCATGAAAACAACTATGCTCTTTGTAGCCCATAGTCTGGCCATCACTCTTGTGAAAGATGACTTTCCTACGATCAATAGTTTTGCATGTAAAGGTGCAATAGTGTGGTTAGTTTAGTTGCAGTTCTCACTTATTTAAAGGTGCTATTTCAGACAAGTAGCATGCAGGAACATTAGCATAACTTCAGCATGTTAAGAGATGACAGCTGAGGAAATATGAGTGGTGGCGTGCGCCTTCTTCACGAAATCGCGCCTGTGCACACAGCTCTTGCTGCAAAGGAAGCTGTGAAGGAATGTGACTTCAAGGAGATCTACGGTCCACCCTACAGCCCAAATCTAGCTCCCAGTGATTATTTCCTCTTCTCATAACTCAAGAAGGACCTTCGAGGAAGGAAATTTAAGTGTGACGAAAAAGTGATGGATGCTGTTTATGCCCATTTTGCAGACAAGTCTTCTGACTATTTGGGGGGGGGGTGAAATGTTAATTCCAAGATGTGAGAAGTGTATTACCAAAAAGGGTAAATATATTGAAATGTGAAATATAGTTTTTCTCTTTATTATACCAAGAAAATGGTAAGGCCGGAAATTTATGGACTTACCCTCGTATGTTCTTTGTTGTATCAAAAGATTTTCTCCTGCACATCTTAGCAATAAATGTGAGACTTTACTGTTTCCCCTGAGGTACTTAATAACAATCAGGTATGAGTTTTTCCCATAAGATTTTCTAAAATATGGTCCGATATCAGAAACAGCTTACAAAAATTTAAATTTCTTATTAAAATTTATTTTAGCGCGCATTAGAAGGTTAAAGTTCAAAATGAGTTTCTAAAGTGAGTTTTAGTACTAGTAAGTAATATAACCTACAGTGGAGGTTTCTGGGAAATTGCGCGCTATGAAACCACTGTTCATTGCAACATTAGAACAATTTAGTACTGATTATGCATAATAATAGTGAAACGCACAACTTTAAGGGATTTATAATATCAAAATCAGATTAATAATTGGAATCAAAGATGCGGAGCAGCGCATATTAAAAAAGTATAGAGAACATTGGGATGAGATGAGTATGGAAGAAGGGAGCAAAAATTGTAATTATGTTTGGAGGAAGGTACAAAAAAAAAGGCTTAGGGAAATAATATAGAAACAGAATGCAGAGAGAAGATGTCATTAATTTTAAGCAACGAACTCAAAATAAGATGATGTAGAGAGGAGCACCATATGTATATAAAAGGCACAACCTGATCAGGCGACCAACACGACAAAAGAACTAGAGCGTTGCACCTTTAAAACAAGAATTATCACTCAATTATGTTTTAATGATATATTCCATGAGTTCTCAAAATAGATCGAGTCAAGCGTTGATTATAATGAAGGCATGGAAGGCTACTAAAATAACAGATCAGGCTTGACAGAAAACATGTGCTTTTTGTGGTAATGAAGAAATTTGGCAGAACATTCAAATGGACGGTCCAGGTACCGAAAAGTGCAGGTTGACTCCGCTAGAAGATAAGTGTGCTAAATCCATAGGAATAGGTTTGAACTTTGGGATCTCTTTGCACAGGAAGACAACTGGCCAAAGCTGGGTTCTTTTCTATGCTAAGTGCGTAGAATTAGAAGTGCTTTGTTCGAGTAGACGGGGTCTTTGAGTTTTAATGCGTGCATATTTGTTTGTGGTTAGGTGATATTTTTAAATGTATTTGATTTGAAATGCAAATTCTATATCTATATCTGCATAATGAATAGTTTGTGTGGTCAAAAGACCTATGCGAAAGATGTTGTACACGTATATTTGAAAATAATGAACAATGTTTACACATTACTACTACTAAAATGTAACATACTGCCGACCATACGTTCGCTCTAGAAACTGCGGGCGAGTGCAAGTGATTTGAAATAACTCCCATTTCATTCCCGATTTATTTTCTTGCTTCCTGTTAAAGACACCAGTAATCTGAAAAGGGTTATCTTAATATAAATAAACTCAGTTGTAAAAATATTTAAAGTGACTGCAAGATAATGAAACAAATTAAAGTGAAGTGCAACCCCTTAGGACAAAATAATATTTCATAAACAGTTATCTACAGAAATATCTTACCAGGAGCTCTCACAGCATGTTAATTTGGTTTACATATTCCAAAAAATTTCAAAGTTATTTATTTCAAAAGTTCAAAAATAATACATAATACCCTTCTAGCTTAGAAACTGTGCATTAGTAAAAACTTTAAACATGTTTGATATGAAGTTTATTTTCTCCTATCTGTACAAGTTCACAAAGTTTCGGACAATATAAACTAAGCAGTTTGGATTCAGATCTCATATGGTCTTTTATTTCCCACTTTCCTTCTGGTGTTGCCAATAGTATATATCTCCATATATATTTTTCTCAATATAAAGAGCCGCAATTACTATACTAAAAATATAAAATTAAACATTTATTGTTAGTTAAGCCACAAATTTAGTAAAGTTTTAAATTCGTAACAAAACGAGATGATTGGATAAGTACACTGCAATATTAAGGCCTACAATATTCTTAAAACGTTACATAGTAGAATGTTTCTTTCGAAAACATTTTCCTGTAGCGAGATTACATATGGATTATTGCTGCTGCTGTGAATCGGAGAAGTGAAGGGGGCGGATTGCAAAATAAACTTATGTAATTAGTTGTTTTCATGTACGTATCATAAGTTTTGTTGCTAAATGACGACACGTTATAGTAATATTATTGTAAGTGCTTTATTCATTATCTGCTGCTTATACAGTGAGTGCTAATGTGCCCGTTGTTGCGCGCTTCGGTTCACTGCAGCAGCAATATTCCGTTTTCACACAATGTCCGCACTCTACTCATTAATTACTTTCATCGACTCGAGCTATGGTAGCCGAAGAAACGTTAAATGCTAAAACAAAGCAAACTGCAAAATAGGGCATGTGCTCTTAAAGCAACAGGTATCTTCGACTGTTGTAGCCCAATTTTAGTTTTAACTTGGATGATTTTTATTAATTATGTAATATTTATTTTGTGCAAAGATGTTTCATATTGTATACGTAGGTGGATAAAATGTAATGGCAACAGTGCTGTAATGTCTAAAGGGTTTTATTACCAGAGGAAAGCAACTTATATTCCTTAAATTTAATCTTCTGCCATGTCTATCACCTTCTGCCGTACTCCATCTCCATTAATATTCTGAAGTTTCTGTCCTAGAGCACTGATAATGGCGTTTCGCCACGCCAAGTGGTTCTTTCATTTTTGCGGAAGGATTGAAGTCGCACGGGCTCATATCGGATGAGTTGAGGATGTTCATTAGCTCCTAGTTGCATCGACATAGGAGGTTCGTGACAGCACCTCGCATTATCATGAAAGATGATGGGTTTCCATGCCAGCAAAAGTCTTCTCCTTCTTCTTAGTGCTGAACAAAGATGGTGTTACAAGGAATTGCAATAGTATGGAGCGTTGGGTATTCAACACGCTGCAATTTTGCGGAACTCAAGAATGTCCTGCAGAATATAGAGTACGGTTTTGAGGCATACGCCCACCTCTGCGGCTATTTAACGCGCAGTCCATCGGCGATCAACTTCCGACAGAGAACCAACGAGCTGAATTGTGTACTTTTTATTTTGGAGTCGTCCTGAACGAGGGTTGTCCTGAACAACATCCCTACCTACACAAAACATTTTCACCCATCTTGTCACTGTTTGATATGGCAACGCTGCCTCACCATATGCTTTTCATAGTCCTTGATAACAGTCTTGAACACCACAACGTCGTGCAACTTCAATTTTGATCCACGATTGTTATTCCAGTTTCGAAAATATGTTGCTAGAGCGCTTGCACTATCCACCTCTACTTCAAGGCCCCGTAGTACGTCACTGAATAACTGAACAACTGCCACCAATCGCTGCTGAAGGTCATCGACAATTGCAGTATCGGATCCACACAACCCTGTGACTAACAAGGACGCGACCGCTGGGTGTGCCCAATATTGCCTTTACTTTTTATCCAAACCTGGCATTTCATCAGTACCTAACATCTTTCAATATATAATATAAATGTATTTATCACATCTAAAATATTTTTTCACATGGCTATACAGCTTTATAAATGCAAATAACTAACATTATGGAAGATAAATCGCCTTCGCATTTTAAATTAATATTATTATTATTATTAAATGCATATTTTGTACTATAATCCAAAGGAAGACATTGACTAGATCATATACAAATATCTTTTATTATTCAAATAAATCAGAGCATCATGATTTTAACCATGGGTTAATATTCTCTGGCCTTTCCTCAACATTTCACAAAGCGCGTGGTTTACTTTCGCCACACTGAGGTCGTTTCCGAACAAGTGCAAAGTTTGCAAGAAGCAGTCTTGCAGGTACTTTGTACGCAAGAAAAAAAACTTCTATTGTGTGATATAGCCATGTACCTGGATGAATGCCTTTAGCCGCAGAGTGCAAGCTCTCTTACAAGTCAAGTACTTGATCTTGGCATAAATTTTGCTTCAGCTTCTAACCTCTGCATGTCCTGAAATATTTATCCTCCGTCTAGTACATCTTAAAGACGATGGGTTGATCCTTTATATGTTTGGCTTCGAGCTCTAGGATGCCTAAGAATGAAGTGATCAAGAACTTGTGTTTCCCTAAACACCAGCGTGGCTCTCGACGCGAAGTGGAGGATATTTAAAGAACAAAGCAAAATTACATTTAATAAATAACTTCATTAAACACAGGGTAACGATTTGCTGGAAATTGATAGGTATTAGGACGTAAGAGTGCAACATTAAGGAGGAAAATATAAAAACTGATGAACAACAAAGTCCAAATAAACCAAATGTTATAAGTACTAGGGTAGAAAATGTAATTAAAGAACTAATGTTTAGGTGAGCAAGAAATAATGCAATTAAATGCATTCGATTGATTATAAAGTTTAGGAAAATATTCTGATATCCAAATACTAATTTCCTATATTCATCCACTGTCTTATTATTTCTCTCATTTCCATCTCTTATTCTAATTTTCTAAACCTTCCTCGTTTTCCTCTTTTATCTGATACACATTCATATAACATCTCAGCTGGCATTCTCATTAAATGACCGTACTATATCAGTCGCTTCACTGCAGTATCTTCCTTCACATTTGACTTCTCTCTTTATTACGTTGCGCCTATTCTTTCTGGATATTCTTATAGATCGTCGCCAGTAATTCAACTTCGTAGATTCTTTTTAGCGTACACTGCACTCGCCATGTTTAAAATCCATATAAAATTACTCCTGTGTATGAGTTCTAGTACTGTTGTTAATAGATTTGCCCCACAAAATATTGTTTAATATTTAAATTAATTTTAATGTTTTATCTAGTCTATCATTGTTTGTAACATTTGCTCTAAAATATTTATATTCATCACAACCCTTAACATCATATTTTCCTTCAATATATATATATGTATATATATATATATATATATATGAAAAATAAAAATAAAGAAACACCATTAACAATGTAACAAATTAACACTAATAATAAAAGTAGATAAAGATAAAACACTGAGAAAGAGTCACACTTGAAATCTTGAAATCTTTCTCAGTATTGTATCTTTATCTACTTTTATTATTAGTGTTAATTTGTTACATTTTATATATATATATATATATATATATATATATATATACACTCACATTTATTCAAGCATCCAACTACCATATAATTGCACTGTTCAAAATGCACATTAACGGCATTTAACCTTTTATCATTTTTCTACTCGTATATTCTGAATCTTCGTTTTCCTGTGCCTTAATTATCTGATTGTCGGTAAATTGTGAACAGTTACATTTGCCATTTTTCAGTCATGATTCCCCTAGGACTACATTTCTTTTTACAGTTACAGTTTCATATTAAATTTACCGGTAGAAGAGTAAGGGTAAATATGCAATATCGGTTCTTAAGCGATGTACTGTGCAATAAAATATTCTAATATGCCTCGCTCCAAACCAGGCTTGAAGCATTGAAATGTTGCAGTTTCATTTATCACAACTGCCAATATTTGACGCAGAACACCAGCAATCGTAACAACGCATCAACTGTTAATAAGTAATAGCTTCACACCACGTGGATGCGAACCCACAAGACTAATAAACTGTCACCAAGTTAGCTGTGATCAATACCGATACATGCTTTGACCTCTCTGATAAATGCGTGTTATGTTACTATTGCGATCTCCTTTGCTAGAACTTAAATATCTATACGTTAAATTCTTATCGGCCTTATTGAGGATTGAGTAGCATTTAGCCTCATCTTCCATGCATGCTAGTGCTGCCAATTCTGCAACCCTAAACAAAACGCAACCGAGCACGATTACTAAACATAAAAGTGTAAAAAACTTATGGAAATGTGTAATACTTAATCTGACCTATTTTGTAGTCAATAAAAATTCTGGCCTAACAACATCAACTGCCATCACATGCCCGGCCGAAGCACTATTTAAAATCGGACTTTACAAGACTCTTCTAGGACTTTTGCCCTAGACAAGCGTGAAAGTTTGGACAAATGATGAGGAACCGCCATAGGATTGGGTAACAGGATATTCTTCAGTTATGTAGAATAAAACAAACGTCATTTGAGAGTTTAAAACTACCTATTTTTAGCGCCAGGTTTAGGATGACTTAGGAAAAAAGTGAGGAGCATTGATCTGCGAATTGATGCATCTAAATCTGGAGGTCAAAGAATGCTTTCTGACAAAGGAAAATGACCTACATTTGGCGGTAGCTCACAGTCCACTAGAAGTTTGGCCATAGACACTGAGGCTATTCATAGAAATGCATAACATGGATATAAGAATTTCTATTCATAGAAATGAATAACATGGATATAAGAATTGAATGTTGTGGCTACTTTCAAATGGTCTTGAGAAAGTGAATCAGCTGCATATAATGAAATTCTTAGTCGCTGTATCAACTGAATCGATCAGATGTCACCATTTACTGTAATAGGGCAGTGTTGTAATTGCAGATAATTCCTTGAGTATGCTCTACAATTTCATGTTACATATGAATTAATTCCCCAAAATATATTTTCAGCTCGCCACCACTTTATATCATAGCGTTCAAGGATGTAGAAGAGAATTTTCAGTCCGAGAATGTAAGAATAACCACGACTATTGGGACATATGCGTGGCAAGTCATTTACCGATGCAGATCTTAGTATGGAATGGCCACATCGCTTGAATAACACAGCAAGGTATTTCTAGCTTGCATAAGATGATCTATACCAGAGATATGTTTAAAAGTTACAAACTGACCGAAACAATGCATTAATGATGGAGGAATCACCTTTGATTATAATAAAAAGAAATATATAACTGTAGGCACCAAATGAAATAGGTAATTAAAATTTAAAGAATACCCATGCTTGCTCAGAATACTAGTATACTGTATTTAAAACAACAGCCACTCGTATTTAGAATATAAATAATCACATGTTCTATGAAGCTGTTTAAATGGACCCAACAATTATAGCCTAATTATGAGATTGTTTGTAGCCGCACTTGGCGCCAAATTATGAAGCTGTTTAATAGGGAGCCTATTAGAGCCATGTGCCCCAGGTTGGGCACCAATTTTGAAACGATTTGTTGTCGACCTCAACAACACGTTATGATGCCAATTTTGAAGTAGTTTTGTAAATTGATTATTGGTCGTTTAGGCGTTGTTGCCCACGCTTCAATGAAAATGACTTATCGGGGTTAATCATGCTACTTTGTTAATTGAGACTCAACAGGACCGGGAGAGGAGTTCAATAAGCACGCGATGTGACATAATATATATTCGAACTTTATTATGTCCAAAATATTTTGCCTCCTCTGGTGTTTTACTTGCGATAGGCTTAACTGCGTCGAATATAAACTTAGTTGCTGCGTGTGAAACTTACAGATGAGTGCCGTGGCGCGTGAAGCTGAAAACTGCTTAACTGATATATCGGAACTGCATAACTGAATGTGTAACTGATAACTGCTTGTCAGCCGAGTATTAAATTTTAAAAAATGCATAACTGATATATCAGAATTGAGTTGCGTCTCATCGCTTCTGAACTTAGACTGGCTGAATCTCACCGCATGTAAAACTTCAAACTGAGTAAAAACTGGGTGTACAACTTGAAACTGAGTAATGCGTAGTGAGAACAGGAATTGTTTGTCTCTGGCTGCGATTAGATCTTATAACTGTGGGCCTCAGCAACGTCAAACTTACAACTGCCTTTGCGAAATGCTTCTGCGAACTGCTTATCGCCTGCCCCAGCCGAGAAAACGCTCCCTTACATATTTTGATTCAATTCAAGTGATCTTAGCTTAACAAATGCCACGAGATCACAAAGGCAACCGCAATTTTTGCTCCTATCTTTAAAAGTTCAAACATACGTTTTCTACTGGTTTGTTTAAGTTCACCTACCCCAAGTACCATTCGCTATTTTTAAAAGTTTAAAACATTTTGTTAGCATTGGTTAGTCTGTCGGGTTCAGAGACCTTAGCGATTTAAAGGTCCTTCAGGTTTATCAACCTTGCAATGGTAGTCTTTTTTTAAAAAAGGGGGGGTTCATACTTATCCCTTTTCCTTTTTGTCAGGTTTATGGCCCTTTTGCCTATTCAAACTACCGCAACGCAAAAACACAAGCGACTTTCTCTTTTGTAAATTTTTTTCTTTGGAATTAAAGTCTAAGATATAAGTATATGCATACTATTTATATTAATAATTACAATGTCAAAATATGATGATTTGGCTAGTATCAATATACATTATAATTATATTTCAATAAGGATGGATCAGAGGAACTGTTACACCTAATAAAAATGAATTAGGATTACATGCTGTTTTAAACAAACACATTTTATATATGTATATAGAACAATCAGCAAGAACTGTAGAAGGTGGAAAGAAACATTTTCATAAGTGCACAAATGATGGTGTTCGCGATATTAATTATGCTACTCAGAGTGCTGGACATTAAAGGAAAGACATTTGCAATGAACTGAGGTTACAGAAATAAAACTTTTGAGAGAATTGATGCAGAGTACTGCATTAATGATTAAACAAAACCGAGCGAAGAAAGAAGAAAAGAACTCAATTTTCTTAAGATGTTAGATAAAATTTTGGAAATATCGACAGAATGGAGTAGGAAACACGGATACATTCGGAAACTAATATTAAAGCATAAACTATATGGAATAGGAAACATGAGCCCAGGATGGAATGGATCAATTTTATATAGATTTTCATGAACAATGTGTGCAGAACATTCCAAAGTTGCTGAATTTCTTCAATGGAAAAAGTATTTAAGGTAAACAAGATGATTTTATAATGGAAAACACAACCATTGATTATAAACGTTCTCTTAAGTAACTAAGAAATAAATTTACACATAATTGTTCTAAAATTTTCTACAATAAAAAGCCATTAGACATTACCTAATAGTAAGTACTTTAAGATATCATAACATGAACTTTATCAAGCTATATGATATATTATTTGTAGATCACAACTGTAGCTCAGGTTTCATCGTAACTGTGGGCCAACCGACGATTCAAATGCTATACTAGGGTAAGATTTTTTCGGAAAAAGAATTCCTGATAACACTAGGTTCCATTATTTCATTCATGTCATTCCACGTTTAGAAATACCATAGCATTTGCTTGGACGTTAATCATTTTCCAAAATACTGACTGAGATACTGATAGACCGTCTATCAGCTGGAGAGGTCGCGTTTGATTCTCAGTAGGAACAAGTTTTCTGGAGATATCCCTCGCCTTAATTGCCTAGGGTGTCCAAGCTCATTTACACAATATTATTCATTGCATTTATCCCTTCGAAGGCCTTTGTAGTCTAGTTGGTGCCCTTAAAACACACAAATTATTCTTATGTTCTAAAGGTCTATGTCAGCACTGTGTTCCGTCAAATATTTTAGTAATGATGGTACAATTAACGGAAGAAACTTTGTCACTATAAATTATATGATAAGTTTAGAACACTGTTATTGAGCATTGAAGACAATATTGATGACATCTAATATAGCACTTAGAAATACATTTTATGTAACATTTATATATCAAAAAGTCATGAAAATTGTAACTGAATAGAAAATTGACAAATTAAATTTATAATAGGTTAGGGTAGAGTTGATACACAATTCCTTGCTCATTACCTATAGATAAGTTAAACATAATGTCTTACTTTACGGGCCAGAAACTGTTAGAGGAAAATAAAAGTAAGGACTGAATTAAAGATCGAACTAACTAAATCATAATAGGTCATTAGATAACATGAAGTTAATTCTAAAGCTCATGGATATGTGTGTACAACGAAAATCATAGTAAAGTTTGTAGTAGATGGGTCCCAAGACAGCTGTTCGGTAAATACGTATATGCTGCACACAATTTGTTACCAGCACTGGATTAATCATTATGAACCACTATTACGAGCAACGATATGCTGATGAATAAGTTGAAACCAGTGATGCGATCAAAATACCCAGGAGATCTAACTAAAGGAGCGTTGCTTCACGACAACGACCGACCCAATAAGGCAGTGTATATATGGGAAGTTTGCAGATGGTAATGAGGTAATGGAGATGATGCAAAGCTGGTAAATAGCTAGAACACTAAACTTTCTTCAGAGTATCCTTAAAGTTAGTTAACAGGTAGAGCAAGTGTGCAAAGCAGTGTCTTTCCCTCGTATAATATTGCAGGAAGTGGCAATTAAAAGCTGATAGAAAAACAAATATTTAGTACTTTATTATGAATCAAAAGCAACAGAAAAACGTCACGAGGAAGATCAATAAAAGAAATGAATGACACACATCAATAAAATATACATTTTTACATCACAGATAAATGTACTAACAAATACAGCAAGTAAATATGCTTTAAATATAAATTAGAATCTAAGGAAAATTTGCCAAACAAGATGTGCAGGATGTACAAAATTGAAGTAAAAAGTGATATATGTTTAGCTAATGTTTATTTAAATAATGCAATGCATTCTTGTTGGCAGATTTTATAAAGTTGTTTTATTATTAATAAAATAGATATAAAATGATTTTATTTGCGTGTTACCAGGTCATAATAGCAAATTCGGAAAAGTATCTTCAAAGAATTTTTTACATTATATAAGGTGGAAAAATAATATTGCTTGAAATATCACATAAGATATTTACACTATATCCTATCAGAAAAATATAGACATAGAAGGAAAAAAAGAGTCACTTATAATGCGGAACCACCAAGAGAAGTTTGGAAAATAAGATTACCAAAGAAACACAAATTTAATTCCATAAAACTGTAGTCTTTAATGGGACAGAGATTTTAACAGAACATTTTGACCCTTAGAAGTCTCACAAATAAAATGTTTTAGAGTAACAACAGGAATTTCAATGACTGAACATAAAGAAAATATCATCAGAAACGTAATCCAACGTTATACAACGAATTGTAAAATAATTACAGATTGGAGTGGTAAAAATACCTAAATATCATTAAAGAGACGCGTACCATATTACCTAGAGGTAACAGAAATATAGGTCGTCGGAGATTACGATGACACTAATGGGAATGCGCAGGGAATGTTCTAGTTACACCAAGTCGCGCTGTTGATTGCGATATTAGCAAGAACATGAATTATCAAAATTCCATAACTGATGATGTAAATTTTAACATTTAATTTGACGTGTTTATGTCCCTAGGATGAAAGATTCTCGTGTCGTCGTTGTCGTCGTCATGCTGCGTGCCAGAGCAAATAGCAAGAAAACACTGCTGGATGAGAAGAATTATAAACGTAAAATATAAAAGGCTTACAAGAAAGAAATAGGAAAAGTGGAATATGCACCACGCATTTTAATGATGACTATGGCAATAAAAAATAACAAACGTAATATATGTATTAGAGTTAGAATGAAAATATGCCTAGAGATTAATTGGCAAAAGGTAGGTGATGTAAAAAGCACAAAACCAAAAGTGAATGTTCTGACATTCGCGTGTAAATGGACTATATGTATCTCAAAGACATTTCCAGAGCCATGATAAAGCAATGTAAGGCATATGGGGTTAAATAAATAGAAGACCAATTTGCAGCATCGATAAAAGTGCTGTTTAGTTGCGGATTACTGCCACTGAAAACAGTCTGTATTCTCAATAATTAATTAAATAAAATAACTTAACCTACCCATAGAATCATAAAAAGGTTCGGATTTTGTTGGAAAATGTCTAAGCTATAACATTGTCATGTGATGTTTCCTCGGTGAGAAACGTTCCCTATATCCTTCGCTTCTTTATCCGAACTTTATTAACAAGCTAAATAAAATATCATCAGAGAATTTATCAGCTCGGACATTTTTAAAATCATGTTCGACCTTTCAGTGTATATAAATCCCTTTAGATAAAAAAAAATGCTGCGCCGTATCACACATTGAAATCACTCATTATGCAAATGTGCATTTTTCTTTAAAGCAATTGCCTGCTAACTCATAACTGGCGTGACCTTACTTGCTAAACAGTCAGCAAACATGCCTGTGTCTACCGTAAGATTAAATGCCACGCAACAGGTCAATAATTATATGATTCATCTTATATTATCTTTAATAATGATATGGAACGATTGTATTCAGCCAAATGATTTGTTTTTCACGTTTTCTAGTCAGAATTAATGAAGATACGCCAGTTGGCTGACATTGCAAAGACCTCGATGAGCTGTGTCCATCACATTTTACACCCAAGTTTTGGGTATGAGGAAGCTTTGCGCTCAGTGGGTGTGCGTTTGTTAACCAAAAACCCATTCGCATGAACATTACGCAAGGATGTTTAGACTTGTTTAAACGCAATTCCAGTGATTTCTTCCTATGTTTCATAACATGGATTCATTTTCACACGCCAGAAACGAAGGAATAGTTCAAACAGTGGGCGGCAACAGGTGAAGGTTCATCAAAGAAACCAAAATCTGTTCCATCTGAAGGAAAAGTCATGGTTACAATTTTCTATGATTCTCATGGTGTAGTGCTCGTAGACTACCTCCAGCAGGACAGAAACATCACCGGGGAGTATTACGCTTCATTACTGGACAACCTGAAGGATGCTATTTAGGCTAAATGTTCACACCTTGTGAAAGGAAAGTTTTCTTTCATCACTACAATGCACCTTCACACACGTCAGGGATTGTTGCTGCAAAACTGTGTGACATTTGCTTTCAAGTGCTTCTTCATTCGCCATATTGGCTCCCAGCAATCATATTTTGTTCACAGACCTCAAGAAATGGCTGGGTGGACGAATTTTCACATCAAATGACTAGGCTGAAACTGAGACAGACGCTTATATTTCACAGTTAGAAATTTAATTTTACTGAAGGTATTAAAGGTTGGAAAGTCATTGGACTAAATGTATCGATTTAGAAGGTAACTATGTTGAAAAATAAAAAGTAATATCTTAAATCTTATGTTTTCTTGGTAGGCCCCTAGTAAATGAATTTGGGTACATTTTCACTAGTATTGTCCTACTCCCATTATCTAATTATCTAGGCGATTTATTAATGAGGAATTAATTGTATTCATATAAAATATACAAAGGAACCTGAAGCACGCTACCTGGTACTCATCCTGTGGACTGTACATAAATCAATAGCTTGAATAAAGTAAAGTGTGAATCTGCGCTCTGTACTTTTGCAGCAACGCTGTAACCAATTAAGGTGGGAGACTCCTGCGTAAAGGAAAATGTAAAATTATTCTCCATAATAGGATGATAGTGGAAAAGCAAAGATAAAAGGAGGGATATGTAATATAACATGCAATACGAGCCTGTCATTTCTTTTACCTCAGCTGAGGAAGGGATTGTCTGTTCCATTACTCTTGAAACTCTATGCTGTGTAGAGAAACAATTATTTAATCACAAACTGGTAACGCCACTTAAATGTAATTTACTTGTGCTATAAGAAGTGAACGTCTTCCCTTCTGCATTATCACGTTTGCTTTACCTTCAATAAAAATCTACATAAACAGAACTATCTATTAAACTATACTATTGTACATACCTTCGTAGCGTTAACACAAACTCACTCCTTTAATTCTATGATGCATAGAAATAGAGCTATGTAGAAGATGAATTTAAACACAAAGCTTCAACTTATAAAAATAATTTCATTTTTGCAATTACATTTGTCAATTCATTATTACAATCAGAAAGTATGGACAGCGTTAACACAATATAACACAGTTTAATAACAAAATATGTATTGTTTTTGTCAAAATAGTCTCTGATATTAAAGAC
Organism: Metallyticus violacea; assembly: GCA_030762175.1. NCBI lineage: Eukaryota > Metazoa > Arthropoda > Insecta > Mantodea > Metallyticidae > Metallyticus > Metallyticus violacea. The sequence goes on along the minus strand of CM060846.1, from coordinate 96,993,058 downwards.
ATGAAAAGTCATGAAAAGTCTCACAAATCAAATCGAAATGTCCAATACTTGCACGTGCTCCACTCGCAATTCTCACTGACTCACAGTAATTTATATAAGGCAGGATGGTTTAGAATAGCAGTCCTTGACTTCAAAAATACGGTGTATGAAACCGAACGCCAGTACTGTGTTCTTTTAGGATAACAGAGCCTATATACATCATTATTAAACACATACATCGTGTTTAATAAAAAAAGTTCAATGCTTTCACTGCAGGTGGAGTTGGTTAAAACTAGCAAAATTATTCCTTGAATAAATATATTTTGAGGTATAGGCCATGTCTTTTTTTTTTTTTTTTTTTTTTTTTTTTTTTTTTTTTTTTACTTTTATCCTCAACGTCTGTTGAGTACTGTCCTTTATCGCATCCTTAGCTCTATGTTTCAGAGAATCACACGACCTTCTCTCGGATTTGATAATATTCAGTCTACCACGCTCCTGCAATGTTTATAATATATTTGTCGATTCGTGTGACATGCACTAGGTCTTTAAGTGTCACCTTAGTCAAACATCTAAAAGATTACACTGCTGGACCTCCTTGACTATCGCTTCGCCCACTAAAAATGCAGATTATGTGTTGTGGCACGTCGTGTTTAAATCCATACTTTGCCTTCTACCGATACCTTAACTTCAACTGAATTACGCATCACTGTTAGTGCAGAGCAGAGGGAAACACAACCATTAAGAAAAGTCAACGAAAACGTAAAGGTAGCCCAAACCATGTAATAAGAAAATAGCCCATTATAATAGAACCATGGTAACAAGAATCTGTTTGCAATAAAGGATGGGTCATATCTCAACAGATATCAACAGGACACATGTTCATGGAATCTTTATATCCAGAAAGGAATAAATGCTGCATCGTTTAGTCATTTCCATCTCAATACTGAAGCACGAAAAACTATTCTATAGCACATAGTTAACGTTTACTTGATAATGGTAAATGATTTTCCAAGAATGGCGTCTCTTTCCGGTTTTGAAAACCATTACTGCATATCAGTAACGTAGATGCATTGTTCGGGCTCATGCTGAGCAATGTAATCAAGATTAATGATGCCTGTAGTTGTTGTGGAGGTTTAATAATTACCCCATGTACAAAAGGTCTAACTCTGTAAGATGCGATATTGTTAACGGTAAAGGAAACATTCTACAAAGAGGGTAAAGAAAAATTTAAATGAAATCGTGAAATATAAAGTTGCTAGAAGTAGTTAAAATTCATTTTCTGAAGTCGTTTATGCTTTACGTTTGTTTATTAAAGTTTATTTCAGATGACACAGGTCTTCGCAACGGGGAACTAACGGACATAAATAAAGAATTATTAACCGGTGAGGCAAAAGCACTTAAAGTTTAGTAACCACCCAGTCCCAAGCTAAGTTTAATTTGATTCTGCGTATACACTGTCGCTCACAAGTTTCAATAATCTGTTCATTTACCTGAAATTGGTATTTAAATTAAATGAACTTCATTATTATGCAAGTGATTATTTAATACTAAATAAATAGCTTATTAACTTAAAATGTCGTTCTATGTTATGTTAAAGAGCTATTTTTTTTTTTATTAAAGGTACATAAACAACAGAAATCTGCAACCTTATGTTTCATAGGCTGGGTCAAATGTACATATCAATGTATGCAATTCAGGCTTCGGTATGATCCCCATACTACTATTATCCACATTGTGTATTTCAACGGCGTGATGCTAGATATATGTTGTTCTGCTATTTTTTATACTTAAAGTTATTACTATGACTTCAAGAGTGAAAATATCACTTGAAAAAGTACTGCGACTGTTTCACCGAGGAAGGTGAATTGTCAAATTTCTCTGACGTTTCATAGCAGTAGATGAAACATGGATTTATCATTACATGTCAGAGATGAAGGAACAGTTCAAGTGACTGTCTACCGGAAAATGCAGTGCACCTTTGACACCAATCGAATAATGGCAATAACCTTGATCTACCACGACCAGAAAAGATTCGTAAAACTGCAAAAAGTGATGATAAGTTCATTGGTATTATCATTAAAATGAATACATTTAGAGCGGCACCACAAATGTGTGAGGAATTAATGGAAATTAACAAGGAGACTTTCAGAAGCTGATTTGAAGCGCCATGTGACCAAATGAAATTACTAAAGCGTCTTAACATAAAGAAGAGAAAACATCGACATTGGGCACCTACTGATCGGTCTAAGTACTTTTCACGGATGAATCTGTCGGTCCTGGTGGTGTAGTGGTTACCATACTTGCCTCCTAAACCCAAGATCGCAGATTTGAACCCGGCCAGGACCGATGGACTTTTTCGGGCGTAAAAATCCTAAGCATGGCTTCCTTCGGAAGGGAAGTAAAGCCGTGGGTCCCGTGTCGTACATTTGCGGCACGATAAAGAACCTCAAGCCTGAAAGAAAGGCCTCTGAGCAAAATTTGTCGGCCGTTTCAGGCCCCGAGTTGAATGGGACGCTGATGACCTGAGATGTTAAAGAGCGTCCATAAATAAATCAATCAAAAAAAAAAACCGATGAATCCAAATATGAGAACTTTGGTACCAAGAAGAATATATGTCCGTGAGAAGTATTCCCACCAGTATATTATGCTAACTGCTAAACATACTGGGCGTCTATTATGATTAGGAGATATTGTGAATATTGAAGAAAGCAAACAACATTATACTATTTTTTTCATTGTCGTGCAATGGGATTGCATCTTACGGAAAGGTTTCACCTTGCAGCAATATAACAATTTTAAACCTCGATCTAGGTAATGCAAAAGTTATATTGCCTCCAAATAAAAGCAGGGTGTGTTTAAAGATACTCGTATGTGTTGGCCTTTCCGAAGTTAGAGCTAGGAGACAAAGGGGATACAGGTATCCAAGCGGTCTATTTAAAAAGCTAATGCCATTTCTGCAATAAGTATAGAAGGGACTCGTTAACCAAATGCCTGGAGTTTGCTAGGCATAATAATAAGTGCAAAGTGGTTGAGCGACGCTATCAGGAGCGTTCGCACTAAATATGACTTGAGACATCTGGGATCGAACCCGGGCCACCTCGGTGGGAAGTGATCAGTTTAACGCCTCTGCTGGGTGCCGCCAAGTTTTGGTATTAATGTAAGGAGTTCCATATTAAATAAAAAAATTAGCTATGGCTTAATGTGACGTATTTTCAATTTAAAGATTTTGGGGAGGGTAAATAAGAAATTTCGCAAAATTATTTTTATAAAGTTTAGCGCAAATTTAAAGCATAGGTATACAAAATTCCATTCATTTTGTGCATATACTTGGAATATATTGAAGTTCCTGAGTGCAATAATGATAATATAAGGTAAATTTTAGTTTGCAATGTTCAGTTTCGTACAAAATGCTCCTTGCGATGAAAGCTTCAACATTCTAAGACTGTAACATTAGAGATAAACTTAATTATTGTGAAACTATAGCAGCATTTTTCCTATTGCTTAATAGTGTATAAGTAATTATTACATTTTATTGTGTCATGCAATTTTCTCAAATATTTTCAGCCATGTTATATTTTTAAATATTTCTAGCTACAAAACAATTAAAATAATTTCACTTTGTTGAATAACTTCTTATTTAAGTATGATAAAAATATAACTCTACCTAATTATTTTGAATACTTCATCGCACACAGTAATTTATAAATTTAATAATTTTAAAATGCCTTAATTGCCAGAAAATTAAGTTTAAAGTTTTAACAACTCATGAAATTTAATCTGATATCATTAGTTATACAAATGCACAGATGCATAAGATGGACCTTCGCTTCTAACGTGCCCCTTCGGTTTCACTGAATATTTACCCAGTTCTTGTGTCTTTTGTACTTTTCTCAACCACTTCTAACAGGCTAAAGGCCCGCTATCACTTAGAGAAACTATATCCAACGGAAATTCCTCTGCAATGTATTTAAATGAAAAGTAACAGACGGAAAAGAGCCGAATTGAATCTAAGAAAATTTCGAGGCAAATATATTTGTTTCCCTGCCGGAGCGAAACTTTGTTTCATATAAAGTCGTAAGTAAGCATAAGTATTTGAGGTCAACAAATATTTGATAGTGCAATCTAAAAATAACGCAGCAATTGCATTTTGGAGGTTAGACTACAGTATTACACATTAAAATATAAATATTAAAGATTTTTGAATAGTGTTTAACGCCCGATTTTGCTACAAAGGCACCACAGGCAGTGAACATTGTTGATACGTGAGATGAAATGATATATTAGGAAAGAATTTTTTTTACGGAAGGAAACGTTCCAGGCCAAAGTTTAGGGCACCTCCCCTGCATTTGCCATTTATGAGGACTGAGGAAAACCTGGAAAAAAACTCAGTTAGGGAGGACGGTCCTGGCGAGATTCGAACCACAGAACTCCCGATAACGAGTCCGCCCCTTAATGACCTCAGCCACCCGTGGCGGTAAGATTAAAAAATGAAAGAATATCCCCATCTGCATGATAAATGTCATAATATTACTACAACAATTACCCCCGTGATAAATGGCATGCGAAATTCAACATTTAAAACGTCATGAACGCAGTATTTTCTTTTCAACTTTCAAATGCTCATTCGAAAATATTGCATAACTATTTACTTCATCCCGCAGCTGGAAGTTATAAAGCGTGCGAAATTCACCACGCGTATCTGTTGTTAATAACGTATCATGTAGCTAACATTTTCGGTTTTTTTTATCAGTTGTTTGTTTCTTCTTTCTGCCCCTCTCCATATAAACTAGCTAGCACTGTTATGCAATCCATTTTCTGACGCCAAGAATGCAATTCAGTTCGATGCCATTCCATAAGATTGGAGTAGTAGAAGGCGTTTTGCTTCGTTTCGATTCGATTTGGTTTTAGCGGGCCCTTAGAATGACAAGCTTCCTTCTCCTTGCGGTTTTTTTTTTTTTTTTTTTTTTTTGTTCCCACAAATCATTTAACCAGTAAAGTTTCTCCCAATAAGGCAGTGACTCACACACCACATTGAATTCCATCAATACTGTAATGATATTAACTTCTTGATCACGAAATTCATACGTAAATTGGCACCCTCCCTTTGATGCCCAGACAAGATTTAACCTTGTAAATTTGCTTGAAGGAAAACCCCCCAGAATATGGCCGGAAAAAATTAACTTTCCAATACGGATGAAAAGGAATTTACAATTGAAATAAAGTTATTTTCGCAATAATAATTATGTATAATTAACGTTTTAAATCAAATTCGATTCTGAAAATGTAAGCTTGTTTTAAAACTGTATAAAGCAATATATTTTTTAAATAATCATTAAACCTTGCAAATCATATCACATATAATATACAATAATGCATCAAATTTATGGGAAACAATTACCAGGGCCCAAGCATTTTACGAATTCTCGCACTTAGGCAATGAATAAAAAAATTAATACCTCTCATAAATTAGCATTGACTTTAAAGTATAAGTTTCCCTGTTAAATTGGCAACAACAAAAGAAATATTTAAGCCAATATATATTAATAATATTACAACCAAATATGCTAAAGCCTCGTGTTACCTGAATCACTGGACCTAACGGTTGGGGAAGGCTTCAGACCTGACAATTTAGAATAGCAAGCCAAAACATCTGCTTAGCCGTAGACTCCAAAGCAAAATGGTTTTTCAGAACAGAAGGCAGTCTGAATGTATATAACCTTACCAGTCATTAGCAAATAAATGACGTGGACAGAAAACTGAAATAAAATTACGCTCCAGCACTTTCACAAATATCTTAGTTGCGGAGTTTGAAGGCCTAAAATTAATCATGGGCATTATCGTTTAACGTGACGATAGACGTATAGAGGCAAGAATGATGCATCGGTGATAAAAATTTAAGGTTCAAATGTTGTAAAAAATCTAAACAATATTGATACACATTTTTTAAATGTTGCAACAATTTATCCATTCTTTTCCTAAATATTCCAAATTCCTTTCAATATAGCCCTATTGTCAGAAAAGATAACTCGTTATACAGTCTAAATGTTATTGCATTTATACAATAAGAATCTCCAACTGAAGTCAAAACATTCTCTGACTTGCCGATAATGTGTCAAATACGCATGCAAGAATATTTGTCTATTTTTTCAAATTTCAAAATTTAAACTACCCTCCTACATCATTATATCAGTATATTATTTAATTAACACAGTCTTTATCTTATAAATAATGAGAATAAGTTACAGGTGTTTGAGTACCTTAAGAAAAAGATCATTCAGCAGCATCTAGCTTTAGAACGCTTCCTTCTCCTGTATGTTTTAGCATTATATGGGACACAGCAATTTCTTTCCTCATTGCATTACAGAGCAAATCGAATCGCCCACCGCGTATCACTTAGGCGTCGCAGTTTTATTACCTTCATTTTTGTTGTTTTTGGACATATATAAAATTCTGTATTGATTTATATGTACAAATTCTTAACAGCAAAAAATTATTGGTTTTTTAATCGCTTGATAACTTTCAATACAGTGACTGTAACCTATGGCTCTTACATTGAAAATATCGTTCGTGTAGTACTTTTAAACTAAAGTGCCTAACTACATGTTTAATACCTACTCACATCACTTTCTCTGCCATGCTTTTGTGCCACACATAGGTGTATTCTACATGTATATAACTTCTATATAACCTTAAGGGGAGGTAAAGGCGACAGAATTTTGAAATCCTGTATATTATAAGTAGTATACCCCGTTCTTATACAGAATGTTTCACAAGTGATAGAAAACAATTTAAAGTACAAAAGAGAGCACTAAAATAAACAGAGATTTTCAGTGAACTTTCATCTGTAACTGTATTAAGCAGAAAATTTTCTTTAAAATCGAAAACGTATTTGAGAGCACTGTTTTAGCAAAATGCTTTACCAAGGGTAGTTTTTCTGAAAAACTCAGAAAATTAAAGCAATGGAACACGAAAAATTTTAGTAAAAATCAAAGATTTTCGGTTGTTTATTTTTTTACTCAAGTTTTGGTTTTGTATTATCATAATGTGCAATAAAAATAAATTCTGCCTTTAGTTTTGTTTTTGCAGTTTTCATCTCATAAGAAGCTACAAGTGATACATTTTTCAACAAAATCACTCACCTTTTCACTTAAATATGTATAAGAGTATAGCTTTAAATTTTACTCTGTCTTACAACATATCTTAAGCTTTCATGGCCGGTGTTCATAACATTGAATTAAAAACTTCCGGGCTGTTGTGCTGTGGTCTTTGTTTTAAAAACTAAAACAGAGCTTTCGCCGGTTGTCTACCACCAGCACCATCAGTGTAATGAGAAGTATGTGGATCGGACCTAGCCAGACATGGAACGATCGATATCGACGCAGACGGCAATGGCTGATGGAGGGGAAGGGGAAGGGGGAGTTGATCGTTATGGACAGGCTTCCACGTGTTGCTAAGGCGAAAACCACTATCCTTATTTATGTTGTGAAGATGTTGTATTTTAACTGTCCTTTCTGGCCAGATTAAAATAACCTTTTTTTTAGCAACCACTTCAGTCTTGACAAAATCTATTTTGAACTACGTGTATTTAACGGAAATCTCTTTTTGAGAAACATAAAATATTATTACTGTAAAAACAGCGATAATGTAAAGAAAACTTTTATAAAGAATCTTAATAAAGGCAAATATTGTGAGTATTTGATCATTCGTATTAGGATAAGTAGTTCAGCAGAAAATCTGCTTTATGAAACAACAAATATTTAATCACTAGACTTCGGAATAAGCATTACTAAAACTGAGCAATTCACATGTTTAAAAACACAGTTGCAAGATACGCCTGCCACACACAGTGACTATATAGTAGTCTCTAAAGTAGTACCGTTAATTGATATGAAATTACAAAATGAAAATTGCATTATTCCTACTACTTGTATGCTTAATGTCAACGACTGGAGATAGAGGAAGACGTATTCGAGAACATTGTTGTTTAAACTCGAAAATACGATATGGTGCCTTAAGAAAAATTTGGACATTAGCTTTTAAGCCTGTCGAAGGCGGGATATAGTGCCTTCGCTTCCTCAGCAACCCTTTGATTCTTTAAGATATTTTGCTGATTTAAATTGCAGCATCCGCAAGAAATAGTAACATACTTGAATATTTCACACAAGACGGTGCTAAAAGCTCTCATGTTGTAGTGTATCTTATGTTACGGCCTATTAGCACCTTGTGCATACAACTTACCTACAACCACATTGGCAACATGATGCCCCATAGTATGCCTGTTTTCGTTTATTGAAGTCCAAACGTTTTCATTTTTCATCTGAATTCTCAGTTCACTTACTGTTGGTCATTTGTTGTACGCAAATTTTCAGCAGTGCAGAACAGTCTTGTAGTTTTCCTAAATTCCATGCAGTTTATCATTCAGCACTTTACTAAGGGGAATATAAACTGCAAAAAAATACTTCACACACGTCTTCCAAAACCTGAAACTGACTAAACTTTGTACGGCACTTCTGTTTCACCTGCCTACCTAGTCGGTCCTGGTGGTCTAGTGGTAACCATATTGCCTCCTAAACCAAAGGTCGCGGGTTCAGTCTCGGCCAGGATCGATGGATTTTTTCGGGTTTTTTAATAGCGCCCGTTTTTACTACTGAGGCACCACAGGCGGTGAACACTGATGATACATGATATTTTTTTTAGTAGTGTTTAACGCCCATTTTACTACTGAGGCACCACAGGCGGTGAACACTGATGATACATGAGATGAAATGATAAATTGGGAAAGGATTTTTTTTTTAAAGGAAGGAAGCGTTCCAGGCCTAAGTTTAGGTACCTCCCCGGCATTTGCCAGTTATGAAGACTGAGGAAAACCTGGAAAAAACCCCAGTCAGGGAGGACGGTCCTGGCGGGATTCGAACCGCAGACCTCCCGCTCACGAGTCCGTGCCTTAACGACCTCGGCCACCCGTGGCGGTTCGATACATGAGATGAATTGGTATTTTGGGAAAGGAATTTTTAGGAAACGTTCCAGGCTTAAGTTAAGGTACCTCCCCGGCATTTGCCATTTATGAGGACTGGGGAAAATCTGGAAAAAAAACTCTGTCAGGGAGGATGGTCCTGGCAAACCGGGACCTTTTACTCACAAGTCCGCGCCTTAACGACCTCGGATACTCGTGGCGGTTTTCAGGTGTAAAAATCCTAATTATGGATTCCTTCGATCAAGCCTAAAAGAAGAGGTCCCTGAGGAAAATGTATCGGCAATTTCACTCCCTGAATTGAATGGGAGGCTGATGACCTGAAATAGTAAAGAGCGACCGTAAATAAACCAAATCAGCGAGTCCCTATCTAGGCGTTTTCTGTTACTAACGAGGTCATGTTTATTCGTGTATATGTGTATCCTAACATAACATGTCGTTCTTCGTATTTTCACCATGAAAAACTAACAGAAATGAACATTGTCAACAATAGAAAATTACGTCTTCCCATAATATGATTTTGCAATATACTCTTTTACTTATTTGTGCTTCGGCATTCTGAAGGAAACAGACTGAACATGCTTTTCCTGTTTTATGCTGCATAAACTTCTGAATACAACTATACTCCCTAGTCACTATGTGCTGTGTGATTGGCGTATCCTGCAGCTCTGGGACATAATATGTCGCATTACTGACTTTTAGAAATATTTTTCCAAAGTTCATTAATCACATAGAGCAGCGAAATATTCTCCAGGTTTGTTTTAAATTTATATAAAAATTTGGATGTAGCAAAACGCACATATTTAATTAATATGTATAAAATGTTCAGAATGTTCCGTTCAGAATTGAAATATTTTGAAATTTGAATTAGATTTACCCTAACAACAGCTCAGTTTCACAAGCAGCCCCACTATATTTAGTTCCACAATTTCTATTAACGAGTCAAAGTAAATAGACATCTGAAGAGCCTGTACGCACACCGTCCTCCATTGTTGGCTATTGTATGACAAGTACTCGTACACCCGCTGCGGGTTTGAAACAGAAACAAGGAGAGAATGAACTTTCTCAAACAAAGTAGGCATTATCGGATCCCAAATAGAAACATGCAAAACTCGAAAATGATTCATTTCGGAATTTTGTTAATAGAGTTTTCTTTTGTTATATCTACGGTTAACCTTTAAATTATTGACAGTCATTTATTAAACATTCTACATATCGCAGCTCAATAGACAGTTGTTCGGTTTTTCATGTACCATAATTATATAACACTTAACTTCCTTTATTAGTTTCATTGCGCCTTCGCTGATGATAAAAAAGAATTACTTCATGGTGCGTGGCTTTGCATTAAGTTGCTTTATGAGCCAGCCTCGTGTATAAATCTAGAATACCATGAAAAGTGATTCTCTCTTCGCTCACTAAGCAATGCTGACAATAGTATTAAATGAACTGCACAATAATGGAAGCCATAAGCACGCTACTATCCTTGACAAAAGGTGTAATATAATATACTGATAAGGATTTAGGCATAAATTTCAGGACATTTTTTACATTCTAATAATTACTTGTGCGTTTTAGCTTATATTTAAACATTTGTCTAGCAAATGTATTCTTCTTCAGGAAATTTGCATTTATGGGGGCTCTAACTAACGTTTACATAGTAAAAACGAATAGCAAATAGCCTTATCACCAGAGCTATTTCATACATTCGTGCTGTGTCAGAAAAACTCACCAAAGGTCAAATGCCGTTTATTGGTCGCGCTTAATCTTAAAGAGAGACCGACTGGCGGCAACTGACACTTCAGGGGGGTTTTCCAGTCCTGCATTCGTTTATATTGTTAGTACTCAACTTCAGTATCAGCTAAAACACATTAAAATATTAAATAACATTTTTGTCGATAACCATTTTCAATTTAGTGACCAAGTATAGTTATATAGCCATTATAATCGCAAATTTATTTTTGGATTCTGTCCGCAAGCCACCAGGTGCCAAGGTCACGCCAGTCGCAGTCTCCGTCGATGGACAAGTTCCCCTCGCATTTCTACTAACAACTTTGATCAATAATCGCATGCACATTAAATTATTTCATAACTACATTGTTTAGTTGTCTAAGTGGTGTTCATCTGCAATCTTGTTATGAAGTTCGCTCTACTTCCGTAATTCCAATTTTTGCAATGAAAAATTTATTTGCTTTTAAATTGTGTATTGGTGGCTCTTCCTGTAGACTTCGTTTCCTCTCTGTTCTAGTGGTAATATTTTCATACGGTTAACATTTACTAGCACACTGTTATTAATTAATAAATAATTATTGTTCTCGTGACAGCACACTGCGACTGACTCTTCCATGCAGCGCGGGAGCTACGTGTTATTATGACAGGTCACTAACGCAACGTGGAGTCAATGGACGCCGCACTCAGCTGCGAATGAAGACCAAAAATACCTCTCGGCATATAGTTTTCATATATGTACTAAACTATGCATGTCGTTTCCTTAAAGAACATATGTAAAACTGTGACCGCCTACTTGGCCTGGTGGTTAGCGTTAAGATCCCGGATTCGATCCCCGGTACCTTTTTAGAAATGTCCTTATAAGGACATCTGAAGCGGGATCCACCCAGCCTCATGATAATTGGGTAACTGCCCTAAAGAAAGGTAGCGATCCTAGACCAAGAATTACGCGTGGCAGTCACCTGTGGGGTGCGATGTACTTATAACATGTTCCCTATAACACTACACTTTATCCATGAGTCGCAAGACGGAGACAGAGAACGCAGCGGTCATGCAATAAGGCTTGTTAGGCTCGGGAATAGTTTTTTTATGTAAAATTGTAAATACATTCCATTTATATTAAATCTATTGGGCTATAAAAATGAATAAATTTGATTCCTACTCTTCCAGTACTTGAAATGAAGAGTTAAGATATGTTATTGCAGAAGCGTTTTTGCATGTGAAGTTATTCGACACGCTGAACAGTGCTTTGGTTTCCATACTTTTCAACCCATTTTATTTGCTCCTAGTAGATTTGGCAGATTCTGTTTATTTGAAAATATATCCAATGATATCCTTTAAAAGCCTTAATTGGGGGACCATAGCTATTAAAATAAATGTAATATATGATTGTTGCTAAACTAAAGACAGTATTAAAGTTTAAATTTTTAGAATATCTAGCATACATTTATATCCTTATAAAGTTCATTAAAGGCAAAGTAAATATTTCAAGATACTACACCATTTTATGGTATCCGTAGAGAATCATTAGAAATCCTAGACAAGCTGCGAAACCAATTGAAGATGTGTAGTAATGCGATATAAGACAGAATTAGACGGTTCATCGACTAGCCCAAGAGGGAAGCATTTCTTATTATTAAATAAAATAATATTTAAAATTAAAATTAAATCATAGTTAGTTAATGATTAAAACAACTTTTTACAATAAATAAAATAAACTAAAATAAAAGTTATATTTAGTTTTTGAATAGCGGAAATAATTGTAATGATAATGAATCTACAAATGGTCTGTAAAACACCTTGTTGTAAAAATAATTAAATTGAATCTGTCATTATTCAATAATCGTTTTAAATATTATTCCGGTCACATAAAGTGCATTATACTAGAGTTGTTAACAAATGTCCTATATAAAATATTGAATTTACACCAGATTAAATAGAAACTTTAATCTACATTTATTACTAAGTAACATATTCACAGTTTCGGACTTACGTACAGATTTCCAAGCTTATTTTCATTGTTTATGGCTAATTAACATATTTGTCTGAAATTGAGCATTTTGGGAAAATATTTAAAAGTTTATAGATGCTGTAAAAAGATTCAGCGTACTGTATACTGATTTTTCATGTTCGATTTAAATGTACTAAAAAGCAGATTGTGTAATCTAAACTGGCATAAATAGGAAAATAAATGTTTAAACAAAATAAACTCTACCATCAAATTATGGGAAAACGCAGTTAATGTAAGAATTTTAATATCTTAGCATTATGTTTCAGTACATAACAACATTCGCTTCTTTTTTGAGGAAAGATAGACCGGTTACTATTTTTACGGGGTGTCCCTGAATCGCCGTACATGTTTTCAGGTTATATCCTCATGTACTTTCACGGCGTGCTTGCACATTGGTTGCATCTTGCAGGGGTTTTAGGAATTGAAAAATCAAATTTTATGTACGTTCCTTTCATTTAATTTTCTCAAATATTTGCATTACCGAATAAACTACAAAATTAAAATTCAACTGAGGCACAGTCATGTATGTTTATTTTCTCCTCTACTTGTGTATCTATATTAAATATAATTTCTTTTATCTGTTAGATATTCTCAACTGCTAAATTTAGTGTCAGTTCAAGTGGGTCAAGTATTTACACAATGACAAACAGTGAAACAAAGGGAATATATATGTACGAAGTATCTGTACCACATTCTCAGTAGTCCGGTATTGCTAATGCTTTTACCCAGCTCTAACGGCGGAACTTTGGTTCCTATTCCGAGAAATTATACGGAGATTCTGGCACACCATGTAGTTAGCGTTCTAAGTAAGTAAGTAAATTAAGTTTCATTAACATTTTAATTATATTTGTCATTTGCAATAAAATTTTATCTTAAATGTATAAATTCCTGCAAACGGAACCTAGGTTATCAGATCAGGAAAGTTTTTCTCCAAAGACGTGTATTAGCATATTATTCCAAATAGTTTACGATACTGTACTATTGAAGCAAGGGAATTCAAGCATACACACTAAGCCATGTGACTACTAAATTTCAAACGCTACTCTAACCTTAAGGATTATCTCTTTCTGCCGTTTCCGCTCCATTGAACTTGATCGCTTCATCTCTTTCTCTGCAGTTCCTTTTGCTTCGAAAGGCGATATATCCAGTTATGTCTACATTCTCTAATCATTTTATATCCGTTTCAGGATATAAGCTTTGTACCTTGTGGCGTATGTTCCGAGACCGCCATGAAAAAGCGCGCTTTAGCAGTTCTACCTATTTTAGTGAATCCTGTCTTGAAAAAAGGAAGCTCTGTCTTGAAAAAAGGAAGCATTTTTAAAATGTGTCCTTAAATCTTAAAAGTGATACTTAAGAATAAAAAGAAACAATATATATATTAGCTTTCAACCTGTTTAGTCCCAAATGATCTATACCATATATACGTTTAAAACTCTTTAATAAAACTAAATAGGCTAATAAGTCGTAGATACGAAATAGCGGTAAATATCCTTGTCAACAATCGTTCAGTACTTGATTGTTTTCCAAGAAATTTCAGAACTAGTTTATTAACGCGTAAATGATATGCTATTTAATTCATTTCACTTTATAGAGAGGGCGCTTAGAACGTTACAAAAAATAGTATCATGTCATCCAATTATCTGATGACCAAAGCGGCAGCAAGGACTGCATTGATCAATAAACCGTCGCTCACAGTCAGCCAGGCTACACTAGAGTCGGGGAGGCATTCATATTTGTGTTCTGCTTCCGATATGTTTCTTTCAGTTTATCAGTAGCGTGAGCTATATTTCTAAAGATTATTTTTAGGATTTTCCACTATTAAGATATAATATGAAGTCTATATTCCTCTAGAAGTGATTCTGTCTTAAGAAAAGGAACCTCCCTTAGAGACTCCAAAATATCATGCGTAGTGTCAGCTGTGGCAGAAACTTATTTAAAATATCCATGTTGTATTTCATCGAATAGTTTTTAAAAAATTGTATAAAGAATACACGTGGAATGCTTCTCTAAATTTGCAGTATATTGAAAATATATGAGTCCCATTATTTGTTTTGAAGTTGCAGCATACCATTCATAAAATGTTTTCATCATAGAAGGCCACCTCGTGAATTAATCGCGGATTTTATGCTTTTCAATGCCCACAGTTTCAGGGAACAAACAAAATCATATAAATGAAACCGAGGGAGGTGGCTCAGTTAATAACGCTGGAGACTTATATTCGGAAGTTTCCAGCTTCAAATTTCTTGGAGCCAACCAACGTGACTTTGGACTTTTTCTTGGTTTCCCCTGGTCGCTTAGGCGAATGCTAGGATGGATTTCCCTAAAAGTTTCGCTTTTCCACTTCATGTCGTTTCATCCCGTTACAAAATGGAAAGTGTAAGGGAGCGGTGTGATGATGACTTACGCGGCTCTTCACGGAAGAGTTCCCGCCCGTGTCGGCAACATCGTTAGAGATGCCTCATCTCTCATTCCTTTATCTAACTGAGGGCGTAGACACAAATGGCAAGCCGTCGAGCAAGCTGAAGTACAGACTATCTAATCCAATGTAAATGAAACTAAGTCCCATAGGAGAAAAGTATTAATGTCAAACTTGTAATATTATTCAAAATCCAATTACGGAAGTTCAACACGACTTACGTCGTAAAAGGTTGGAATTCTTAAACCACAACCCTGTGTGAGGTTGCAATTTTAGCAGAGTAGTAGATTCGTGTCCTGAGCTTTTTAAAGTTTCCTTTCATACACCAGGTTTCTTTGGAGAATTCAAGTTTTTCTAGCATGTTTTTGGTTAGGAATTTTATTATTTATCAATTCAGCTTCCATAAATCCAAGAGTTAGTGTTCGTACATTACATCTGGAATACTAGTAAATTCCTCTACAAATTTCCTGCACACTGCGCTAAAAATTGTGATTTCACGTAACTGTAGTTTGCAAATGTTCTCTGTTCTAACGTTAAGTTATAGGGTGGCATTTCTCTACACTAAAGTATTGTAATGCAATCACTTGCGCATTAAGAACAGTTGTTACCGTAATGCAAGCAAAACGCCTTACATTTTGACAGAGCTGGCTTTGCATCAGAATAATGTCAATCGGTTTTTATCGTAGGACCCGCGAACTTGGACGACAGAGGCTGACTAGGTATATCCAGTAGGCGGTATCTTTGCAGTTGAAATGTGAACTCTCAAGTGATGTAATAATATCGTAAGGCTACTCAATTTCATGACCCGTGTTTCCATTTTAATATTTAATGTTGTAGTATAATCGATACTACAGATATGTGCTTAATAATATTATTCAGAGGGAGAAATTAAAATAACTTCATTTTTGTAAGAAAATGTCTGGTGTTCAAAGAGATTTTATGCCTTTAATAAGAGTAGATGTAGATGTAGATGCAGACACACTTCTACACTTCTAATGCTAAATTAACTATATATACTATAATGATCTTAATAACAGGAGTTTATTTTATGCGTTGTCCTGACTGAGATACTGCAGAAAAGTTTGATGTAATTGTGTTATTATTTAATTCTTTTAATTGAGTGTCAAATTCCATTTTTTTATGATCGTCATAGAGAACTTCTATTTTACCACAGTAGATTTTTAATTTTCAAAAATGCTCAGAATTGTAATTACCTTGAGCTAAATCCGTTCAATACACCGTTTAATTACATCGGCAAGTGCTGCATTAATTTACACGACTATCATTGAAGCATTTACTTCCAGTTAATGCCGTGGATCTGTTAACAGCTTACTGTTAAGGTATATACTTTCTTTCTAATGCATAGGCAAGGGGATTTATTAATAAGAACAGTAGCTTACAAAGATTAGACACTTAAGCGTTAAATAAAATAACTAAAATAATTCTGCGATATATCGCATTTATTAATTTACAAGGTTTTACATTTTTGTAACTGGTCGATGGAGCAGCAAGCGCGCTTCTAGCTGTAAATTTGGCAGTGCTGCAATCAGGCAGTTTTCATACTTATAAAACATACATCCCAATATATTCTCTGTTAGGATCTGAAAAGTTTATATTATTAATACAGTGCGTTTAATTGATTAAGCTCTAGAATAAAATGAATATAAAGGTACATAACATAAGGTACAAACCGAAATGTTAAGTCCATAGGTAAAAGAGCGCAACAAGAAAGACCCTGTTACCATTTGATGGTCTTTAGAGGATAATATAATAACGTGGAAAAAGACTAAAATGCAGGGTTTTGTTGTCTACAAAGGAAGTGGGCCACTTGCTTTGTGTTACAGAATTAGAACCGGAGATGGGCGTGGAACATCTGGCTGACTTACGGTACCCAGATGGGGATCCCCCATGCCACTTCTGTTGTCAACAGAGCAGCACTTCTATACATGATGAAAACAGGCTAAAAATCGTCAGTGGAGGTTAGACCGACGTATTCTCCCAACAGAGCCCTTGTAGTCGCCTTCACATTTTTATTTCATATGCTTTTGCAGTGATCTGAGACTTGGCTTTTATGGACGTTATTGTCTACGGTTGAACTCAAATAACTCAGAAACTCAGGCATTCTTCCGATATACATAATGCCTGGCACATAATTACTTTAAAGTTTGTAATATCATTGTACTTGCGTTTTATTTTTTAATTTTGTAGTCTTATTTGACATCCTGTCAATATTAATATAAAACATATTATTTGACGAACGTTGAAGCGTAAAACAGATGATAAGATTTCTACTTCCCGTTGATTTTTCTTATTGTTTTGCCAAAGACAGATTTAGCTTTTGTCCTTGCATATATTTGTTGAGCTTTTGATGTTCTGCATGAGGAATGCCAACAACACTTTGGGAAGAAAGTGAAGTGAATTTACAACACTAAAGATGCTCAGTCTTTAACATTAATAGATTAATTCCAACAGTTGCAAAATGTCAAAGTAAAATGATTCTCCCAAAGTCTATGAAAGTAAAGGTATTTTCAATTTTATAATTTAATATGTCCTTTAATTTGCCACAAACCGCGTATCTGTTACTGTATCAGAAATGTTCTTCAAACGTTTGCTTCTTTCGCCATAGTCTCTATGGCGTTGAGAGCATTCCAAGTTTCTTGCTCTCTGTTTATTTAGACATGCAGCCAAGTATATCCTGCATAATAGCATGCTCAACATGTACGAGTCCATAAAAGCTAAACACTGTTGAGCATTAAAATATACATTCCACTGAGCGCCTCTTTCAGAAATAGGTCTGTGTCAATTGTGAATATTTCTTTTGCCAAAGTTAATTTCAGATTTTTGTCTTTTACTTAATTTAGCACATATATGCGTGTGATAAAAGGCGTTCAGTGGAACGAAATTTGATTTTTCTTTTCTATTTGGGAATGGCACTTGCATTGCTGTATTTGTTTCAATTTTTATTTTATTTCTCTTTACCTCTCTGTGTAGTCTTTTGCTTTCAATGTAGTGCTCTAGGTGTAAGAACTTTAGTAGAATATATCAGTATGACAAGTACAAGAGACGTATAAATATATAACTCTAAACTCTAATATCATAATATCGTCATTATCCAAATAAATCGCCGAGCTCAACAAATTTTATTCAAAAATCGTGCAAGTGTGATTTCCCTTCATCTTCATAATTTTATACCAGCAGCCAGGAGTATGTCTTCCAACACTCCTGAATTTATCGTTTAACTTGGAAAAAATAATGTTTCAATATAAAATCGTTGTGTGTGGTTAAAGCAGGGCATAAACACCTTTTCTATTCAAATAAGTACTGCATGCAGTACGCATACTGCTTATAAACTTCTTTAACACTTAAATAGCCAACATATCTTTTTCTGTCTGCCTGAACTGTGTTTTTGGCGAGTGGGATAAGAATTCAGCTCTGATTCATGCAAAAGTGTGCAGTGTTTTTAGCTGCATGTCCTTTAAATGCATGTCTCGTGTTAACTTTTAAAAATCTTTTGTTGTTGCTGCCAAGCGCAATGCTTAACTTTTTTTTTTACCTACATTTTTGAAACTGTATAAATGCTCGAGTCAGTATATATATTGTAAATGAGAGCATAATGAACAAGCTACGGTAAAATCCCGTGTTTACAAAACAACGAAGGCAGAGACGACTGCAGATAAGTCATTTTTGGATAAACCTTATAGTTTAAAAAACCTCACGTATATTTGTAGGAAAAAATTATGATTAAATTGCTCTTTGGCGTTATCAAATAAACGTGAATTTAAAAGATTCTACAGTAACGAGATTTATTTTTACATTTAATTTGATATGTTATTCTAAACTTAATTTTCGCAACATATTTTTATCACTATGCCTTGTTATTACTCCACCTTTTCACGTATTCAATTAAATATTTACATAAATTATGTTCATGCAAAACACACTTGCACGCTTCTTGAATATGTATTGCTTCAAACTACAGGTGCAGTTTATAAGTTGTCGATATAACATGAGCTGGCACTTACTGTAAATATCAGCATACAAAAGAATACTCTTCTCAAATTAAAGAATGATATGTGCTCTTATGGCAAAAGAAAGAGAAAAGATAAAAAGAAAAAGAAACATACCTTTCCGGTAAATCTGAATTCGGTTGATCAGAGTTCGGATAAACGGAGTTCTACTGTATATGGTTAATTTATTTCGGCTATGGAATTTACAAAACTATGAGAAGTGCAAGTAAAACTGTGATATAAGAAAATAGCATAATCATTCAAGTAAATTTCGGAAAATAATAAATAAATGCACAGTTATTTCTTCTCTTTTACTACAAAAGGTGGAAGAGAAGTACAGAAATGTAATAAGCATCAATATTCGCAATATATATAAAAAGTATAGTGAAAATACTCCACTGCCTCAAAATATTGCTTCTTTTACAGAACTCTCCGTAACTGAAGAACTTCAATATTAGTAGTGTAGTAATATTTCATTGCTTTTCGTGGGTATAATTTGCTGCATAAACAGCACTACTATAACAAGAGCTTAAGTTCGCGACTTCTTAATAAGTTCCTCTTTTATTTCATGATATTAGTTCAGTGAAAACTAAGCGTGTGAAAATTGGCGCAGACACAGATGGAAATTATTATAGTTATTGAAGCAAGTTGAGTTTGGAGGTTTCAACACACGAAGTGCATTAAATGAAATGCACTTACAAATGGATATAAACACAACCTGTATGGACAATGCACTGATGAAGGTAAGTAGGAAGCTGCATGCTGTCGACGTTATGCATGTTAAGTACTAAGTTCATTTCACTGCATGCTGTTATAAGGTGAAATAACACCATTATTTCAAACCTAAAGTTTAATAGAACAGTTGTTATAGTGACAATACATTACGAAACACCGTTTATGTTTGTATGTCAACTGCTACGTAAAAGCCAAATATGTAACTGTAAGGGTATAAATTCTTTAGGCATCTTACCATTTCCACAACCTGTGAAGACTAAATGACTAATAATTTGTCATCAAATCGCATGAAAAGTTTTTTTTTTATTAAGCTTCTCTTTATATTGCAGCGCGTAGCTTATGAGCAAAGATAATTTTTTCTAGAAAGTGAAAGAGCAAAACTATATTTGAAAATATTCCAAATAATACTTTGTTTTATAGTGAATCTGAGTTATAATGAATTTTATCAAACTAGGTATATAGTTAAAGTGCATAATTAATTTCCTAGTAAATTATAAGCATCCATCCATGCCCATTGATTATTTAGAAGTACAAAGAGAGATGCCTGAAGAAGTAGATGTAGTAGAACAGTGCTAATTTTCAGCAGATAAAGAATTTAACATTAATTGATCTTTGTTAGGCGTCTACGAGGGCTAATGAAGAGAATATGACAGAACTTGGTGTAGTGTTGTGAACTTTAGCATTATGAAATGACACTAACCGACATGTTCGTGCAGTATTGAGTATGTTTTAGCCCTTCAATGTATGTATATGGTCGTGGAGAATAGAAAAGTGTACTAAACTGCTATAAAATCATGAAGAAACCGTGATTTTTCAACTAGATAACTAGGCTTTGCGTTCCTTTACAATTCATTTTTCTATACACTGTGCAAACTAACCTATCTGAAAATAATTTACAATTAATTAAGGGTTTAGCCTAAGTAAGCTACATATCTGGCTTGGGTCGAGCGGGCTTGTTTACCTTATATCCGATATTTAGGTACAGTCGTTTCTGGCAGCTGCTTTGCTTTAACACTAATACCATTTATTCCTCTGAATAACAAATTCATCTTAAGCTCTTTAAGGTATTATGAAAGAACTAAGAGCGAATTGCACTTTCTAGTTTCCAGTTGCGCAGAGCCTTCTGCAAATGAGGACCATAAGGGTCCTCACTCCGCTCCGCTATCGGAAATTGATTTTGTCAACAGGGCGTAAAAGCGTAACGGTCTCGCCACCTGCCAAGGGAAATCATAGAGCGTGGTCGGAACCCATAACGTGCATTTTATTATTTCATTTGTTATTTATTGGTAGTAAATAGTAATTGACATTGCACTCACCGCCATATTAAATGTTCTAAGTGTCAGGATAATTTTGAACTTTTAGGAACATATTTTTAGATACTCGCTGTAATTAATCCTCCCAAATATGGTGAACGGCTTCTTTAGGAGTTTTATTTCAGGTACAACAATATTTTTTATGAACGAAAAAGCAGCATCAAAATGACTTTAAAAGCACTTTCGACAGCTACGACAATTTGCTGTTCTAATCGTGTTCAAGATTTTTGAGTAGAAATTTCTGATCAATAAATAGCTTATTCCATCAAGCTTGTCCTCTGTTAAAACCCAATCTTTTGATCTCGGCTTCTTGTCAATGGAAACGCCATGAATTCCATTTTTTTCATCAGTTTTAAGGCCTGTGGCGCCTCGGTGGTTAAAACGGGCGTTAAACACTATTAAAAATTGTTCATCGGTTTGAAAACTGCACTTCCCTATTGATATCCCGGAAATTTAACACCTACAGTACACATATTATTTCTTTTGCTCATAACAATCTTAAATGAATATCTATTCTTCCTTCCAGCGTTTATCTCACTTTCGACAAACTCTACACGCACAGTAAAATCTCATTACACGCACTTCCTACAGAAATACAAATTGAACAGTTGGCGTGATAAACACCGCTGAGCACTTTCAATTGCCTTGCCTCCATCAGCGGAACATTAATTCCAGTCTTACAGAGAATCGTGCGTCCACTGCAGTACAATCGGTTTTCATTGGTGTATACAAACTCCGATTGCGTATTGGAATGAGGGCACGGTATGTCATCTCATGATCAAAAAAGGGCATGGTTCTCAGAAAGAATACAGTAAACATAATTATTAACATAATTGTTGTGAAAAATGTGTCAATAATTCTATACACTATTAGGTTAATTTCAGTAAATGTATGTTTGGGGTCACATTACACGAATGATTTCTTGTGCATGTACAAGATGTCAGAAAAGTCTGGAATCCATAGAATTCGCAATTCACGTGTTCACTGCCATTTTGAATTCGTGTTTTACTGTCTCTCCTGAACTTTTTGCGTGTTTTTTAGCACTTGTAGCATGGTATTCGGATTGTTTTAAACATATCAAATTCAACAGCAGCACAACCCTGGATAATGTTCAAGATAGCACGGTAATTTGCTAATCCCCTTGTCCCAATACGTTGATAAGTGAGCGTATCACCAGCCACCATTATTTTATAGTGTTCTAAATTACGGCCCTTCACCACCTCTCTGATAGTCCATACTGTAACCAATCGTTCCCCCGCTTAAACCACATTTCGTTCCCACAAATCACATACTGAATGTAATCTTCATGATTCTGACAGATATTAGTCAGTGAAAAACAACCTAAACAAAAGACATTCGTGAATTTTTTTTTTTCCTTGGTCATCCCAATGATCTCTTTTTAAGTGAATGGAAATAATATATGTATTCTTGTATTAGGAATTGAACTTAAATTTTGACAGTTTTCTTTACATCTGTAATACTTTACTGTTAGTGTTTTTCATACCTTTAGCGATCTAAAGTGACCCACTTTTTCAAAATACTTTAGCATGTAATAAAAGTTGCTGTACTTACAGGTGTATATGTTTGAACGAAAGCGGAATTATTATTATTTTTTTTTTTTAATTTTAGTATGCTAAAATTCTCAAAAAAAGGACAATTTATGGCCCAGATAATTCAAGTGCTTAATGCTTTTACTTGTATTGGTTCCTTGCCATATAATGCAATTATCTCAAATTTGTTTAGGCGGTTTTCCATGACATATTTTTACTAATAAATATAGACTTTTCTAAAACCCTGAACCATATTCTTATGTTACAAGCTAAACTATGCCATATGCAAAATAATTAACGTTCTTATTTGTAAATATACAGCTGTAGGTATATTTCTGAATTATTTTATAATATTGTTCGTGAAAATGAGGAGGTGGTTCCTTCTTTGTCTTATGTCTCTAGCAAAAGTTTTTCATCTGTGAAAATAATCTATGTCAATGGAAATTAAGTTCGTTTTGTACGAGAAATCTGACTAAGTGTCACAATTTTTCATATCTATTACGTTCTACTCGGTCAAATATTCTTCTGAAATATGCAAAAGTATGTTGTATTCCATTTTAAATATGTTGTTTTTCTGGAGTAAGAGTTTAATTGTAAAATATGATTATAACATAATATTCTTATGCTAAAACTCTTTTGATCTTCGTCTAAAATATTCCCGTAATGATTATGACTTTTCTATTAAAAATATTAATACAGATTATACCTACTGGGAAAATGGCCTTTTTTCCTTGAACTGAGATTACAGATATTCAGCTGCTTGTTTGTGTTAAATTGATACGATACGCGTGACAAATGAGGTATATCAAAGTTCGCTCAGAATAAGAACGTTGTCACGTCTCAGCAATCTCTTTCAGTACATGTAAGTTCTAACAGAAATCGGGTATGGATTTGAAAGTAAAAATTTTCCTCGTTTATTTTTATTTAATAATGCGAATCCCTAAGACATTCTTAATAATAATAATAATAATAATAATAATAATAATAATATGAGAAACAACAGATAGTAATAGTTATAATATCTGCCAATCTTTGATGTACGAAAGTAACAGTGGCTACGCTGGAGAATTACCAGACATCTTGTGAGGGTGTGTTACCATTTAGAGAAAGCGATAACAATACACACTCGGAGTTTTGAGGGATGGGGCGGTCATGAAGGTTTGTCCCCCACTTCATAATACAAATTTAATACGCTGCTCTTTGTGTCCTATTCCCATGACTGATTTTTTCTAGCTCTCTGATGATGCCTGTCATTCCCAGTTTGTATTTAAGAACTGTAAAAATGCGCAATAAAATTATTTTAAACATAATTCTAAACATAATTCATCTTTTCCTGTTTATTCTTCAGATCTTTTAACACTGAACTAAACATTGTGATTTAATTGGCTCTTTGTGTAAAATTCATGAATTTTTATATTTAAAAAAGCGAAGTTTTGAGACTAAAGAATTTTAATGCAATTTCATCATATTTATTTGTATTTTCTATATTTGCTTAGTTTAATTTTGTGTGTATGTGGTTGAGGATTTTGTTAAATAATCTTCACACTTTTTCCTGTGATATTTACGAACTTGTCCTTTTAACAATAGCGTGGTTTGTATCATATATAATCTCTGTTACATATACACTTTATGTATGCATATTCATCTTTTATTTTGTATTTTTTGAGTAGTGTTTAAAACTCGTTTTTACTACTGAGACACCACAGGCGGTGGACACTGATGATACATGGGATGAAATGATAAATTGGGAAACGATTTTTTTTAAGGAAAGATACGTTCCAGGCCTAAGTTTAGGGTACCTCCCCGGCATTTTCCAGTTATGAGGACTGAGAAAACCCTTAAAAAACCCCATTCAAGGCCGACGGTCTCTGGAGAGTTTCGAACCCCAGATCTCCCGCTCACGAGTCCGCGCCTTAACAACCTCGGCCACCCGTGGTGGTCATTCATCTTTTATGATTTGCTTTACAGTATCATTTCATTTTCTATGTCCGCCTTCCATCGCTTTCCGAATGAGCTTAGACTTTCGTTGGCTATGCATTTTAAAACATTTGCGATGTGTCCATTCATTTTCAATTTTTTAACCTAAGAACAATTTCAAGTTATCATACCTGTCTTATTTGATACGGGCATTTTTAGATAACTCGAACCTTTTAAGGTAACTTGTATTTTGTTTTTCCACTTCTTATTGGCCTCATTCTCCTTGCAAATAATTATCAGATTTTTTTCTGGGCCTGAAAAATTCTTTCTAAAACCACGTATGCTAACTCCATATTACATGTCACTTTAATAATCGCAGATTAAAACAATCTTCCCAAACATATGAAATATTTATTTTGTTTTGTTTTTAATTCACTATTGATAAAGTGTTTTAATTTCAACCCATTTCGTTACTCGCTTATTCTCCATCGTGCTAAAAGGGTTTCTTGCTTTTGAATTGCCAGTTCAAGCGTAATATTATAATTACAGAAAGAAGTTCTTAACCACTGACTGTATCATTACCAGCCAAGCACGTGACACAAAAACGAATATTAGAAATATTAATCTAATGTCTTTTTAATGTTAATGTTTTTATACTTATATAACATATAAGTTAAGAAAAATGATTTTGTAAAATGTAACTTCTGTAGGCCTAATAAGTTTTATTAACAATTGCCAAATTGTCTGCGTTTTATTTACATAGCCTTAAAATAGAAGTATAAACAATAATTTTATTTACCTTTTCTAATATAATGGTTTGTAAACTACCGTCTTTATTTTACAAGATTAAAACAAAATCAGGTTTATGCACATTTGAAATGTGTCTCCACAAAGGCAATACAAATAAAAATATTGCAAAATTATTAAGGCATATTAGTATAAATTTGTGCTTCAAAGTAATCAAGTAAGAAAAAATCATTTTATGCCTAGAAGCAAAGTACTTATATCTATTTGTGCGCCGACGGAGCAGCACTCTACAGTTATACTACAACTGACTTCTTGCAAGACATTACATGGACGTAACTAGAAAGCCTGGTGTGTTCCATTTATAATTTAAGGAAAGTATTCTACGGGAATTTTTGAAACATCAAAACACTATTGACATATTTTGTCACATATTTAGCAATTGGACGATACTTTTATTTACTGTTTTACATAGGGAAGCTAGTTAAATGTGAATTAATTAATTAATTTATGTCATTTTTGAAATTTTATATCAAATACGGAACATGAACATTTACAAAATATGTTCTATTGACTATAATATGAAATGACTTAATTGTCTAATATTAGTCTTTTCGGGATTATGTCCTTCCAAATTTTTCATTTTCATAAATAAACGATAAATTTATTGTTTTAAAATATGAAAACAATTAGACTCGAGAAAAACAGCCTTTTCATTATCATTATCTCTCAAATATATCTTTATATATTTTTTTTTCTTACGAAGCAGTGCTAATTTATATAGTTCCTTGATGTAGATTGACCCAAATACTACGCAACATGCGGGAAAAATTTTCTCTTTGTTATGCATCATGTTAATGTGTCTCTGAAACGAGGAATTTAGCAAAATTATTTAACGACTTGTCTTAGGACTGCAATATAAGGAAATATTTGAAAAGGTTTAATGAAACTCATCCTATGGCATCGTTAGCAAGTGGAATGTTCTCGAGAGAGAGCACATTTCAGCAATTTTCCGTCAGTAATTATATTAAGCATGAATCCCTTGCTCTTGTCCACAAAGACAATGTTAATGTTTTGCTCTACTACTAGCCTTTTCATTAAGTGTCTTTGTGCACAGCATGCAATGTTCGAATATTTCTACCAAGAGTTCTCTTTGACGGCTACATAGTAACCATTCCGAACAAATAATTATGAACTACTTCTAGTTAATTAAATTTGGATAGAATTTCAGTTAGCTAGAATACTTAATTACATAAAGGCATTCAGGGAATGTGGGTAGATGGAATATATAAGTTAGTGGTAGAAAATATTCATCGAAAGAATTTGACGCCCAACTTACAGGCTTACTGCGAATTGTACACTTTTTAAGTAAAATATAATTTCAATTCAAATTATATGAGAAGAAAATCCTTAAATGTTTCACCTCATGTTTTAAAACAATTATTTTATGAAACTTGAACATTTTACGACAATATTTTGTGTTACGACGTCCCTGATAACAATTTTTAAATTTACTACTCCATATTTCATTAAATTCGTGTGATATTATTCTGACTTTGTTTAATTCTGAACTAGATAATAACATATACCAATAATTTTAAAAATAACTTCTTTTTAATTCATTGTTTTACATTTTAAAATTGTCTGTAACAATTCTACTAACTGATATTCAAATTCAACAAATATTTAATCGAATAAAATAATTTCTTTTTTCTTTATTTTTCACACAAAAAGCGTACAAGTCAAGCTAATTAATTTCACAGTAGCACCCCTGGCGCAAGTGGAACCTATATCCCTTCCATGTTGCTATATTAACTTAAGGCTGTCATGTACAGCTTTTTCAAATTCTTAAACAACAGTGTGTGACAGCTGCTGATATTTTCAACTATAATTACAAATAAATTTGTTTGATTTCTTCTGACAGGGAAATTAAAAAACAACCGGAATTATAAAGTCAATTTTGTTAGCCATGTACGATATACAGATTAAATTGTCTAAAACTACCACCGTGAATTTTTCGAGAAGTGTTACCTGTCGGTGCGCTGTTTTCACCAAATGAAGTCAGACAATTATAGACCAAACAACGACTAATTATTGCAAAGTATATTTGAAGCACAAAGTTACATTTTTCAAATGGAACAATGCCTATTGACTTCAAGCATATAACCCTAGATGAGTTTAGAATGATATTTTTTTCACGATTCTAGGCCAAGTAGTGTACGAGATATTGTCAGCTCGGCCTTTCAGAATCTTTTTAGAGAATTCCCATCAATGTTTTACAACAGTACATCATATATGTTGGCATTTTGTCTACAATTTATGGAAATTATCAAAAGTATGTTACAGTTTATATCTCACCGTATACAGCACACTGGAAGCATTAATATCGCGGGTAGGTTACGGTTCCCAAAGGAAATAGGTTTATTAACTCCGTCAGTACTATCTGAGCTATCGATCCGTCTTGGAAAAGGGAAATTTTCTCTATGTGCTACATATTATTTGATTCATTTGAAAATATAGTTCAAGATTTTGAATCTACTATTTCGTAGTCTGATAAGATTGTGCAAAATGTATTTTCTTCAGCAACTTTGACTACAAATTTGGCATATTTAATGTCAAATTTCGGTAGAATATAAGGTGTCGAATTAGAATTTGGAACTGTCCTTCTGGAAAGTGCAGGACTTTCATTTAGTAACGCACTACAAATTGCGAAAGGAACAAAGTGATTAAAGCGAGCAAGGGAAAAGTGACTAAAACATTGCAAAACTGGAAAAAGTTCGTTTTTTTTTTCTAATGTAGACTATTCCACCTTTTCCAAGATAAATGTGAAGATTTTTATTGACAGGCTGCATAAGCATATAGGCGTGGAGAATAAATTTCTCTTTTGAAATTGTATAAAGTTGAATAAACTATTACCATAATATTTTATTTTTATTGTCGTCTTTAATTTCTATGTTCATATCGATTACATTGGCTTGCGAAACAATTGCTGGTTTTTCATAGTTTGTTATTAACCTTTTAAGTTATCATTGGTTTTTATTACTTTATTCTAAACACTGAAACTCATTCATATTCATACTTATCGGCATTTTTGGAGGATGGGAAATGATGGTAAATAAAGAAACTTTCTCGTGCCAAGCCGAAAACCAAACCTGGGATCTCTGGGTTTAGAAGCTAGTAAACTGACCACTAGACCACAGAGGTAGTTCATAAAAATTTGAATAAATGCTCTTTTTTATAATGTCATGTTTGTGTATTTGCGTCATATTTAAACATGACTAGTTATAAATGCATGCATATTTCTAAATCTTTTAGATACTTGAAATACGCCATTACTTATAAGCCATAACTTCGCTCAGTTCGTTGTTGCATACAAATGTTTCAACTTTACAGTGCTGTATATTTGCTGACATTATTGTTGACCTTAGAACCCGCAATGAAATTTATTCAATCTTATGTATTTGCAGTTGTAATACCCAGGGTAGGTTTACAGTATGCGATAGTAATACTTCTTGTTCTTCGTTCATTTTCAAATTCTGGAATAAACAGTAAGTGTAACTCGTATTATTTTTGACAATATCTTCCAATGATAAATAGTTTCTATTCGCTTTCATTATCCCGTATTTACCCTATCTCTTATAGAGAAGTATACCTACTGCTACCCGGGGTCAGGTGCCTATCGAGAGAGCCCATTCGGTGAAACCCCGCGTGGTGGCAAGTCAAGCGCGGAGATAATATGTGCGGGTCATGGAGCTGGGAAATGCCTAACGTTTGTCTTTGAGGGATACGGGAAAAAAGACGAAAACAACTCATCCCAACCAAGAGTCGAACTGAGGCTTGCAGAATTATGAAGTGGACACGCTAGCCCTCAGCTATGTGTCAGTGATAACCGCTAGGTAAGTTGTATTACGCCGGTTGGTGCTAGTCCGCAACTCTGCCGTCAGCTCGGATGTCGTCGTGGTAGAAATGGCGGATCCAAGTCAAGAGTCAGCGCCACGCGTTACTAATGCTTCTCAGTATATGAAAGCAGGCATTCTTCTTATTTTCCTCATACACTAGGATCATGTCGGCTTTTTCAGCATTGTTAAACACTACAATCTTCTCTAGCACTTCGAGCAAATCCCACTTCTATGACACATTTCGACGTACAGAAAGGGGCGTCTAATTTTACTTCGAGTAAATGCAACAAAATGTAAAAACTCAAGCGTACACAAATGGTCGCTGTAAGTGGGAATGTAAGGTATATTTCCAGTCAAAGGGGTTGGAATACCCGTGCTCTATATATATCTTGTAAACTAGTTGGCCTAGAATCGTGCAAAAACCGCATTTACATTCTAATCTATAAATACCGTTCCATTTGCAAAAATGTAACTTTGTGCAGAAATACACTTTCTACTAATGGTTGGAATCATTATATGATATGAACTATATTGAAAGTCGTTGTCTGAACTTCAGTTTGATGAAAATTGTGAATCACTAACGCCAATTATTTCACAAATATTCGCGATGGTAGTTTTAGGTGATCACTCTGTATATCCGAAGCCAAATGTTGCGCGATATTCAAATGTTCCACCGATATAAATTGTATCCCATTGACATAGGGATTGAATTGCTCAGCAGAAGGCAACATTATTATATAGGTTATGAGATATTATGAGTTTTGACTAGAATGAGTTTAAATTCATTCACTCCAAAAAGTTTATTGCCTTTTCAAAATGTTTTGATAAAATTGTCATGTCCTTTCTGTTGTATACGTTTCGACAAACGTTACAAATATCGCGTTTAGTTTCTCATTACCGCTAATTGTCTGGAAGATTATTTATGAAAAGTCCTCTTCAGTCTTGCTTTCTATATACTTGCTAATAGTTTTTCTACAGCATGCCACAGTGCATAACCAATAACCAATTGTATTTCAAAGTTCCATATTCAGCTTCCTTTTCGCATTATATCACATATTACAGTACCCATACTATGTGTCTACGTACAAAATTGTGGTACTACTAATATCATTCCATCAATGTTTCATCGATTACGTTCAGTTTGCATTTTACATGCACTCCACTACAATGCACTAAGTTGATTAATTACCCGCTTTGAATTCAAAGACAGACCCACAAGCACAAGTGTTTTTTTTTCGGTTTTTATTACTGTTCGTTCTATTGATTCTGCGTTGCTGACTGTGATAGTTGAGTATGAAAATAGCAAAAACAGGAGAAATAATATTTTTGTTCCACTTGAGTGTTTTCATGAATATGCAACCCAAAAACACTAGAAGTAGATTACTGCATACATCAAAAATAAAAAATAGGTACGATAATTAAAACCGAAACACTCACCGCACACATTCGAGAGCGCGGTTTCCGGGTTTTATTGTTTAACAGTCTCCCCTCGAAATGAAACAATGCAATTTATTCGGACTGTGAATGTAATTTATTCTCTAAGAAGAAGAAGAAAATTACTTGTGGTGCGAAGCTACGTTCTTACAGCTTAATTAGGTTTGCCGAGTAAAATGGCTTTCCTAAGACACCTCGTGGTGTACATTTCGCGCAGTTACAGCCCAAAAGGAACTGTTGTATTTCGTGTCATCTGTAACGCCTGAGAAAATGAGGATCATAGTTGAGCTATATTGTGTAGTGAGAAGTACCTTCCCACTACTCACTGTACATAATCTAAACTCCTGATTGATTTTAGAATGAAAGTATTTGCAAATTTTCCCACGCAATAACACAGATATAGTGCATTTTATAATCAATATTCTATATCAGTGTTAAACAATCGGATAGCTGTTACCTATCTATAAACGAAGAAAAGCGTTTATTATAGATATAAGGACAGTCCGGATATTCAGTTCCTTTACACAGAAATAAGCGAGGAAACAATATTGTTTCTATAGCCAGAGAAGTTGTTGAAAAAAAGCGAAATGGGCAGCGCATGTACATCCCCATAAATAAAGCAATACTTATGTTAAAATATTTTTCAAGCTGTTAATAATAATGTAACGGGAACTGACTTAGTGCCACTGTATAAACCAAGAGTTGGTACCTATAACTTAAACTGTTCTACATTCCCTTACACTTTATAGCCTGGTCTATCTTTGTATCATTTAATCTTCAAAAACTATTTATGTTTAGAACTGCACATTGAGCATATACGTGTATGAATATATCCTAATCTCAGCTTTCGAATTAAATGGTGAGTTTCTATTTCGAAATCACGCATTATTTAATAGGGAACTACTTGACAGTAATACTTTACTTCTCATGAGTCATTTAATTCTATATTTGGCTGGAACTTGAAGCGTCCCTTTCCTTTTACGACTAGGGACCAGATTCAACAAAAGGGAACAGAATTCTCATTTACTCTTCTTAGCGAACGCTTTACTGCCTTATGAATACGTGCGCGAACAGACTGGGAAAGCAGTGCTTGCTGGAAGCAACTCCACAACTATATAGGTCACGGATATCCATGGCACTTGGAATGAGACTGCATATATGAACTTGTATTTCGGAAGAAAATATAAAATTACCGTGGAGAGCTGCAATAATGAACATTAAAATGAAAGTTATAATAACGAAGCCAAGTCATTGTTCTTAGGTATTATGAAATATTAATGAAGCTCTTATTCCGTGTGCAATGTCGAATCTACTCGTAGAAGTTTAGGGTAAACAGAATAAAGAAAAAATAATCTCCTTTTGTTCCCTAAGCAAATAGTATTTACATGTTTCAAAACTGAGATCTTCGCAATAAATTCCTGGTTATTTCAGCTATGGTTTATATCTTTATGTTAGTTAAATTCGGCCCTATCTTACATATTTAGATTCAGCTTTGACATCTAGTTTGTGGCTGAATGTTCTGCATATGTACCTTGAGCTTTATCGAGCTAATGATGAAAATGATAACGCTATACATTACTTCCCACTTATTTACAGAAATGCTATGTTCTATTGGAGTAGGCGGCTGCATAGCTTATTCGGAAACTCCTGTTTCTGCTACCTGCTGCTCCATCTACAGCTTCATTCCATCATCTAACATAATGCGGTGTGCGGCTTTCTTCTACTGCGCAAGTGCGAAACTCTAATGCCGCAGTAAATTATGCGCTTTTCTGGCTCAGAATTCTGAATATTTTATGCCACTTTTTGTTTTCCTATACCGTGTTGTTATTATTTTTATATAAGGTGAACTTCTTTTGTGAACTTTGAGGCAAGGTAAAAGGCGTATTACTGATCATATGCATATGTTTTGAAATCTTCTCACAATTGTATTCATATTGTTATTGATAAAGGAAAGCGTTGCAGAAACCAACTTCTCTGATACAACACTGTGTGTGTATCCTTACATCTGATTAGACTCCTGTTGATCCTTCATGGAATCATTGATGCCTTTCATAACAAATTACTTCAGTGAAAAGTCATTCTTTGCACAAATTTTTTCTAAAAATCGCTTTATATACTTTAATGTAATACGATTATGATAATTGCAATTATGTAAGAATACATTACAATAAATAGGAAAATATTTTTAAAAATGTACATTTATATCCTTAAATTTTCTAAACGAGTAATGAGAAGCTTTAAAACTATATAGGATTTTAACCTTTGAGTTAAATCATAGGGGTTTGTAACAGCGAGAGTTCTTTAAATGGGGGTGCACGATCAAGGAAATTTGGAGAACAGTTGGTTTGGATTTCATCTCCTAGTATTATGCACAATTCTTTCCCTGTCCTCCTAGCACATTGCAGTTTGACTTCCTAAAATCCCATCTTAAAGGCTCTATCGTATGTTCCAACATGTAACCAGTGGCCCGCTTTGTTCAAAGTCCTAGA
This sequence comes from Metallyticus violacea, assembly GCA_030762175.1. Classification (NCBI taxonomy): domain Eukaryota; kingdom Metazoa; phylum Arthropoda; class Insecta; order Mantodea; family Metallyticidae; genus Metallyticus; species Metallyticus violacea. The sequence continues at coordinate 96,959,868 of CM060846.1, read as the reverse complement.
ATGTCACTTGTTTTCTTTCGCCTTCTGCTTAAGCTTTATTTCTTCTAATATTTCTTGGTTTATTTATTTTTACTATCTGTAGCCCTTTTGAAAACACGTATACCCACACACAATTTGAAAAAAACAACTTTTTTTTTCTATCTCTCTTTCTCATTGGCCTATTTTTGCCGAATATGTAATTGTTTGGAAACTTAAGATTCTACAATGCTTATCATAACAATTGCACATATTGTCTTGCCTAAGTTTGTTACTTCACTATTCCCTTTGAGCATTAACCATCTTTGGTGATTTCTAAGGATAGAAAGTTGTAAATTTCCATTAATTTCACTTGTGCTTCTTTTCTTTTAAGTCATTATTTTCGCTATCATTACCTCAGTTCTAGTTACTCCTTTCTTTGGCGAGTTTCATTTTAGCCAATAGTAATCTAAAAGTTATTCTACTCATCTGCAAGAATGGCGGTATAATTCGCATACCTGAGATTGTTTATGAGTCATCATCCTATTTACTTTTATATTTTATTCTTCTAATCGTGTTGATTATTTGCACATTATTTTGACTTTAAGGAAATATGCACAATGTATTCTTGTCTTAGAAACTATTCTGTATCTACAAATTGTCCATTATGCAGAATTTTTTTTCAAAATTTCCAGAACGTCCACTTTTGGAAATATAACCCACTGTTATGGTCAACACTTTCAACTGCATTGCTATGTTCTACAGTGAGGTTATTTCAGATACGGGCTGACATAGCATGGCTCCTTACTGGGAGAAGCCAGTTTCTAAGGCCATAAATTGGAAATGCAATTAGTAGACTTTTTAGCCAGTGCTTGTGCGATCGTGTGTTACTCGGTGCTTTTAATGTGTGATTATTATTGCTAATTGTTCTTTGTTAGTTATTCCAGTATAGTCATGAAGAACGAGTTTCTTTGTTCGTTATAAGTGTATGTGAAAACGGATTCTTGCAGATAATCGCAAGAAAATTTCCGGGCAATCATGTTCCAAGTAGAAAAACTGTTAGTCAATTTGTTAAAAAATTACGAAAGACAGGATCTCTCAATGCTAGGAAATCGTTACGAACCGCCATGTTCTTACTGAAGAAAAGCTAAATATAGCACGGGAGTTTCCTATGTAGATGCTAGCAATTTATTGCCGCTGAGGGCCATCTTTTTCAAAGTCTCTAATAACAAATGTTTGTTCTTTTTATTAAAACAGTATAATTGTATGATTTCAGTGAAAATATAAACATTAAAGTAAAAATACTAACTTTTCGCGTGGCGACTCTATCTCCCCTTTTCCAGTTGAGGCGACTGCTCTTCCCCAGTAAGCAGCCGTGCTCAGGCAGACTCAAATAATCTCACTGTACAAAGCATAAGTACTTTTCTTAAACATGCCGTACGGAAATCATTGGTGTCACTATCACGGCCAACAATAATAAGTTGGAAGCAATGTACTTTGACATACATCGCATCCCGCTCTTGAAAAAATGATTGCTACAAAAATCAGCTAAATAACTGTCATAAAGTTATCTTGCTGTAATCCATCGCACTTTGTTCATCTACGTTGCACTGCTCCCAATATGATTATTGCAATGTTTGTCCACATCCGAATTTGGATGGACAAAATTACAAGTATGATTCACTGTAAAGCGCTCAAAACTCACTTCTTATATTATTATTATTATTATTATTATTATTATTATTATTATTAATATTATTATTATTATTATTGGTTTCATTTATGGACACTCAGAAATATTTTTTTGTAATTAATGTCCCATTCAATTCAGGGCATGAAACAGCCGATAAAATTTGCTTTGATGCCTCTTCTTTCAGGCTTTAGGTTTTTTACGTGCCACAAATCTATCACCAGGGACCAATGGATTTATTTTATTCCCGAAGGAAGCCATACATAGTATTTTTACGCCGAAAAAAACATCGACACTAGCCCGGTTGGAACTTGCAAACTTGGACAAGTATACCAACGGGACTAACTAACTCTTAGCTTTTATAACGTTTCGAGCAATTCGTGTACATCGCTAGTTGCTTGGAAGTATCCTAAAATAAAGTTACAGCACAACGATTAACCCTTTTGTCTCGAAACGAACTTCATTTTCATCGAACATCCCTTACCACAACATCGAGAACCGTAAGAACGATATTTCTTAGAATACAAAGCATATGTTTGCAAATGTTGAACACTTTCTGACTCTGAGCTAGCACGTGATCAATATACAACACTCTATTTTCAAAAGTATAATTGACATTCTGAATCCGAATGCTAATCTAATAAGGATGGCTCAGGCGTTAATGTTCGGGACTCTAATTCGGAAAGTCTCGGGTTCAATTTGCTTGGAGCTGGTCATTTTTATCGTTGTTTATAATGTTCGCTCAGGCGAATTTTGGAACGAATCTCTTCATTTTCCGCTCTCGCATTTCATATAATGTCATTCCGCTGGTTCTGTTGCAGCGTCGAAAGTGCCCGAGCAAGATGGGCTGGTGCGGTGTGACGGTGGCTTGCGATTTGGAAAAGTTTCTGTCCTGACTTCTGGCATGGTAGTGGCCTTTCTGGAGCTCGAACTTCTTGGAGGGAATGCTTCTCCTACGTCGAGGTGTTCTATGTGGAACAAAGTTAGGGACCCCATCTGATGTCCATTACTCAACGCCCATGGATACTGGCCGCCCCTCAACTCATCCTTTTCTTGCGAAGGTGCCCCCATTAGAGTCATAGGCACAAACGGCCAGAACCTGAGCAAGGCCGAAATAACGAAATATCCTCCTTTAACCTTATTAATCCAATGCATAAAATGCCAGCTGTAAAAATTGAACCAATTGGAATACAAAAGTGTTCTGAAGTACAAATCCCTAAATTAATAGCAGCATAACACATACTTATAAAGTGAATAAAATGGAGGAACGGTGGAAGAAAAAATGGTGTTCCAGTACATTTCCTAAGCTAAAAAAACTTCGTTCTCTTGGTGCCTGAGCCCATCTGCACTTCATTATTAAACGCAACCTATGGGTACCTATCACATCTAATCACTCCAGCTTTTGAATCGTCATCGTGTCGACTGGATGCTAGAAACAAGTTGCACTCTGTGTGTCTTCTGCATGGGGTTCTATGCATCTCAACTCTGCACTATCTTTTGTTCCTTGTCTTCTCATAACATTTTAAACACCTGATCTAATATCAGTTCCATTCTCATCATACATTTACACCAAAATTCTCACTTTTCTTCAGTCTTTACGATTTTCGGTGCTTGTCTCTGGGGCTACCTGCCGTCTCATATCTAGGACTGCCGGTCACGGCAGTTTTCAATATTGCTCGAAGGGTGTTTATTTGAAGAATGCAGCATCTAACAAATATTGCATTGAAAATGCTAATGCCATTAACTGTATTGTGTATACCTATGTAATTACCCCTGGTGAAGTGGAAAATTAGACCCTACGTTCAGGTAACTTAAATAAATGTGCATATTTATATAATATGGTGAGGTTTTAAAAGCAGTTTTAAAAGAGCCTTGTCGTACAACATTACGTAAATGACGATTTCATGATAACAGCCTGTGATGGACTCACTATAACTTCCTTTCACACCCTCCCGTTGATGCCAAGACGAGCTTAAACATTGAAAATACGCTGGAAAGGAAAAAAAAAACCCAGATTCGACCATATAAACGTACCTTTGCAATATGAAAGAAGAATAGTTTACAGTTTTAGTGTACTTTATTGTACAGTAATAAATTAATGTTCCATCACATATGAAATATATCCCAACTCAAAACACCAACAAATACTTGGAAAAAGTAATTCCGCTGTTAACTTCCAAATCGTATAAGCGTATTTCAGCAATACATTCTAAATTCTTTGAATACTGAAACATTGAATGCTCGATACTATAAAACGGCCATACTTTAAAATTTTGCCACATTTACTATACAACGTTTTATAAAATTCTTGTCAAATATTATTAGAATACAATAATTTAATAAAATCTCCCGCTTATAAAATGAATAACAGACTTTAAATGTTGCCCATTAGTTAAAATGAATTCAACACATTGACTTAGAAATACACGTTCCCTCCTAAATTAAAAGTATTTAAAAAGGAAACCTTAATCCATTATAGTACAACACAAATAATAATTTTAATATGTAATGTTTTAAAGCGACATTTTTACCTGTCACTGAGTCTATGTGTCGAGAAATGCCCAGAACCTAAAAATGTCGATATAAGAGCATCTATACATCCCACCCTTCCGGAGTCTTCTTTCTGTTTGTCTAGGAAGGAACAAAGAACACTCCAGCCAAAAGACTACAATCTCTTTCCCAACTCGAACGGATAACAAACAAGGTCTACATGGTAAACCATGAGGACATGGCTAGGAAAGGTAAAGAGGGCAGGAGAGTCGTTGGGCTACAAGGAATGAGCGCAAAACAGCACCACATCGAAAAATTACTCAACTTATACTTACCTACAACAGCACTGTAAATTTTGTGACACTTTACATAATACAGCGTAAAAGCTGCTTTAGGTGAATATTTTGGAACTTTAGCTATACTTTATATTTGTCGTATATAATATTACAAAACTTACCTTCCCATTTCTTGTTGAAATTTCTCCTAGACATTGATATTGTATTAAGGTCATTCAATGAGTAAATTCCCTAATGCGGATAAAACATTAAACTCACTTTTTATTATGAAGTAACATCAGTAATATATTTTAAGCTATTTTTTTTCAGATAATCACCACCTTTATCCAAGAATTTCGGTATTGCAGTGCAAGATTTTGCACACCTTATCTATGCCATACCGCATCCTATTTGCGCAGTCATCTGTTCACTGTAGAATTGCATTTTATCGCCATTTTCATATTGCTGGCCTCTGAAGTACTTCTTGAGTTCAGTGTAACAATGGAAATCACTCGGAACAAGGTTGGAAGAGTAATGTGGGTGGCAGAGAATTTCCCGTTTAAATTTACTAAGCAAGTTCTGGTTCTTTCAGATGAATGTGGGTAGAAATGTTCGGGGCGTTTCTGTTTGATTGCGCCTCTAATTTGCATCAGCACCTCAGTATTCATTGTGGTTCCGTACAACAACTAATGAACCAGCAATACTGTCCCAGAGCACTGCAACCCACCTTCCGCTGAGTTGTTCGTCATGGTCATTTTCACGTTCCTCCATGAACTATGCTAACCAACGTCGAACCATCTGAATACTCATACACCCTTCTCCATAAACAGAGTTTAATTCACGATCATATTCTCAGCAGTCTCGTTTTTTACTATCGGACACGCTTTGTAGTGGCACCTTCATGACACTGGGTTAACTACTGCCAATGTAATGATACTACTTCAAAACTGCTATAATTTTCTAATAAAATGTCTTATCCGTGAAATTTAGTTGTTGTTTGTTATTCAGAGCAAGCAAACTTACTTATTGGATGATCGTCGTATTTACGTCTGCTTACTGAGTGTTGAAGTTGCTCCCAATTGGAATCGTGCACATTATTTCATAGATCAATATTCCTGGGAATAGTCTCCAGACCAAGTGACACATGCTTCCCTATCTAAGTCGTACATTCAGAAGTATAATGATTTATAATAAAAATGTAAAATAAAGTAACTCTTAGAAGAATATAGTTAAAAATTGCGAGAACTAGAGAAACAAAAATTTATAAAACACTTAAATAGAAACACCAATGTAGTAATATTTCCAGCAATTTGTGTTCTTCAAAGGCAGAAGACAAGGCTACTATTTAAGTGTTTTATAAATTTCTGCTTCTGTAGTTCTTATTCTAGCTAATATATATATAATTTTAAAATAAAATGAATTGGTGAATCTCCATGCATCATTCTTCAGTAGTACTGAGGAACAAAAAGAGGATTCCGTGACTGCAGAAATGGACAACAAGAATGTACTTTTCGTTTTATCTTTCCTCGCACGTTTACCTAGTCTGAAGCTGGCAGGCCGCCTATTGCCGCTGATAAGGCCGGTTAGTGCGTGTTTAGGACTGAAACGGTGAGGAGTCACTGTGTTATTGCGTTTTACTTCTCTGTTTGCCGTGGTTCAAATATTTAATACAAGACAAAGAATTTTATTTTCTGCAACCTTTTAATAAATTAATCAGCTGTTCAGTATCAGGCAACATTTTAAAACGTTTTCTATCTTTTAAAAGCAAATCTACAGTAGTAAAATAGTGCTTAATTTCAAAACAACAGTATCAGAGTTGGACAAGAAAATAAGACTTGGACGTCATGTGTTAATAAAGGGAAAACTGGATGATATCGCTGCTCGAGTAGAACAATCATTGCGAAAATCTCTTGCTCAGTTTGCATAACAAGCGGGAATCAGCCGAATTCAGCACATTCTGCTAAAAATTGTTAACCCCCCCCCCCCTACAAGGTTACTGAAGTGCATGTATTACAGTTCATTGACTCGGGAAGAATATGTTTCATCTTCCGTGAAAGAGATAAGCGCATTTTCAGTACCTTGCAGATTGCGCAGCGGACGATGTGGACAACTACGCGGTGTGTTTCTGGTTGCCGTCCCGTTCCGCGTGCGGTGAAAAACAAAACGAAGACCCTAAATAATTGTACAGGAATCTATTTATGTTCTCTAGATTTAGCGAAAAGATTGAGCTGTGATGAAAAAAAGTAAATTATCCAAAGAATGTTCACAAAAACTTCTGAGTATCTTAATTTGTTGGAACTAAGTAGGTATTATACGACATATTCATGTATTCCAGTAAATGATAAGAATATAATTTATATGACCACAGTCAATTGTTGATTACCAATTTTATACTATTAATTGAGCTCTGGTTAAGTTTCCCTCACTTGCGGCTCTGCTCGTAGGAATGCACAACACTTGCCTACAAGCTTTTTCATATGAATTCTTAATTTAATACATAGCCTACGTATACCTTTGAAATTCCCATAGCCTCAGCAATTTCACGCGCTTTTTCTTGGGTCACCTATTGTCATGTCATGTATTTGTTCAACGAATTCTACTGTTGTACTTTTTGTACGTCCTTCATATGGGTCGTCTTCAAAACTGATACAGTTATGTTTAAATTCAGCATAACATTTTAAATCATTCAAAATTCAGAAGAAAGACCATAAGCTATTATACATTTTATACGGATTTTCGTTAAATCATTTTTACAAAAAAATGCATCACTGCTGCATACTTAATTTTGTTCATTCTATGAAATACCACAATAAATCTGCTTTATTAAATAAACTGTTTGAAAGAACGACCTAGATTTCAAATTAATACTTAAGATAGATGTACCAACTAATTTCATGGTCAACTATAATCGAGACCAAGAATTTTTCAGGACCCCTCTTAAAGACTTGTGGGAATGGTTTTCCCTTATTTCAATATTTTTAATGTAAGGTAGCTATTAAGTTCAGTTGTTAATAAGCAGAAGTTTCTATAGTCGCTATCTACATTTTCTTTACAGAATTCTGAATGGAACAGTTATATCCCTGTTCAAATTTAAACAAATAATAAAATTAAACATCTCCGCAGAATGATATCCTTCCAATATTCTTGAGTGAAAAAGGAAGCGAAGCAAGAAGAAAGAAACAGAAAGCATACTTCTTGCCTCAGATTTGAATACTCTGTAGAGAACAACCCGTTGAGGCTTATGTAAAGAAGAATACCTCTCTGAGCTTCTCCGTTTATCCATATTCATGTTAGAACTTGTCTATTTGCTGAGTGTGATGAGTTGTAAATAGAGAATCCTCATCATAATGCAAATTACTTTGCTTTGCAAAGTGCTAATTAGGAGAGTAACTGAGAGGAGGACATCGCGAACATATCTAAGAGATAATTCTACAAGTCCAGTCCGTCTTTGGAATAGCGGCGGCTCGATGAGTGAAATCAATTCTTTGGCAAAACTGCAGCCGTTCTGCCGCTTTGCACAATTTCTTACACATGGAGATACAGAGCTGACTGTATTGAACAAGATAATAGAAAAATACAATGTACAGACCTTAAGCGTCTTCTGCATAATTTGAAAAATGTAAAGTTATAAGGATAAACTTATTAATAGAGATCGCAGTTTCCAATTTAGGATTTGTTTCCCTGCAGTTTTTATTCTGGTCCGAAACTGGACTTAAAAGGGATAATGTCAGGTAATTTTATATTTTGAGAAGTGAGGTAAGATTTACTATCCCAATGTATTTAAATCCTTTGAATGTTTGCAACAAACTAAGTATTTATGTTAAGAGTTTTCTGAGCTTCTTAATTTAATCCACGGCTAGTGTCGTATATCGTCCCAGAAGTTAGTAAAGATTTAGAGAGATATAAGAAATTAACATTTGTTTCATTTTCATTGGCATACCGTGAATGCAGGGATGTCAATACCTCCGTCGTAAATACATGAAATTATTTAATTTATTTGGAATCATATAGGAAAATTTGGAGGCCATAGCCTGCCGGGAGTCAAACCTTCGGTTGTCTTCCCGATGCTCTTATAGTACAGATCAAGCTTTGTTGGCCTTTTTGCCTGGACCAGCCGTTTCTTTATCTTACGTTGATATGATACAAGAGAGGAATGGGGTGCATCAGAGTTCGCTCAGGAAAGCAACATTGTCACGTCTCTTCAAATTTTTTCGGTGGTAATAGAGATCGAGTATGGATGTGAGAGTAAATAAGTTATTAATTTATTCATTATTTATTGATTAAGTCACCTTCAGATGTCCCAATATGACAAACAGAAAATAATTCGTATTTTTGCTCACTCTTTGATGCACGAAAGTACAGTGGCAGATTACCAGGTATCGCTTAGTAGTGTGTTCTGTTTAGACGAAAGCGACATTCGGAACTCTGTGGGATGGGAGGTATGTCTCGCACTTTACCATGTGCTACCCTACCATGATTCTCCCCATCTGAGTCTACCATACCCTGGAGATCTCTAAAGTTATCTGGATGCAGGAATTTTAAGCGAATTTCAAGGTATAATAGACTCAGATGGGGAAGAGTAATGACTATGATCTAACAAGGTCTGGTAGAAGCGACGGCCCGGCAACCCGAAGATCTGTAGTTCGAGTTCAGGCAGTGACCTCCAATTTTTCCTATCTATCTCTAATTCCAAACCTTACCTTAATACACGGATTATGTAAACAATATCACATTTCAAAATTTTCAGTTTAATATCCACGATGTTAATTATAGCTACAATTCTTGTAATTCCAAAGCAAGTAAATTGTTTATGGGATGAATGAGTGTTAAACATGGCTGACCTCACACTAAGTAAAAACGTTTGGCTAGGTTTCAGCCCTAAGATATTAAATATTCGTGCGGATAAGTTTTGTAAAGTTAGCCATCAGAAACTAATTTGCAATTCTTCGTGTAATATTAATTTTAAATCTGTACAGTATTTGGAACACTTTAAAACGAAAACATTTCAAACTCCATACCGTTTTGTTTTGCTGTATAATTTTATAATTGGTGCTACTAGTAAGGGAGATAGTGTTCTGTTTCAAAATGCACTCTAATTGCAAGGACAAGAAGAAGTTCAATAGGATAGTTTCTCATAAAACAGTAAGGAAGCTTCATTATTTCAAATTTAAATAACATCCATTATGACCAACCTTCTATATTTTCTAAAGAAATCGTTTCTGCTAACTTTGTTACTGGATCAGCTGAGGCGGCCGTGTGCAACGAAGAAACTAAACATACGGTACATAATGAAGTGCGTAAGCCAGCACTGTATGCCATTAGAGGTGGGATCTGGCAAAAAGCCTGGCCTATAAATAAATCGATTGCTTGCATATAGGTCGTAAAGCAAGAGTCCATCAATGTATGCATAATCGAATTCATTGTCGATGTCATCTTATTATTGCTTCATTATTTCGATTGGAGTTCTGACTGGTAGTTATTTTATATTCATTCCCAACTCAGTGACAAAACACCTCAGACGAGTATCTGTATTTCTCTGTATGTAGTGTTCTCCTTTTCTATTTTTCATAATTTGTATTTCGTGATTTGCAGAAAAAGACTATCTCTGGGCTATAAGGCATTTTCTGTAATTCTATTTGTCCTCACAGTTGCTTGAAAATAATATAGTGTTATTTTCAGGAAGCTTGTACACCAACTTGGTTGTATATTTATATCCTACCTCGAAGTGAAAGCGAAAAGCGTTCTTTACATATTTAATTATTTATCCTACTGGACACCTTAGTTATCGTGTGCATATATAAAACTTTTAGCATTTATTCAGGCACTTTTTAATGCGAATTGTGTTAAGAAAGCTATTAATTATATTTTGGCAAATGCAACTTTATAATTACAAAACATAAATCACGGTGTAAGGCCCATTGAATTATTATATCATTGCTTAAGGGCGCAAAACAGCTATGGTCATTAGCGCGTAAGGCCATTAAAGAGAAAAAATATAATTTAACTTTACTTAAGATAATTTATGTAAAAATAATAAATAAATAAATAAATAAATAAATAAATAAAATCTGTACACGCCACTCTGGTACGTGGTTTCCTAAACCAGGGCGTGTATGTCAAATTTTCCATTTATTATTATAACTATACAATTCAATAATCTTTTAATACATTATTTTACAGATTTTCCTAATAACTAAATTAAAATAATATAATAAAATGCCAAGAAAAAACTAAAAATAATTCAATTAAACCAAAATATAAGTTTACTTAACTACTTCCCAAATTAATCTTCCAAAATCCACAAAAACTACCAAATTAACAATATTACTGGGAGCCAGCTGGTAGCCAGCTATTCTATCCTTTAAATTTATTTTATTACTATACAACTATACTACTACTAACCACTGGTTACCAAAGGTATGTACTGGTATCCAGTACTTCGCAGAAATTCTCTTAAATTAAACATTTTACTTAATTGTTTCAAACCTCCTTAATTTATTACAATCATAATACTATCCTTCTCTTTAACAACTTACTTCACTTAAAGTTCATTTAGCATTATTAATATTTTCTACTCATTTCATTTATTTGTCCCAATACTTGAACTCATTAATTACTATCACCTCGCTTCCACCATATCACTTTCCATTTATTCTTCGCAACCATCCCTTCTTCCATCTCGCTTGATCCTCATGATCCCCTGGTTGCACTATTTCTCGCGTTCTGCTCCTCCTCTTCGGACACCGCTTCTCCATCCTCCATCTCCTCCCGCGGCTCATTCCCGCGTATCTTCAACACCTTTCCATCTCCTTCTGTAATCTTCCTTCTTCCACCTTCTTCCCGGTGCCAAAACTCTATTAGGTAAAAGTCTTCATCTTCCTCCTCTCTACTTCAGGTTGTAAATCAAAATTATCCCTGTCTATTATAAATGTAGATATTTTCATTTCCATCATTCCCTTCCTCCTTACTTTTATATTCTCCTTCTAATATTCCCTTCCTGTTGATTTAATTAAAGTTATCTTGTATATTTTCTATTCTTGTTAAGTTATTTGTGTTTGGGGGTTGTCTTTGCATACGTATGCGTTCTGATCTTCTTACCTCGTCCTCAGCTTTTTCATTACTTCTTATTATCTGCTCTTGCGGTATTATCTCTTCCCCTGCTGGGTTACTTATTTTGAATGCGGCGAGCTCGGTATTTATATAGGCTCTTATTTCTAAGTATATGTGCCACCTGCTGGCCACTTAAAATTTCCCTTTCTTCTCTCACATGTTCTAAATAGCGTGTACATTCAAATAATATGTGCTCTGGGTTATCCTGTGTTTTACAAAGTGTACATATATCGTCCTGCGTTCTATTAATTTTTTCCAATAAGTTTTGTAAGGCCCGTGTCCTATAAGGTAATGGTATCATGCCTTTGGTAGGTTGTATAAATTTTAGTTTTAATCTCTCAAAAATGTTGCTAAATAAGTCTAAAGCTCTCCTGCCTGCCTTGGCATTTTCCCATTCACGCTGCCATTGCTCTTTTAATTTAATTTCCTTTAAGTTGGTGCAGTGACTGCCGACTATTAAATTTACTTTCTCCAAGTTTCCTTTCTTCAATCAATAAACAGCGCCTCTTAATTTAATCAATAAGTCAATTGACCATATTCCTGTGACTATTAAAAGGGTCAAGGTGGGTGAGGTGCTTAATGCCCCTGTAAATCTTAATGACACCTTCCTCTGAAATCTTCTTAATAGAGTTTTTATTTGGACATCCTTCATCCTCAGAGCCCAGACCCCTGCTCCATACGTCATTATTGAAGCAAAAATGCTCATGTAGTATGCTGTAATGATGTTTAATGGAATTTTAAAATTCAACTGAACTAATCTTGCTAATTTCATCATAATGTTTTCGGATTTTTTTCCGTACGTATTCAGTATGTTTCCTAAAGTTTAGTCTTTCATCTAAGTAAATTCCCAAATATTTTGCTTCTTTTTGGCGTCTTAATATTTTTGTTGTTGTATTTTATGCTTGGATCTCTTATGAGATTACCTTTCATAAGCATGTAGCCTGATTTAGTGGGTGCGACTTGGAGTTTAGTTTTACTATAACTTTTTTTTTGATTGATTGATTGGTTTATTTATGGACGCTCTTTAACATCTCAGGTCATCAGCGTCCCATTCAACTCAGGGAGTGAAACGGCCGACAAATTTTGCTCAGAGGCCTCTCTTTCAGGCTTGAGGTTCTTTTTCGTGCCGTAAATATACGACACGGGATCCACGGCTTTACTTCCCTTCCGAAGGAAGCCATACTTAGGATTTTTACGCCCGAAAAAATCCATCGGTCCTGGCCGAGTTCGAACCCATGATTTTGGGTTTAGGAGGCCAGTATGGTAACCACTACACCACCAGGACCGACTTTACTATACCAATTACTTAACTTATTAGTTAATTTATTTGCTCTTCTTTCTATATCTTCCGTATTGTTTCCTTCTATTAGAAATAAAACATCGTGGGCATACGCTATGGTTTTTGCCACATTTTCATCGTTGTTTAGTTCGTCTAAAAGAGTTTCCAAAACTGTATCCCAAAGAATTGGTCCTAGGATCGCGCCTTGGGGACCCCCGTATTTATATGCCTGTAAATTGTTTCTTCAGTACCTTTTTCATGAACCCTTCTGTCTTTGCAGTAATCCATTAATATTGCATATAGGCATTTAGGGAGATCTATTTCCTGTAACCTCTCAAATAGTACCGGCCATTATAAATTATCGAAGGCGCCGGAAATATCAATTAGAATTCCAATTACGTCTTTTCAATTTGAGTTATTGGCCATTTCTAATAGGTGGTTAATTGCGTCTTGAGTCGATTTTCCTTTTCCAAAATTGAATTAATTGTTGTTCATACCTGTCATGATCCTAAATTCTTTTAATCTTTTACAGACGAGTGCTTCTAAGATTTTGCAAGAGTATTTAGGAGACATATAGGTCTGTATGATTTCGGCTCCTTAGGATCCTTGCCGGCACTTTTCTTTAAGATAATAACTTTTGCTGCTTTCCAGCAATAGGGAAAGCGCCCTTGCCATATACAGTCATTAAAAAGTCGATATAAGAACAGTGTAATTTTATCTTCCAAATTTATCAGAACTTCATGCATTACTCCATCCGGGCCTGCTGCTTTATCCCTTTTTAGCTTATTTATAGCTAACTTAATTTGCAACATATCAAAGGGGTAGATTAGTCTATTATTTCTATATATGGTGTTCATATCTACTCTTTTTTTAATGTGCTGAATATTATCCATGCTCTTATGGTATATCATAAAAAAATTCTTCTTGAAGGGGTGAATCATATTGTTAAAGGTAAAATAATTTTTTTTTGTTTTTTTTTTTTATTTAGGATTAAAGATTTTTTTTAAATTAAAGGTATTATTAAGTATGTACTTGTCCAAAAGGGCATTTACACAACTTTTCCAGTCTGTAGTCATTTCACTATTGTATTTTTATTGTATTTAGATTATCCGGTTTCTTAATTTTTTCCCTAATAATTTTATAGGGCATTCCCCATATATTGGTGTCTAATTCCTTTTCTACGAAAGTATTCCATGTGTTTGTCCTTGTTTCTTCTAAGGTGGTTTTATATTTCTTTTTAGATTCTCTATATTTATTTAGGTTCCTCTCCATTTCTTCCGCAATTATCGATCTTTGATAAATACTTCTTAGTTTCCTAACTTTGCTTCTTGCTTTTTGCAGTGCATCCGTCCAAATAGTATCATAATATTTTTTGGGTATGGTTGAGGAAACAGATTTCCCCATGGCCTATATGTAAAAATACACTATAAGTATGATCGTGAATTTTTGTATTTGACAATTAAAATTAACATTTCGTAAATCATATTCAAGAAGTTGATAATGTTGGCCAGTGCATCTTAAAAGTACTTTGGTATGGAACTCTAACGTTGTAAGCATTGCATATATATTACGTTAAAAGTATGTTATCAAAACTATTTAAAGCAGTAGACTAGATGATACATTTTTTGTTTCCTCAAATCTGTAAATCAACAGTTAATTTCGTGATTAGTGAATATGTTGCTTCCCCAAAGGTGTAAATCAGCAGTGAATTTCGTGATTAGCGAATGTGTTGTTTCCTCAAAGCTGTAAATCAACATTTTTATTTCGTGTTTAGTGAATGTGTTACATAGCATTGTAAACTGCTATAATGAAAAACAGTTTCTATACAGCGCATCGTAACATCCTCATATAAACAGACTACAAAATGCTCTCCTTAGATCTGGTGCTTCTGTCAGAATCGCAATATTCATAATTAAAAATTCTCCCTATCTGCACTACTGATGCTCGAAACGATTTTTTAGACATTTCATACTACAAAAAGTTGTTTTAACACAAGGCACTGAAACTAGAAACTACCATTCAGTAGTATAATATATTCATTCCAACAAACAATGTAAATTACACTCTCTGAATAAAATTTATTCATTGTTGCCAACTTTAGTTTAATATGGAAAGTTGTGATTATCAAAAACAAATTACATATTTTATAATGTATGACATATTTTTAAACTTTCATTTCTCACGACGGCTTCGGAATTAGGCGATAGTGCGCAATTAGTGATATTACATAGGTAGTATTTAACTAATTTCTAAGATTTATTTGCATAAACAGCCATATAAATTTGAAACTAATTAAAGTTAGTAAATTATAACCGTTGATCCCGCCATTGCGCATGCTTAATGTATATTATAGCTTCTTTCAACGCAGAAAATCCAATTTTAAATAACAATTTAGACATATATATATATATATATATATATATATATATATATATATATATATATATAATGTAACAATAAAAGCAAACATTTAATTTACAATTCTACCCTGCCAAATACTTTTAAAAACCACTAGTTACCATCCCTTCGATATTTCTAAGGCTGATTTGACTGACATAGTTTCTTCCATGCTACTCCTAGCTAGAATTATGCGACCTATATATTTCTTTGAAACTATATAAATATTGTTTAACGCAATTTTTACTATTGTGACATTACATGAAATAGATACTGATGATTCGAGCCTTGTCTTTGATCACTTTAGATACACGTTAAGTGTTCGTCAATCATAGAACCTTCGCTTTGAACGAAGAACGTGGTGAATCAAAACAGTTCAAACTACAAGAAAGAGATCTCCCCGCTATTATTTTCAGGAGAGATGTGTAATTATGAGAGGGTGCGCGGCCAAGCAATACTCCATGCACAGTTACATTGTTGTGGATTGCTTGCAGCTTCTCGGTGTCCAAGCGTGGGGCTCTACATACACGATGAAATGATAAATAGGGAGGGTATTTTGTGAACTAAGTTGAGAATACCTCCCTAACTTTTAAAATTTATGAAGATTAATAAAACTCCACCAAGGGAAAAGATGCTGGCATGAATGAACTGCAATATTCCCGTTCACAAGTCCTATCTTAGCGACCTCGGGCAATCGTAACTTAGCGTAAACATGAGCCGTATTGTTACAAGAATGTGCATTCTCCTAAATGCTTTTAAGTATGTGCATCTGTTAATAATTATAAAGATTTATAAATATATTTACGAGTAAAAACGGAACTGTTATTTACTATGCTGTTATGAAAACTGGCATGTGATTGCCTATACAATGAAAAAGTGTTTTAGAACTATTTTCAGGCGTTGAGTTTAAACTACTTGCAAATGTACAGGACGTACATAGAATTCGGTTTGCGAATTGGGAAGTCAATGCTGAACTATATTTAGACACGTTCTCGAAAGCGAATATAATTTCGGATCGAGGAATGACTGCCTGTGTCAGTCATTAACAATATTCAAATCGTTTGAAAAATAGTTTATTTCCCAATAAAACGATATGTTAAAAGCATTGCTTCAAATCCAACATTTTTAACCAAGAATCAAACCTGTGAAAGATTCCTGAATTTTATAAAATACCAAAAATATTGTAATTGCTCGATAGTGATAAGCGCTTGTTTCATTAAATAAAGTAAAAGGCATTCAGATAGTTATGGCCGGCATTTAAATGATTATCTGAAAAATTACAGCAGTGTTGTGCCCTCCTGTTTTTAATTTCGTAATACACATTTTACGCTCCCACGAACGCAAGAAAGTTGATCTGATACTTTTTCATTACTCTATTATAAGTTTTTTTTTTCAGACAGAAACTAAATTACTAATTAATAGAAAGGTGTGATAATTTAAATATTTCTATTTAAATGTGCATTTTTGTGACCTTTTACTAAAAGTATTCCTATTTGGTAAAAGCTGTACCTAGCGTAGCGTTTAAGGCATGTATCCCCAAGGATCCGTACTAGGTCCATTATTGTATATCGACCGCCACGGGTGGCCGAGGTCGTTAAGGCATGGACTCGTGAGCGGGAGGTCTGCGGTTCGAATCCCGCCAGGACCGTCCTCCCTGACTGGGGTTTTTTCCAGGTTTTCCTCAGTCTTCATAACTGGCAAATGCCGGGGAGGTACCTAAACTTAGGCCTGGAACGCTTCCTTCCTTAAAAAAAAAAAAAAAAATCCTTTCCCAATATATCATTTCATTTCATGTATCATCAGTGTCCACCGCCTGTGGTGCCTCAGTAGTAAAAACGGGCGTTAAACACTACTCAAAAAAAAAAAAATTGTATATCTGACATTTCTGCCGTCCTTAAACACTGCCAATATCACTTGTATGCAGACGGCCTTCAAATTTACGTACTCTCTCAGTGTGCACTGTTCAATGACTATTTATTCTTACTTAAAGACGATCTAGAATCAATATTCAGGGTGTTTCAGTGAAAGTGTGCAAAAAATTACCAGGAAATTAGGGATGCTCTATTGAACACTTGAGATAGGGAACATAGTATCTGAAAACCAGCTGAAGGAAATATGCGCATAAACATGTCTATCTCTATTACTCTCTTCCGGAATGTTAACAGCTAATTTGACACGCATTAGTTTATATATAGTTTTACATTGATTAGGCTTATTTTATTTACAGTTCATTTATAAAAATTTATGTACATTTATTTTTATTTATTTAAAGTTATTATTGTATAACACATCATTGACAATTCTGAGTGAAAGTCCATTTTGAACGTCATAACAGTTGCTCAAAATGACGGCCACCAACCTCAATGCGAGCATGACATTAGCGTATGAGATTCTGCCGTGCCCTTTGAAATATCTCTGAATCACACCACAGATCATTACAATCCTGACAACTAATTCCATGTCTACTGCTGCCTCATACACAAGCGATTTTAAATATTTCCTTATGAAATAATCAAATGGATTCGGGTCGGATGATCTTGCAGGCCAGGATGTAGGGTCTTCTCTCTAAATCCAGCATTTTAAAGGTTGCTGGTATCCACACTATAGTGAGGCGGTGTACCGTCATGCTGCAGCCACGTCCTCTCACGAATAACTAAGGGTAGATCCTTCTACAACTCCTGACAAAACTGGTTGCATGAACCACAAGTACTGGTGACCATTCAGACGGATAAATAGAAGATACGGTTGAATGAGATTATCTTGTACAATGTCGGCTCAATACAGCAAAACGTGCTAGGTGGTGTGAGTGTCCGTAGCGTTAGAAGTTCCACATAACATATGACTATTCCTGCTGCTCGAAGTATCACTACGAGTAAACAGCACGAATTGTAGGGAACCTGGTCGCTCATTCTATTGTTGAAGCAACTACTGGCATATTTCGACCCTTGGTCCAAAGTCAGTCAAACGCAATGCATGGACTCATTGTGGACATTGTGGGTGAAATTGCTGCTTATCGATCACTCGTCACACGCTACTGTGTGCAGCAACCATTGCACGTGCAACACGACGAGTACTTGTAGTGAGGTTCGCTGCAACACGTTCCAACACCTCCTCTTCAAGTTCAGATGTGCGTCATGTTGCCAGCAACAAATTAGTCTGCCAAATCGCTGATCTACAAAAACAAAACGTCGTGACGGATTATGCCTGTTGGGAAATCGTTCCCTGCGCATCCTTTCGGCGACAAGAGCATTGATGCGTACTTTCCCACATTCAAGGCAAATGTCTGTCAGCTTTGCAAACATGTTTATGCCCTTAAGCTGGTTTTGTACATCACAATTTCCCTATCTCAAAATGTTCAGTAGAGCATCCCCTATTTTCTGTTTAATTTTTTCACCCTTTTACTGAAACATCCTGTATAATCGGGTAAGAAACTTGAATTAAACTGAATCCAGATAAAATCCCAAGAATTTTTTTCAACCAATAAAGAGTGTTATCTTCCAAACAATGATTATCAACAACGCAACCGTTCCCTTTAGTAATACTATTCCTCAGTTTGATTATTATAATGTTTTATAGAGCAATCTAATTGCTAAGCTTTCACAGAAACTTTAACGTGTTCATAATACGTGCTTTCCCTTTATTTTTATTATTCGCCTCCATAATCATGTCTCTTAATACTCCCAACCATTTCCTTCCATTCGTTTAAAAAACACAATCTGTTTGCTGCAATAACTTCACGCCTAAGTATCTTGTCCCTAGCTTTGCGCTTCTGACTTCCCAGTATAATCGTAACACACGATCGTTACATAACTTCCTTTTATCAAAACTATATCATTACACATGTCTGTGTTCCGACTATTTCTCAGTATTTACAGAATGGTCTTGGAATTCATTGTAACAAGTTATCAAGGGTAATTGTAGCCTAACTACCCTTAAAACTACGTTATTTTTAAAGGGTAACGAGAAGTCACTCCAGTCATTATATGGCCGAAATTTCACTGGGGAAGTGAATTCGGGTGGCAGCATTGACCGCGCGCCAAACATATAGTTATTGTGTTCATTTAACTACCAAGGCTCCAACGTTCAAATCTTAGCTACAAGGGGTGGAATACCTGCTAAAATCCTGTTTCGAAGGAAGGAAGGAAGGAAGGAAGGAAGGAATGTCAGAAATTAAGGAGTATCAACTTTCTCCTGTGTGGTGCACATCATCCGAGTGCGGAGGAACTTGTCGATGACCCATTACATTTATTAGTCGTTTTAGTTTAATTTTATCATATCCGTGATTAAGAATGCTAAATAATATTAACTCAATCAGTGTCCGTTTCATTTTTTGATTACTTAATATGTTTCTGGTTTATTTTATATCTGTTTTTCCCTTACTGTGCAGCTTATTTTTACATAATACTCGTGTTAATATTTCTTTTTCGTGTTAAATGTCGCTTAGCGTTGTCTTTATTATCTCTCTAATGAATTCATATATTTATAACTCATCATATTGTCATTTAGCTTTGCACTTATATATCCATTAATTTTATTTAATATATTCGTTATTTTAATGTGGTTGATTGTAAGAGCAGACCTTATGACCTTAACTCTTCCATACAAAATAAAGCATTATTATTATTATTATTATTATTATTATTATTATTATTATTATGCAATACTGGTTTTGAGTAATGGTCATTTTTTCTATTGCTTTATGCTGTAATTTTATGGACAACAGGGAAAAAGACGCTTTTCTGGGCTTCTTGCCAAAAGTAGTAACATATTTCAGTAAAGCCCTTGAAGAAATGAATATAATGTACAGTTTCATTAGCACCACATGACTCAGCAAAGGCAGCTGATAAAGACAAACAGGCATATACTAGGCAGTTCTGTTAAGTTTATATCTTACAGTCAGAGTCGCCAACAGAATGCCGTTAGGTGTAGTTTGGAAATATCGGGAGGAGGGTCGCAATAAAATGCACCTTATCCAGATATCAGCGTGCTTCAGTTGCTGAGGGGGCAGACTAAATTTAGTAAAATATATAGTCAGCGAAATGGATAGGTGGTTAAATTAAACAGTCCTTTACATGTCGCTACGCTTATCAGTTGTTTGTTTTTTAAAAAAGATGGTTAGTCACTTAAAGCTGAGAGGTACGCGTCGTCTTGAATTTCAGAGGCGAAATGATTTCAAACCTTTCATAAATAAACAGATGTCGCATTGTGAGCATATGGCAAGGGAATATGATAACTCAATAGATTCGGAGATGATAATTTGTAAGATTGGTACATTGTAGAATCATGGCAGTAAGAAGGTGAAAGTGCCTAGTACATCCTTGCACTTATCCCTGCAAAATCCATCGCCTGAGAGGTGCTAAAGGTCAGAACCGTGACCAAAATAACTGGGGTAAGGAATATCTCGTGTTTACATTAACTAGCTATCCATTTCACTGACTGTACAGAGTACATAGGATCCACTGTTCAATTATGCGATTTCATTGTTTCTCTGTCTCTCTTATTGTGAACAAACTTCGATATTCGTTCGTAGTTTGATCGGTTAGCACAATTAGCCATTCCTTACAGCAAGCAACAACAATTCTGAACACTTGAATAGTTGGAAGGGCAGTTTATAAAAATATAAAATTATGTTATAAATAATAAATAAGTATGGAAAACAAGATACGTGAAAATACGCTCTATATTCAAATTTCCATGCGCTGGTTTACTAGGTACAACCACGAAATTTGCTATAGGATACTCAGTCACTAAATATCAGGAATGATATCCTAAAGTTGTGGTAGATTATGCACAAGGAAAAATGTTATTTCTGGGCACAAAATGGCTCCTTAGCAATACGCCATATAGGCTTCGTGGGGATGTAATAGAATACGCTTTGCTCAATAGCTCGTACAATTGCGATTGGGAAGAGCAACGAATCTGTATGGTCAGAGAGTAGTGAAATCTTCTGAAGTCTACAGCAGACTGAAGGCTCAGTATGGAAATAGTTTAGCAGGGGGTGAATGTATGAATAGATAGCAAGGTTTTAAAACGGACGGCAAAACGTCAGTGATGAGCACCGAAGTTTGCGTTGAAACTGAAGACTGGAGCGGGTTTTAGGAATGGCGTGTACGGGGGAAGGGTGATTTAATGTGTTTGGAAGATTGTTGGTTTTTCGCAAATTGTCTCAGTGCCCCACGCTGGGCGCCATTTGGAGCGGATTTTTAGAAATGCGCATGGGCGTAGGTGGTTTAATAAGGTGGATGGTTAATGATGTGGGAATCACAATGCCCCATGTAGCTGTGGTTTGGTGCTGAAGGCTGGTTGCTAGATTGTTGTTCCGTCAGCTTCTAGCTCAGCCGATTGCTCCAATTCTATTATGATGAGTTCTCAAGATATACCGGAATGTTTTGTGAATCTTTGGAATCCAAGAGAACCGAGGTTGTATCACACAAAACATACACGTGGTTGATTTCTTCACTAAATACTGGAGTTTGAGATACCAGTCTATCTATGCCAAACTGCTCTCCATTGCTTGAATATCCTATCGCGATACTGTACTTGATACTAATTTCCCCACTTATAATATTTGCCTTACAATTCTGTCTTGCTCTTTTCCTGCTCTCGATACCGTAAGTAAATGCCGACAACCTAACCCTGCTACGGCTATCTTCACACAGCCCTTTCCTTGTTACTTTTGCAGCTATCGTCACCCGTTATTTTCAATTCTCGATTTCACTACTTATTCCTAACTACCAACTCTGCGCTCTTTAACCTCTCTGAATTAGCAAATCATTATACTCCCCCCATACTTTGTGCTCCACTCTCGATTCTCAGCTCCTACTTGGTACTCCACTCTGCTGCGCTAACACTAACACTTTCACACTAACCTCCTGACTCTCTGACATTCCGCTTTTCTATATCCTGTCCCTGCCCACGCGAAAATTAGACTTCGCTTGCTCACGGGAAAAATAAACTCAGTTCATTAAAGGAAGGAAATTGACCAACCACAAAGCGGCATTAAAAAGCGCTTTTAGAGACTGTGCGAAACTGCTATCTGTTTAGCTTGCTATTAGATTTCTAGTTCACACGTGCGCATTCAATAATCGAAAATTATTATTAAAGCGATATTAAATCTGACTTGCACGTACTTAAATCTTTTTATCAGTACGCAGGGATTGGGAATCCTGTTCTGGGGCTTAGTATCGGCTAATTCTAGCAGCAATCTCTCCCCGGTGGAATTGCATTGACTTTACAGTAGTGGTTTTCTAAACTGTGGTTCCCAAAATATTGCAATGGTTTCGCCAAAATGTTTCTCTAATGCGAAATAGAGTTTTTTACTGTAATTATATTATTATTATTATTATTATTATTATTATTATTATTATTATTATTATTATTATTATTATTTCACCTGGAATTTCGAAATGTGGTCACCGTGGATTAGACAGATTGCTTTCAGTTCTTTGAAATGAGGCATGTATTTTGATATTTAGTGACAGGGAACAGTTTCCTTAATTTGTTATAAGGATAGGACTACTTATGGGTGCCAGGCAACGGGAGGATGGGAGTTTCCGGTATTACCAAATAAACAACCTCATTACCTTTTTCATCCACCTATTTGTGCAAGAGGTTCTATTTCTTCACAAACCTATTTAACAAATAAATCCGGAAGTAGACTTTATGCTGAAAGTGATTTGGGGTTTTACTCGTGTTTAACTTCTGTGGTTCTTGACTTCAAATCTCTGTGTCATCCACAGCAAGCATATCCTTCTCACTGAATTTCATACATATTTAAAAAAATAAATGCAGAAGTAGACTTTGTGCTGGAAGTGATCTGAGATTTTACTCGTGTTTAGCTGCTGTGGTTCTTGACTTCAAGGCTCTGTATCATCCAAAGCAAGCATATCATTCTCACTGAATTTCAAATTAAGGTGTGAGTAAATTTATAATGAAAATTTGTACGTTTAAAATGCTGAAACTACCCTGTAACTTAAGTCTGCATGGAATTGTTTCACTTAATAAAATATTTCAAATATCAAAAAAGTGTATCTCAGTGTCCGGTTTACATTAAAATGTATAAAGTTTACTTTAAATATATGGAAATAGGTATTAAATTACCTACTTAATTTCGATTTTAATGTTTTAAATACACATAAAATAAATATATAGTAATTTTAACTTGTGTAGTTTCAAACCTTTAAGCTTTATTGCATCATTTTGAGAGAATTCCAAGTAGGCCTATTTATCGTATACTCATTTAGGCCAATCAAAGGTTATTAAAAATTGTTATATTAATAAGGGGTTTGCTCAGTACAGATCTTAATGAAGATAGTTCTCCAGTCGAAAAGTTTGGGAACCACTTCTCTAGAGGGAATTCCTTTCACCCAGAGTTATCAGCAGGCTAAGATCCAGTTGTTGTATATATAATGAACCTTTATCTCTTCTTATACTGCTACTGAAGTACAGATACTATCTGCATTATGACAATACAGCAAACTACATGGTTGCGAAAAAATGGCGCATCATCTGATATCTTAGTATTCCCTGCAGTATTGTGCACTCCTACGTTATATTCATATATTATTAAAACAAAGCGCTGCGGGTTTCAGGTTATTCAAAACAAAATTCTTAAAACTTCGTCCCAAGCTCTATAGGTGGTACACAAAAGCTAAAACCAGCATAATACACGAAACAATGGGAGTGCGCAAAGAAAGCTGCCTTCTCGGAACAGGTGGGTAGCAGCACGGAATAACGTGCAGACTTGTTAATTTAACTCCATGCTTTTTTCAAGTGACTCGAGATCATGTTGTAGGCACTTTGGAGGCAAACAGATAAACGGATATTTCTCGCCACACGGTTCTCACAACTGCCAGAACTCAAAGTTTTGTATCTGCTTTGATGTACATCTAATAAGGAAATTGTTTTTGATGGCGTAGGAATTTGTTGGAAAGCAATAGGATACTATTTTATCACCACCAAAAAATGCCTGAAGTACAAAATATAATTTCGATCGTAAAATTGTTTCATGTTTATGTTTGTGATAAATGCATAATTTACATTAAAATCCAATTAAGTCCGTTGAGGTAGCACTCGAAAACACTTCTTTAAGTGACATCCCATTCCGTTTGATTGTTTTTTTTCTATTAGGTATCTTAAAGAAAATAATGTTCCGTGTATAGGTATACAACATTTCTATTTGGTGCTTTTTGTTATAGAAACAAAATAAATAGGTAACGAGTTTCATTAGTATTGTTTTATTGTTAAAATTAATATAAAATTATAGTTTTAAAAGAAAATTAGATTGTAGTGGCACGGAAAAAACACAAAATTAATGTAGGTAAATATCACCAAAAAAAATTGAAAATGTACAAAAAAGTGTTAGTGTTTGCATCAAAATTTGAGATTGTATTTGGGAAATAGTAAGTTTTATGTTTTAAATAAGAAAAGTCAGTTAATATATATATATTAGTTGTGTAGAAGCTAGTAAAATTTGTTTGATTGAACTCTAAAAGGTTCATATGTTGAAGTAATATATTTTTGTTTCCACCAAAATTGTGACCATGTAATTCAAATATCAACTGTCAAATCCATTCAAAGGAATGGTTATAGATCGGGTATTCATTATCTGATGATGGACGCATAGTCCGATTAGCCATTGTTCAAGGCCAAAGGTTTACCGAACTATGTTGGCCTTGAGCCCTCGCCACTCAGTCAGTGTCTATTGAACAGTGAAAATAATAGCACGTGTATAATGCTAGAGTAAAGCCTGTTAAGATTGCTATATGAAAAATACCTGATCTAATTATTCTACTCCACGAGTGTTTATTTATGATTCGTGTCCGTACCAAGTCCACTCGTGCTGTGAGGAGATTATTTAACGAGAAATTTCCAGGTGAGCGAGCTCCAAGTCGTAATGCGATTCATAAATTACCAGTTTTCACACACTTTAAATGAACTAAAGGATAACAACTATCAAGAGTTTAATTTGATTTCTCAAAGCGAATTAAGAATGTAATGGGTAATTTCATAAACTTATGCCAGAATTGTGTGAAAAATGAAGTCACACAGTATCAGCATCTCCTTGAGTGACATGGGTGGGAACATAAACATTTTAATGGCATTAGAATCTATCAAAGTGGCACACTAGTGTTTCTGATACCGATTTTTGTATTGTCCCGCCAGTTCGCCGCGACTTTAGTGTAGCTTAATAGCCGATGCAGTGCCTGCCGCCCTGTCAGTCATCAGATTATTGTATGTTCTTATCCTGTAACGATAAGAACAAATAGATATCCCCTGAAACGATGGATATGATAACCTGACCAAAGAACATTGAAGAAAACAGACAGAATTATTTATATAGGCCGAGAAGAAGAAGAAGAAGAAGAAGAAGAAGAAGAAGAAGAAGAGGAAGCACAGATATTCAGTTAAATATACAAAGTGGATAATAAAATGTTACAGTAAAAAAAGTTACATTTATAAAACTTGCAGTACAATGAAAATACTCAGCAATGATCCATCCCAGGAATTGGCTAATATTTACCTCAAGAGTCAATTATTTTACTGCGAGATAGAAGATTGTCCCTTCGCAGCTGGAAGGATCGAGTCTGCTAATATTTTTAGTATATAGACCTTTGGCATCCCTCGCCTTCTTTCGCCTTCATCGATCAGTAGTTGCCTAAACGTTTCCGAAGTCATTCGCTTAATTCTCCCCCCCCCCCTTGTTCACTGTTCTCCCGATACCATTTTCTTATCTCTCTCCTAATTGCCAGGCCAGTATTAACCAGTCATGTCGCATCTCATTACAGCTGTTTCACTCTAGAAATGAGTTCCATCATTGGTTGCCATAACTTCAGTACTTCTCTGAACACTTAAATCATAGTAAAGCAAAGCCGTGGAGTTGTAACTGTGCATAACATATTTACTTCTCTTCAGATATGACATATCTTTCAGAATCAATTTAACATACTTGTGTGGTGGGAGGTTTTTTTTTTTTTTTTTTTTTTTTTTTAATGGGCGGTCTTTAACATCTCAGGTCATCAACGTCCCATTCAATTCCGGGCGTGAAACGGCCGAAAAATTTTGCTCAGAGGCCTCTTCTTTCAGGCTCTAGGTTCTTTTTCATGCCGTGAAAGTACGACACGAGACCCACGGCTTTACTTCCCTTCCGAAGGAAGTCATACTTAGGATTTTTACGCCCGAAAAAAGCCATAGATCCTGGCCGGGTTTGAACCCGCGACCTGGGGTTTAGAAGGCAAGTATGGTTACCACTACACCATCAGGACCGACTGGGGAGAATAATGTTGTTAATACTGGTGTTGAGGCTATTTGGAATATAGAGACAGTAATTAGGTGTATCCGCACTATGTGAAGGAAAATATACAAAAGAGCCATAAAACTAATTATATGTCTTAACAATTTTCTAAATTTCCATATTATATTAAATCCCTTGTAACAAATATATACAAGTATTATTTGTAATTTTTGGTCATTTTAAACTTTTAGAGATATTTCGGTATTCTTATCAGATATGACATAAAAGGATTCGGACATCGGGACTACTACAAAAAATGGCTGTCTCTGTGTTTCCAGGGAGTTTGGGTGTCTTATTGAATATCAACAAAAGTAATTCACAATGGTGTTACTTAGCAATGACGAATAACTTTTAAAAATTACAGAACATGAATATTTCCATTGAAATTTTAAACTATTCCCTGCAAAGAATTGTGTAAATAGCTATTTAAAACGCAATCGATATTCATCAAAGTCAAATTGGCTACTATATAAACCATTAATTTCTGGAGGGAAACGAGGGAAACGAGTCTGAATCCTGTCTGACCACCTAGCTGAAAATTTTATACAGAAATTTTCCCCATCGTAAATGATGAATTTCCAGAAAAAGATTTAGATCTTGAAATTAATCCATTCTTCGTGACCTCCAATTGCCACACACAAAATCTGAGTAATTTGCAAAAAATATTAGTGTAGAAAAATAATATGTATAATTGAAAACAGCGAGAAAGAAAATCTTAAAACAAAGTTATACAAAACGCTACAAATCAATAAAACCCACTCTCGGAACAACTTACGCACCTTTCATACTATGAACAGAACATCTTCTGTTATTCAATCCATTTTAATGCAACCTAAATTCACATACACATGCCTAATGCCATGTCAATAACCTTGAACGAGATATTCTGCTTTTCAGAGATTGTGAAAACTTATGACATGGTATATTTCGACACTCCCTTTTTCTGCCGCAAGAATGTAATTTTACACAAAATAAGTAAAGTTTTAAGAAAAGTTCTTTCACAAATCAAAGTATTTATAATGTCGTTTAAATTTATGATAATTGTGTCCTAATATAATTTTAAACTCTTTTAATTTTGTTTTGAGCCGGTATTTGCTATATCTAGGTAGATCATTGTCAATGTGACACAGAGTGAATGAGATGACTTATTCACACAAAAAGGGTTGAACTCGGTAAACAATCTTAGGCAGATATAAGCTTATATATATATAGAGGCTTTAACCAGCTATATAGAAATTCGGCAGACAACAGCTGCACGACATTGTTTTAGAGGATAAATGTGCGACATTAAGTAAGGAAATCCCCAAAGTTCTTCATACACATTTTACTACCTAAAAATTTAACAGCTATTAAAATGTTTGTAACAAAAAATAGCAAAGAGACAGTTATATAATTTGTTAAACAATATTACTCGTGTCTTTTTAAGGAATAGGGCAAACAGTACTTTATGTTCCCGGAAACATTAACCGAAAATCAAATATGAGCTCTTCAATGTTTTGTTGCGAAGAGGAAGTAATTAGTTTCAACCTGCAGTATGATGGTGATGTAACGCTACACCTGTTTCATTAGTTGATTGCGTTTTGGAACGTTGAGATACTGGTATGATGCATTACGTAGGTAACTATCTCATTGCAGTATTCCAAAATAGTCTAGTTTCGTATTCATGTTTCTAGAGCGTAAAAATTATCTGCTCTTTAAAATTGCTAACGGCCGTCTTCACGAATTGAGTAATCATTCATTATAGAAACCGGAATTCGTGTGATAAAAACTTTAAAATGTTAATTTTATGTGCTAAAATTTATAAGCATTTATTTAAAATTATAAAATATCTACTAAAATGCTAAAACAAAGCACAAGATGCAATTGCAGCCAAACATGAGATATAAAAGTTGACTGGAGTTGCAGTGCATGACAAATGTCATATCCAGATTGTCATCACAAATCTTTGCCTATTATCCCAGAACAATCCTAATATAAAGAAAAAACATCGTTCTACTTTATAAGACCTAGCGTATTTGACCAAACAAACAATCAAGTTCACTCGTGTTTTGGTAGGCACTCTTTTTCTCAAACACACCCTTATCTTTTTCTTATAACTTCTATTTTCGAACCTGAGATACCATTAACAAACTTTAGCCTTCCAACAAACTGTATTTCTTTAATGAATTATTCAATAAGTCTACAGAAGTAGAGGTTTCTTTATTATGTGAATCAGAGAAACGAAAATGATAAATATGAAGGCCAGGTCACGTTTTAAATTAGAATTATATATTAAACTCTTAATAAACTCAATTGCAGAAGCATCGAATTTTCCCAGTTCATTTACTATAAAACAAATGCTTCAAAATGATGTGTGTAACATATTGCGGCATAAAGGCAGATACCCAACGCGTACCTTAAGATCAATCTATGGTGGTCATTTTACAAAGACGTATTATTTCCATTCGACACTAATTTGTCTACATTAAGATAAAGGTTTTAGATTGTTTCCCAATCTATGCAGGGCGTGACACGCTACACGAGTCATTTTAGGGCAACCCACACAAAATCTTCAGCAGCGTGCTTTATATATGTCGCGTGGCCCGTAATCAGAGGCAATATATTGCCATATTTCACACCATTCAGCCACGTGGTCTACAAAAATTAATTAAATAGCCTAGCTATTGTTACGTAATTTATAATTAAATTTGTTTACAATCTACAAGAAAAAATTGTTTGATAACGATTCCTTTCGTTTTTCAGTACACATACTATTTACATTTCTCACTACTCTACCATTAGTAACGGTAGTTTCATCAATGCTGAGCGGTTAAGTGTATGGCAGCCCCAAGTTGGGTGCCAATTTTGAAGTCGTTTCGTCGGGGGCCACAGGTTGGTCGTTAATTATGAAACGATTTACTTGCTGATCGCCATATTTAGCAGCGGCGTATCATTAATTGACTATTAGCCGCTTTGGTGTTGATGCCCACGCTTCAATATCTGACAACAATATCTCAAACTTTTTCGCTATTTTGTGAATCGTGTTCAACCGTACTGGGAGCGGATATCAACTGTGTTAATAATCACGCTATGAGTAGATCTGAATATGTACGGTAATTTATTATTCGCAAGATCTTTCGCGTCTACTGGTGTTCTGCGTACGGTAGAACATAACTACGTAGAATATAAATTTAGCTGCCGCAACTTCCTGAGAACTGCGTTCAAAGTAGAACTTGCTGCAGTATCCGCGTCGATTGTAGAGCTTATTGTGCGCAGATGCTCTGCTATCTGATGAAATGATATTCTGCACTTTTGATATAAGCTGTTGTGATGAACTGAACTGATCAAATGAACTGATGATATGAGCTGATCTGTTTATCTGAACTGAGTCTCTCTGCTTAATTAATGGCCCAGCGCAGCAAACGCCTCCTTGTATATTCGATTCAAATTAAATAAACAAATTTTTGACTTCACCAAGCCAAAAGGGGGTCACACAAGAACACGTAAATCTCGCGCCTTGATTTAAAAATTCAAAATTTACATCTACTATTGGCTGGTTCAAATTCACCTACCAGCGCATGCCACCTTCTATTATCTGAACGTTTAAAATATTTGTTTCTATTGAATAGTTTAAATTTAACTGCACAAATGGCTGGCGAGTTCATTGCGCTCACGTATTCGAAAGACCGAATTTGATTAACCCCCGCCAACGGAATTCCTTTTAAGAAGTGGCGTATCACTTGTCCCTTTCCTTTGTATAGCAATTTATTGCCTCCTTAGCCTTACCCCTCTTCTGGCTGGGCTACCGTAGACAATTACACCAGAGAACTTTCTCTTTTGACGACATGCAATTAACTTATTAAAGTTATACTTCATAATGCACATATACATACAACATCTACATTAATAATCAAAATGCACAAAATGCGATAATTAGGTTTACAACGAATATATTATTTTTATATTTTTATATTATATTTTATATTTATATTTATATTTTATATATTATTTTTTATATTTATAGTAGGGGTGGGCCGTAGGAACTGTTTCAATGCTCAACCAGGGTTTTTCATTTACACATATTGACCTAATGTGTCTTAAAGTTTTTTTTCAGCAGTTAGGAAGAGAATTTTTCCTTACCGCCTACTCATCAAGAGGTCCCTTATATTCTTATAATTCAGTAAGAAACTTTTGAGATCAGGATTGTTGACCTTATCAGGTGTATTGTCAGCTGAAACAAATACTGTACACAGCTCTAAATAATACTCTGAACTTTTTGGAGTTTTGTAAGATAAGGATGCCGCTCATTCCCTTGTAATAAAACTGCCTCGACGGTCGTCACTCAGCTGCGATATGCTTACGTTCTTATGTCGGTCCTGGTGGTGTAGTGGTTACCATACTTGCCTCCTAAACCCAAAACGCGGGTTCGAACCCGGCCAGGACCGATGGGTTTTTTCGGGCGTAAATATCCTAAGTATGGCTTCCTTCGGAAGGGAAGTAAAGCCGTGGGTCCCGTGTCGTACATTTACGGCACGAAAAAGAACCTCAAGCCTGAAAGAGAGGCCTCTGAGCAAAATTTGTCGGCCGTTTCACGCCCTGAGTTGAATGGGACGCTGATGACCTGAGATGTTAAACATCGTCCATAAATAAAAATCAATCATTCAATCAATTACTTTCTTATAAATGCATTGTCTGGGAACGTTGATCTGCACTTACAAATATTGGACACGACTGGCAAAACAGTATTTTTCCATCGGTGGTAAAGTGTGTTTAAACTTGAGTACATACTGCTGCATGTATACATTTCATTTTCGGCATTTTTAAATCACACAGCTAAACTTCACAAGTTACACCATTTATCTGAAATATTGCCAGAATTGTGTGAATGAAGCAAAAATTTTCAACGTTTCCGCCTGTCATAAGGTAAGGGCTTATTTTCATATAATTGCGGGCACTTCAATCAGTTGCGCGAATATTACATCCACTTTGCCGTGAATTGCCATTCTGACTGCCGACCCGCCAGGTGCCGTGAAACGGGCGAAAATACCATTACAGATCTTGTACCATCGTTCTGTGTTTCGAGAGCTTTGAGGCAGTAGCCATAAAACATTAAACGCTTTAGATTACGTGCCAGCAGTGCACAATTCTTCCAAGTGTCAAGGATACATTAATAATAAAAGAACTGCATCTTTTAATGTTTGTAAAATGGTTTGTTCACTTTGGAGCAATTTGAGATTTCACAAGTTTCTTTGATGTGTTTACAGATTAAACTTGTTAGAGAACCTTAATTGCACTGGATGCTATTTTATTTGGGCATATTTACTTAAGCACTGCGTGAATAAAAACTATTCCTTTTTGCTAAATTAAAGTTTTCTTTTTATTTAGCTCTCCTGAGTTGAAATAATAGCTAACGAACGAGAAAAATAGCACATTTACTTCAGCGCGATGTATTCATTGTGTAACATTGAGTCGTTTTAAGCACATCAATGTTATGATCTGTGCCCTCGAGTTAAGTTAGCATTTAAGTACGGAAGAATCGCAAGATCAAAGATATCCGTGAAGATATACATTCAATTTTAAAGTTCTTCATGCTGATGAACATTATCCATAAAGTTTATTTTAGTACAAATATATCGAAAATGTCTTAATAAAATAAACTACGCAACGTATTCCCAAATTCTTTCAGCTAGAAAGCTGCTGGCATTATCTTTTTCCGAGCAGGGAACAAATTCCACTTAACAATACTTTTCCTAGTTCGCTAGATAAAAAAAAAGACGCTTATGTCATTACTTGAGTGCAGGTTTAGTCTCCTGAAACTACCGGTTATATGCAACATAGAATTCCTGTGTAAATTATTGCGGGCATAAAGGCTGTAGTAACATCCTGCAATAGTTTAGGCTTAGCTACGTTAGCCAATCTGTATGAGATATTTAAATTTGTTACCGGTATATCAACAACCGTTCACCCCTATACTTTAATGTGTACAATTGTATGAATTTATTCAACACTCAACATAACAAATACAGTACTCATAATTATGCAATATAAATTGACTTCTCTCTTTATCACCGATTACCGGTAGAATCCCCCCCCCCTTCGGGTTTCCAGAATAGAATTAGTTCTCTATCACACTGTAAAGTTTTGAATCAACTACAAATACTTTTTTTAACATTTTACCTTGATTAAGTTGTAAATATTCTTATTGATATAATATCCACAACTCTCAGGTCATCAGGATATTAGAGTTACCAACAAAATTAAATTCGTCATCTCTAATAATTTCAAACACATTTCATTTCTTTCTCTTGTTTATTGATCCCCCTCTACTAATTCTTCTTTACATTTCCTAAATTACTTCCTATTTCCTTATATTTTTCCTTTGAACATAAATTTACTAACTTGTTCCCAACTACTTCTGTTGCTGTTCTCCATAGATAAGTTTTTTTTTTAATTCTAATAAACTATATCAGACATTACCCTTCTCTCCGCGCATTGAACATACTAATCCTTTCTCCTTCTTTTAGTTCGACAACTGCTCTTCTGAGCCATGCAAATGTTTCTTGCATTTCAATATCTTCAATCCTAAAATTATTTTCCTTCGTAATTCCTTTCTCTTTTAATTCCCTATTTTCTATCTTTGTCTTATGCCAATCCAATGCAAAATATTCTAAAGCGTACTAACCCAGGCCTTTGTCTTATCCTTTATTGTAACATTGTAAAATTAAAAATTGCATCAATATATTTTCTTTCTCTGGCCTGTCAATCCTGTACGAATATTTTAATGTCCTTTTCATGATTTTCCTGACATTACCTACTCATCTAAACACTGCTTTAGTTGCTCCATTGGTCGAAGTTCTTGATGGGCCCAAAATTATTTACAGGAAATTCTATATATCACATGGGCATTTACCCAAGCTTAGAATATCCGCCAAATATGCTCCTCATATAGTATTTTTACTTCAACAATCGCTGTATATACTCTCTTCAACCATTTTAATTGCCATTCCTGCCAATTTTTCCTCACACATTTTCACAGTTTTCAATATAAATTTTCCCTCTAGCAATACCTTTTTGTTTTTATCATTCATTCTCCATTATTACTATTTAATCTTACTCCTAAATAATCAGATTTACTTACTACGTATATTTCTTCTCTTTCCTAGTTATATCACTCATCTTTCCTCAACGTTAAACCCTACTTGAATAACATTACATTTCTTAACATGCATTTTTAAAGCCCATTCTTTAAAAAGCTAGATATTGCTTCGATAGCTTTCGATGGTTAGCCGTTAACTCCGTAATCAATAAATATGAAAAAATCAGGATATTTTATAATTGATTACTTTAACGTACCCGTCGACTTTATGAATTATCTGTAAAAAGTCATCAATTTAAAAATGTATAACGTGCAATTTAATATCACGAGTGGATCTGAGATCCTACTCACTACGTTCGTAAATTTATTTGTGATTCTTAGACTCTTGAGTGATATTTATTGGGACTATTTCACGAATAAAATAAGAATTAAAATATAATTCCTCTAAACTTCCCTTACAAAAGTGTAATAATTCTATATTTGTTTTTGACCTTTTCAAGCAATCTTGCGACAGAAGAATGCCGATCGTCAGTAATTTTTTTGAGTAGTGTTTAACACCCGTTTTTACTATTGAGGCGCCACAGTGGTGGACACTGATGATACATGAAATGAAATGATAAATTGGGAAAGAATATTTTTTTTTGGAAGGAAACGTTGTTCCAGGCCTAAGTATTAGGGTACCTACCCGGTATTTGCCAGTTATGAGGATTGAGGAAAGCCTGAAAAAAAACCCAGTCGGGGAGGACAGTTCTGGTGGGATTCGAACCCCAGATCTCCCGCTCACAAGTCCGCGCCTTAACGACCTTGGCCACCCTTGGCGGTATTATTAGTAATGCCAATAGAGAAGAGTAAAATACGGGTTTAGGATTATTTCATGAACAGAGCAAGAATAAAAGTAATATATATTTTAAATTCGCTCACAGAATATTATCACTTGTATAAAATGTTATACTTACGAATATATATTATATTCAGAAACCGCGAGACTGAAATAGACAAAATTCTACTATTACAATCGCTACCATTCCATTTTCTAATACTAGCTGAGGAAAGGTCTATTTTAAGAACACGTCACTGGAGTGAAATAGTCAATGTAAAATATTTATAATGTTCTTACACATATTTTAGTTGTCTATTTTGTACTTAAACCTAATGCTCCAAGATTTATTATATCGAAAGCTTTTTCAAAATTACGAAAAGCATATATATACTTTCCAAATATTTATATATCATTGTATGTAACAAAATTATTATCCACTGTTCCCTCATCTTTCCTAAATTCTATTGCAATCTCTGAAATTGATTTTTCTTATCTGTCTAATTTTGCAGCCTTTGTGCTAAAATCTCTATATATACTTGCTTTCATTTTCCTATGCAATCGGAGTTTGTATACACAAGTGGAAACCGATTGACATTCAGTGAACGCACGATTCTCGGTATGACGTATTTAAAGATCCGCTGATGCAGACAATTGATCTTGCTCATTCGTGTTTATAGCGCCGAGAATTTCAGTTGCACATTTGTAGGATGTGATTGTTAGACTGTCCACTTAATATTTATGTAGTGTCGTATGCTGAGGGGGAAATGTACACTAGAACAAAAATTTTTGATAGGTGTACGCAAAACAAATGGTACAAGTGCTCTAGGAGAGGATTTCGTGTTAAAATTGTAAAAGTAGCACCTCCATCGGAAAATATAAATTTCAAATTGGTGTAAAAAGTTCGAATGCAAGAAGTTTTCATTGACAAGAAGCTTTTTTGAATAGTGTTTAACACCCATTTTAACTACTGAGACGGGCAGTGGACACTGATGATACATGAGATGAAATTATAAACTGGGAAAGGATATGACAAGAAGCTGAGACCAAAAAAGAAGGATTTAACAGAGGAGAAACTTAATGAAAGAGGCTATCGATTAGATACTTCTCCTCGAAAGTCTTTAACACGATTAATCTACCAAGTTGGAGTATCAGTTGGCAGTGCGTATAAAGCCACTCAGCTCGTACATCTTCGTCCATATAAAACTACTGATATACCTGAAATAAAACCCATGGAGGCTCTGAAACAAAATATCCAAGAGGCAGTTTACAATATTCCAGAGGAAGAATTGTGGCAAATGTTTCAAAATCTTTTCACAAGGATTCGGGCACGTCTCACAGTGGAGGGCAGGCACTTTGAACATCTACTATGATGGTGAGTACAATATTAATCACTTTTTATTATTAATAAGTAACGAAAGAAACATAAAATGTACGCTATGAGTTCCAACATGATTTTCCTTAACAGGTGGTGAGCCCTATGCGCAGTAACTTCTTGTCGGCAAAATCAAATTCCGATTGCATAGCGGAATGAAGATCCTGTTTTTTCCTATAGCTGTTAACAGATCGATCCTCTACAGTTAGTTGGAATATTTATATTTCCTTTGGCCTTTGTATTTGCATTTCTATTTATGTTTTTCCTTTTGGGGGGAGAATATCTTTCAAATATTACATTCAGCATCTAAGTTAATAAAAGTTACCTTTGGATTTATTACTTTTGAGCTTCCCAATCTGATCTTGCCGCAGTTGCGCTATCTAATTCATCAAGATATTCTCCATAAATCGTAGTTCTCGAGTATTTCACACTGCTCTTCTATTATACCTTTAAAATACTTACGCACTTTTCAGGGCTTACATTATTTTCTTTCCCTATCCTTATTTATTTTCCCCACCGTTGTCCATATTACTTTATTGTAATTTATTCTTACTGCAGCATAAATATTCTTACTTATTTCTTCCCACAGTTATATTTTTTATTTTAATGGTGAAGCTAATGAGTATAAAAAACCAAAAAAAAAAAAATTCTTCTAGGTACAAATGCCGTTTTCGCTGTTTTAGACAAGTGTTATTTTTCATTTGTACCACTTGGAGTGTGTGGGAGTAATTATAAAAATCTTGCAGACTGAACGATTTATCTTTAATGAAAGCTATTTATTTTATAAAATTCCTTGGCAGGTATTCAAAGTATTCTTTATTTTGCACTATCATAGTAGCAAAGCGTCTTGTATCTCGTCACTTGGGTCACTTATTCAGACATTTTTAAGAAGTCTAATCAGGGGGTGGTTCTTTTGACTTCGTTAAGAAGTTATAGCTAGATGAACTAAAGGTCTTGTTCAGCATTGCCGGTTTTATTTGGCTACTTTCCTTGCAAAGTTTTTTAATAAGTGATCAATAATTACTCTGCAGTTCCGACCCGGAAAATTTTCTTCCTCCATTTCAAAGCCCTGTTAAATAGGACAAGAGCTCTGAATATTATACACAATATTCCCATCTAGATTTAGATGATTGCATTACTCTACTGGTCGCGCATGCGCAGTATGCTGAACTTTTATATTCATTCATTGTAATGATTTTCAAAAGGCATACTGAGCACCTTTGTGAAATAAGTATTTATTTTATATACACGGTGTTCCAGCATGGCCATTAAATTTTCCGAAATATGCCGTAAGGCCTAGGTAAAGCAGTAGCTGATTTAACAATTGTCAAATACTTGACTACTGAGAACGTGCTACAGATATATTATACATACATTTTCTTTTATTTTGGTTCCCTTTGTTTCACTGCCTGTCATTGCGAAAACACTTTACCTACGTGAACCGTCATCATATCAGTCACTAACTGCTAAAAGAAATTATATTTAATATAGGTACACGAGAAGAGGAGAAAATGAACACATGTATTGATTGAATATTAGTTTTGTAGTTCAGTGGGTGAGTAAAATATGACAGAAAATTAAAGAAAATAAACACATACAGCGTCTTTCCTTAAAACCCCTGCAATATGTAACGAATCGTGCCATGAAATTATATGAGAATATAACTTGAAAAAATATACGGCGATTCTGGGACACCGTGTATAGTTATACATTGGCATAACTTATTTTAAGTTAATTAGATTCACAGCATCCTTAGTATATATTGTATAAAATATACTGACTATAGTTTTGTATGTCACTATTCTCTAAAGTAATGATTTAAACAATAACCATTAATTTTGTTCAGTGATGACTTGATGTGTCTTCAAAGCGAAAACAGCATAGTAAGTGTGCACTTAACTTGTGTTCAATACGATCAAGCTCCTTGAGACTCATGAACCAAACTCCTTACCGCCTTTGTAGTTCTCCTTTGTTTGTCCTATGTGCGTGCATTAGGCAGAATTTCAGGATGATTATGTTACACCATTATCAGTAAGCAGTTTCTTGCACTGGGATACGGGATATTTTAGAAGATGAATACATAAAAGTTTCAGAAGTTTACTATCGATGGGAGTAAAGTACACATAACAAAACATTTCAGCTATAATATTAACATTATCACAAATAAAATATTTTTAAAGTTGTGAATCTGTTATTTTAAGTTAATTAGCCAAATAAAGTGTAATTACTTTAATATAATTCTAGAAGGATATATAAAAGCTAATAATGTGCTTTTATATCGCTAATACTCAATATAAGTTCATATCTAAATAAAAGCATACATCTTTTGATTCAGCAATATCCTAACACGTCTTAATTTAATGACATATTATCCAGAATATCTAGTTTTATGAACCCGGGAAGTAGCAACCAAAACGAAACATATTTTAAAACAGGAAAAGAGTGTAATGAAAAATCTCTAATGGAGAAATACTGGGTAATGGATTTGTCTCTCACACTAAGTGCTCTTTATTATATTAACAATAAGATGACAATTGCAGTTGCGTTTTACTTCTCAAATTAGCTCAGCGTTCCCCGAACGGCCTTCAGTCCTTCACTGCCAGTCATTTTTCTCTTTTTGTCCTATCTGTAATGTTACGAATTCATTGTTCGCTGTTTTCACCCTACTACAGTCATTCTCTTAATCACCGTCAGTTGTTTTTATTCGCAGCGTCACGGTGGTTTTGTAGGGTTGTCTACTTTTTCATTAAAAAGCAAGAAAACATCAATTGCAGAATAGAGTTGATGTTGTGTAACTCTACTGCATCAGTCCATCAAGATTTGTATACAGTTGGAATAATTGGAAACTAAACTCCTACGAGTACAATGGGCACATTCTATTTTTCTCACTTACAATAAGATAATGCCAATGCTACATTAACTTTATTTATATGTCATCCATTTGTTGAGCTTTGCCTTGCGCATCAGGCTTTGCCATAATTTCCAGCTCGGTCGGAAAGTCATGGTACTTACATATTAAAGGCTAGTTTCAATTAGTTTAAATTAATTTCTTTAAACTAATACAATTTACAGACCTAAAGCCTCTAAAAAGAAACAGCCAAAGTTTTAGAAATAGAGCTGCTGCTTTAAAATGTAGAGTATTTCTTGATCGGCTGTGAGCCGCAGAAAGAGGAAAGCATTTTAAGGCAGGTTCGTAATTTTTAAATTGCAAGACTACTCTTCTATTAATCTCTCAATACTACATATATCTTGTGTGTTTTAAATTTGTAACTTTGTAAGAATATTCATGTATGCTATTTTGCAAATCGGCGATAGTACAATGAGCAACAGGCCTTGAGCAGAGCATTATAGATCACGCTCGGCTGCTGCCTGCTAGGATCACTCTGTAGGTAAAGCAACCTAAACAAATGGATGGGCCGATATAACATATAGGTAGTTCCTTTTACTGGAACTTAAAAGTGACTTAATTTCGGAACTTCAAAATTAACGATGGTAGGAAATGTATATTTAGCTTTGAACAAAGCAATAAGTTATGCTCGTGATCGCTTGATCATCACGTCATGCTGAGACTGACAATGTACAGAATACAATGATTTACTATTTGTTTAAAGTAATTAATGTAAACTAATTGAAATTATCCCTTTCATATGTAAGTACCATGACTTTCCGACCGAGCTGACAATTGTGGCAAAGCCTGATGCGTAAGGCAAAGCCCAACAAATGGATGACATGTAAATAAAGTAAATGTACCATTTCCAGGACTAAATCCCCTAAAAAGAAACAGTCAAAGTTTTAGAAATAGAACTACAACTGCTTTAAAATTTAGAGTAATTCTTGTCCGGCTGTGACTTGTTCTTCTCAATTCAATAGCTGGTAAGGCCAGCTATTCACCTATTCAGGTTTCATATTGCGTGATGCGTTTCT
This sequence comes from Metallyticus violacea, assembly GCA_030762175.1. Taxonomy (NCBI): domain Eukaryota; kingdom Metazoa; phylum Arthropoda; class Insecta; order Mantodea; family Metallyticidae; genus Metallyticus; species Metallyticus violacea. The sequence continues at coordinate 96,920,188 of CM060846.1, read as the reverse complement.
TTGGTGTCATATTACGTGCTGCTCTTAGGAGAAAGACTTCTCACTGACTGCTTCCAGATACACGTTTATATTCAGTTTCCACAGATGTATAGCTTCACGGCAATTGCATAGCAGCAAGTCAAAATAGAAAATACCATGATGAGATTGCAGCAGCAGTTCCAACGCAATTGTCTTATTAAAACCGACATCTTCCATAGAAACAACATTTGGAAGGTGAAGAATTGTAGTAAGCACAGACTACACACCTGAAATAAAGAAGAGTCCAAACAATAGAAACTTCACGAATCTCCACCTCCCAAAAAGGCCAAGTGCCTGAAATAGGCCGGGAAGATCACATCGTCAGTTTTCTGGGATGCCAAAGGTAGAATTCTACGATCATTAATTATGTTCCAACGTAACATCTACCCTGAAACGAATTATGCTAATATTTTGAACTAACCGAAGATAAAAATGACTTAGCTCCATCAAACTTCCATCCGTTCCCAAAGCTAAGAAAATTCCTCGATGGAAAGACATTTGTATCTGATGAAGAGCTTAACTCATGAGTTATCAGAATTTTGCAGGTTTGAAGAAATGTGACTTATGTCAGGACAAAGTGCATTGGTGTTGAAGGAGAATATGTAGAAAAGCCATCGTTTTGTTCTTCATTTCAAGAACTTTTCATATGACTTCCGTACGCTGCAAATTGCTTATCTTCTAAAATATTTAGCATTTACTTAAAAACAATATACATCTGAAAAGAGTAAACTCTCCGTCTAATAAGACGTTGCATAGTATCAACCAAGAACCTGCTTAAAAATTAGTGATTCTATGCAAATTATTTCCTTAAACCTTGATTTTTCACAGATACTTTCAATTACATGACTTTGAATACTGAAAACCCGTAACTCTGCAGTCTGTTTAATCCGATTTTTATTTCGTATGTTACGAATTGAATGTGTACAAAATGAATTTTTGGAGTGAACACTTTTGTTAAATACTTATTCAAACAATAGTTTCTCATATTTCAGTCTTATTTAGCTAAAAAAAATGTTATTTATATTAATGGCAAAGGTTGACAAACGAAACGCTGAAACATTTCATAATGTTGAAGTTTCTCAAGGACACGTATTGGAACTATTTTTTTTTTTTTTAATTGTTGTGGCAGATGACTCAGCTTATAATGTTCCTTTCAGAACATTGTAATATGTCTCTAGCTTGTGCACAATATCTCAAGTTATTTGAGAGAGACATCCTCCCGTTGATGTCGGCAGTTCTTACAAGAGAATGTGGCCATAGAAATATGGAAATACGGGAGAAGAGTAGTGATAAGTCACAAAATCCAATAATATTGATAATTTTCTGAACAATAAATTTTTTCGCCTTTCAACAGTTGAAAATGTATTAACTCTTAGCCCAGAAAAGTACAAATAAAAATACATTAAAATATTTTAGGAGAAGTAAAAATGTAAAACCTTGCCAAAATAATCATGGCATAACCTTTGCCCTAGCAGTGTACATTACTTGAAAAACATTATGAGATGTACCTTGAGTCAGACTAGTAATTAGGTAAATCCTTCACATCTTTTCCCAATACGCTATACCTGGATGGCTGGGTGAACGCGGTGAAGAAGGTCCCAGCTGAAAATTTTGAATTACGAAATCGGAAATGTTTATCCTTTTCCCAAGTTGCCCTCCCCTTGCTACGTCTTATCGGAAGAGAAGTGAAGCAGTTTCTTGTGAGCTCAACATGCTGCATAATCAGCAACCGTTAATATATGTGTTGCAACCAATAGGCAAGTAAGTCCCGATCAGGCCAAGCCTTTGTAGCACCAAAAGGAGGAGATGGGGAAACAAATAAAAGAATAAGACAGAAAGTTTCATCTATTTATGGATGAAAACTGGATGCGCGCAAAAACGGCACGTATTTTTCGTATACATACTATCCATACGTTCAGAAATATTTGTAACTGCGTTTTCATTAATTTATAATATGGTTCACTATACTATTTGAGAATTCTAAAGACCTAGTTACAAACAAGCATAAAGACAAGTTAAAAGCGTAGTTAACAAGCTTCACGAGAGTTAACTTAGACATTCTAACTTCAGGATTTTCAGTTATGGTGAAAAAAAGCTATCGAGTTCAATAATAAAGAGTTAATATGTGTAAACATAAACTGCACTTTTAATTTAATTCACTCTTTCTACTGCCACTGACACAACTCTTTATCAAAACACCATCGTGCTGACACTGTAGGAGCTTCTGCTTCAAGTATTTCAATCAATAGGAATACGGAATGAAGATCACGTCGATGTTTTGTAACGCGCGGAATTAAAATTTTCCAGTAATGACTTTTTAGTAAGGTTAGATTAAATTAAAAAATATACATTTTAGTCTTAAATAAATGCCAGAAAGTAGGAAAAACTAAGTGTTTAATTTTAAGGTATGCATCTAATTTTGCAGTTGAATTAACATGTTCATGTTGATATTTTTCATGCAAAAGTATCCAGAATAGTGGAACTGTTAACGAGATTTATAATATATTTCTTAAGCTATTAAAAATTAATTTACTTAGCAATATTTTAGGGCGTGTTTACCATAATTTTACTATAATAAATTAATTACTATAAAAATGAAAAGAAAGTTGTTCAAATTTTAACAGACTTTCCATTATATTAAAAGCTTACTTTGGAGTAATATGTTTTATAACATTATACAGTACATAGAGTAGGTTTTCGCTGTGATAATGTGTATATCGCGGATACTGTAAAATGATATTTTTAAGAGGAGTCAACAATTATCTGCATTCTAATTTTATAAATTATTAGATCAACAGTAGAAAACGCACAATTACATTACATTTCAATATAGTCTCCTTGTATTTTAATACTCTAGTTACAGCCTTTCACAACCTTGCATAGCCCCTCAGGAAAAAAAGAAAGTTTACTGGTTTGCTCTGCAGCCATTTATGCACCGATTTTAGTCTGTGGGAAATCAACCATTTCCTGGGTCATCTTTAACTTGAAAAAATTAGTGGTGAGCAAAGCAGCAAGGTCCGGGCTGTATGTAGGAGTCTCTAATGTTTCAAAACCCACGTTTTGAACCGTCTTCACAGTGTGGACGGATGTGTGTGAGTGTGAATTATCATGCAACAACTAAACACCTTTCCATTCTAGCTAGGTCTCTGGTTTGGTTCAAATACAGGCTGTAACGTTTGTTATTGATTCCTTTTCCAAATCATGTTCCAGTATTCACCCATGCGAGCCTTAAAGACCGTGCTTAATATTGTCACCAGTGCTGGATATGAATGACCTGCTCCTTTATGTGTAACGTTTATTTTGCCATTTTTAACGACTCGTTTCATTCATTGACGTACAACAGTCTGAATGTTGTGTAGGAATTCCTTGATGGATTTCAATCTTGAAAATAGATCAGTACTCTTTGATGAAGATCAAACAAATAACAATGACACTATGACTGTTTCACGTGGGTGCAACGTAACCTGGCTGTGGGAGCTTCCTCATAGAAAGCCTGGGCTATATATTAGCTGTTCTCAAACTGTGCTATAGAAAGTATTAAAGTACTGTTTACAACCATTTTCATGAATTTTCAACAAAGAGTAATAAATTACAAGAAAACTAAAAATAATACAAACTTATGATGAGTATTTATTGAGATAAAGTACATTACAATAACATTGAACTCCACTATTTGTTCCGGAGGGAACTTTTAAATAAGTGAGCCGAATACTTGGACCAGACAGGACCTCGGATGAACCGTCATAGTTTTCCTGGCAACACCATGTGTGTGCTGCGGCAGCGAAGTGTGTAGGCTGGGGCTCGGCTGCCTCTTATATTTTACATGATTATCAAAAAAGATCGTGAATATATTATGCTATTCGTAACAACATACTTGTATGAAAAACCATTCTCTGCACTCGGTTACCCGAAAACAATATGCAAACTTTTCCCTATTCAGCCCGATATATCAGACTTGTAAATTAATTAAAATTATCCAGTAATATTTTGTCAATACACATTGTAATAATTAAAATTAATGGTTGTATGTTTTATATTATTTTAGTGTAACATTAGTGTTACGATTATTTTTACTGTGTAACGATACACTTAATAAAAGGCAACTATTGAAAAATATATATCTTTACATCCCCGAGAGCACGAGGTCATTTAAGGGCGTCCATGGCAAGGGAAAGTTTGTGAACCACTACTACAGACAATGTAGGTCACACCACACACGAATAGAATGAACTTTGTTTCGTTCATTGAAAATTTTGGCATTTCATTACTTAATTTTGCAATTACTCTAACTTTCAGTATCTTTTGGATAATTGTACGCAATTATTTTATAGTTCTGTATGATTCACTATCAAAAATTCCATTTTTTTTTTCATTTATTTAGTGATTCGAACTGCAGTTCCAAAAGAATTGGTTCACAATTTTGTGTTCAACATAAGATTATAAACTAACTATAATAAATAGATTTTTTCCTCCAGATTCTGTTTCACCACTATGGAAGATTGGTTGTATTGCGTTTTTATCCACACAATAGAATTCACTGAGTTTCAACAGATAACAGTCCCTTGTCAGCATGGGGTTTTATAGGCCAGATATCTTTCTTTCGTTTTATCCCCTCATAATTTCATTTAGGGATATAGCACTTATTAGCACTCAAATGTGAACCAAGCCCTTTTAAGTAATTATTAGTTCTATTAATTTCTTATAAAGAAAGAGCTTAAACAAACCGTTATGGCACTAAGACTTAGTTTCATTGCCTCATGAAGGGTGATAAAGTTTTTCGGGCAATGAATAAAGTTACTTTATCTTGGAGTAAACAATTTAAATGCTCATTATTCTCTGTTTTTATAACGAGGAAGTTATTCCGGTCGAATAATGATTATGGACACCCATATTCATAGATATGTAACGTTGTGTAGAAGCCACAGCAGTTTGCTGTGCATATGGTCCAACATTCTCGGTTTTGTTTTTTATTCTTAACGTAGCTTTTCACTACTTTGGCTTTGGGTTGGATTGTTAGGGTCGAAGGAGTATACTTCAGTATTTTAGCATTGCTCAATGGCTGGCCGTTTGTGCTTACGTCCCCGGTGGAGCACCTCCGGAACGAAAGTATGTGGTGCCCTCTCCAACGGGTTCGAGCACCTCAGAAGGTCCGCTTCCATACCAGATGCCGAGGTAACAGCCTTTCCAAAGCACAAACAACCGTCACACGCGCCAGCCCACCTAGCCCTGGCACTTTCTACCCTGTAGCAGAACCAACGGAATGAGAAGATATGAAAATGGGAGAGCGAAAAATACGTGGAATGCAAATATCCATCCCAGCATTCACCTAAGCGACCAGGGAAAACCATGAAAAAACCCAAAGTCAGGATGGCCGGTCCCAATTTGAACCCAGGAACTCCCGAATGCGAACCCACTCTGACCCACTCAGTTCGGTCTACTTTGGCATACTAAGGATATATGCAAAAATCTGGAAAGGAATTTTGGGAAGGGAGCGCACATATCTAAGTTTAGAGTACCTCCCCGGCATTTGCCATTGCTGAGAACTGAAAAAAAAACTTGGGAAAAAAACTCAGTTTTAGAGCACGGTGCTGTTGGAATTCGAATCGCAGACCTCCCATTCAGAAATCCTGCCTTAATGACCTGCGGATTCTCGCTCTCCACACTCTTGCAAGTTCTACACAATCAACTTATAGGACATCAAACAAGCTCTAAACATCTTCTCTCTCTCCTTTTGGTTTCCCTTAAGCAGACGTCATACGCCTACCAACTGACCTTATTCTACATCTGGAGGCACAATAATGAAATATATGGGACGTTTCTTTATTTTATTTTCAAAAAAGCTGAAAGCTTTTAAGTCGTTAAGCACCAGCGAACGTGTTGTCAGAAGTCACGTGGGTGACGTCATTGCTTTGTTTTATGTGCTAATAATTCAGGTGTGTGCGAGTATTTCCATTGCTTAGTTTGCTTGCATGACTATTTCTTCGTGTTTTCGCTTCGTCATTAGAGCAGTCACAAAAGGCAACAAACAGTATTAAAAAACTGTGATTAATTCCGTGTGTTTGTGAACGTACATTAGAAATGAAACATTTCCATTGGCATGCATTTCGCTGTTAAGTTCTATCTAAGAAATAAAAGCAAAAAGTGTCGAAGATGTTTTCCGTTCTACTTTAGGAGATAGCTTTTCTTTGATCAATTGCTGCAGTATCTTGTAAATAAAGTTCGAGTCTTCCTGATTTAATTGAGTTTTAATTACATCCGTGAGTCTTTGAATTTCCGAAGTTTGTGTGATTGATTCTCTTTAAGAGATAATACATTTATTCACGACAAAAGAATGTGCAGTCGCCAGTTTCCCAGAAGAGGTAGTTTGGGTAAGTGATTTTGCTGCATGAATTCCCACTTTAGATTGTTAGTGTTTTTGTCCCACAACTTAGATTCACAACTTAGGTAATGGAATTTTAAAAGCAATGATGCCACTCCAGATAGTTTTCTGGAGCTTGAAAAACGGGGAATTCCTTGAAACGAGGTAATCTCCAAAGTACAGTTTCGATTCAGACATGTTATCCATGCTCACCATTTCGTCGTGCAGAAAATTTTAGTCGTCATCTCCATTATTCAACTGTAATGAGGCTTATTCCGGTCTAACAAATTCTTATAGCTGATGGTTTATCTGCCCTGATGCACTCTTTCAAGTGTTCCTTGTAATCATTTCCGTATTCTACTGTTTTAAAAAATTTCCTTTCTGATATCTTCACTTTTATTTTAACCTAAAAGAGTACAGGTATTTATATGTATTTTAATATTTGCTGGTTCTGTTTAATTGGGCTCCTTGTTTATTTACAGTTCAAAGTTTTGAAATTTATATTAATATGGAATTGTCGAAAGGTTATAGAATTGGTTCTTTGTGTTAAATTTTAATGATCTTGCTTATCATTCATTGTATACATTTGATTTTGTCGATTATTACAAAATAATATTTTGGTATAATGCACGAAGGTCAATATGTTTCCCTATATCGCATTATTTTAATTTTGTTTGGATAGGTGATTCTTTGTTACTCCGCGTCGGTCCTGGTGTTGTAGTGGTTACCATACTTGCCTCCTACACCCAAGATCGCGGGTTCGAACCCGGCCAGGACCGATGGATTTTTTCGGGTGTAAAAATCCTAAGTATGGCTTCCTTCGGAAGGGAAGTAAAGCCGTGGGTCCCGTGTCGTACATTTACGGCACGAAAAAGAACCTAAAGCCTGAAAGAGAGGTCTCTGAGCAAAATTTGTCGGCCGTTTCACGCCCTAAATTGAATGGGACGCTGATGACCTGAGATGTTAAAGAGCGTCCATAAATAAATCAATCAAAAAATTGCTACTCCGCTATAAACAATGGGGCATTTGAACCAACGCTGCACCCTCTTATCGAACCCCTCTGCGATATACACCTGACTCGCAAACCTCTCTTCTCACCTCGACCTCCGAATCCATTTGAAATCACTCCCCTGCAACAGCTGAAAGTCTATTTGCGCTAAATTAGGAATGTATGGTGAGTGCGGTAGAAGTTTTCACCCGTTTTCCGTAAGCTTGTTTTGTGTTAATGGAGAATTTGTTGCTGATTTAGTTTATTTACGGACTTTCTTTAACATCTCACGTCATCAGCGTCCCATTCAAATCAGAGCGTTAAACGGCCCATAAATTTTGCTCAGAGGCCTCTTCTTTAAGGCTTGAGGTTCTTCTTCGTGCCGTAAGTCTAATCCAAGGCTTTACTTACCTTCCGAAGGAAGTCATACTTACGACTTTTTCTCCCGAAAATAACACATTGACCCTGGCCAGGATTGAACCCACGATCTTGAGTTTACGAGGCAAATAGTTACCTCTAGATCCGAGTGTGGAAGGCGTTGTTGTCAAGCAAGATGCCACAGCTGAAAGTAGGCCAGGGCGCTTGTTTCGCATTGCTGATTTCAGTCTCTGAAAAGTATGATGTAACGTGAAGGCTGTGTATCCTCATTGCAGAAAGTAAATGAGAACACTCCTTGCATTCTAGAAGACGCATCTTTCCTGCCGATGACATTGTCTTGAATTTCTTTTTCTCGTGGGAGAACTAGAATGTTTCCATTTCATAGATATTCTCTACCATTTGGGAGCGTAGTGATGAACGAAGCTCTTGTCCTTTTCTCAATGCCGACGAGGAAGGCATGTCCATCATTGTGGTACCGCACTAGACAATCTACTACAGCTCATTCTCGTTTTACGGTGGCCATGAGTTCACAAACTTTGCGAAATCCCAAGTCCTAATGGATGATGATGCGAGCTATTTCACTTACAATTCTCAAAGTTTACGTCTCCTTTGATTCGTCGGTTCCCCCAAGTTATTAGTGCGTCAACGTTAGCCCTGTTAGCATACTTGACCTTCAGCGAACATGTTGTACCACCTTCGGATCATTTGCACCGATATTACTGAATACCTGTGCACAGCAACAAAATTCCTGTAGCTGTCAGTGAGGCCAAAGTATTGGACCAATCCCACCGAATCACTGCACGAACTTCTGACACCAGATCTCCAACACACATATTGCAATAGTTCGTCTGGTTTGTGTCCACTATTTCATATCGGCCTTCCGTTTCCTACCCGTCTGTGACTGCACCTTTTCTTTTGCGGAACCAATGACTATCGTTCCATAGTACTTTTTTCTATTAAACACGAATTTTGACAGAAATCATAAATAAAACAATTATAAAATAATGTATTTTTACAAAATGCATTGTGTAGCACTCGCGGTAGAAGTTTTTTGATCAAAATTAACAACGATACTTAGGAATGTTCTATAATCAGATTAAGTCTTTAGCGGTTTTTCATATGCAGAAATCGTGAGGGGAGTGTGGATGATTACCTAATCACCCCGTTGAGGCGCCAATTTAGTGGCTGTTATTATTATTGAAAGCAGTCGCATGTTGGGAAACCATTTTGGGGCGGATCAAAAATGGTGAGTAGGGCGAAGCAGGAGTCTGGACGATGCATTGGATTAACCAAGATGTTGGTTAATTTTAGGGGTGACGTGTAGACTTTCTCCCCCCCCCCTCCTCAGGGTTCCTTTGATGGTATCTTGACGCTAGGGTTTCCTCGCACCTCCGGCTAATATTGTGCTGGTATTGTGGAAACAATTTCTTGTCTCGAGGGAAAAGGAGATGGAAAGGTGGCTATGGATAGAATACTCTTGATAACAGCCTTGAATTATTGAGTTGCTCTGGGTGTCTCGAGGCTTCCAATTTGGAAACATTTTATTGAGAAAGTCTTAAAAAGTTCTTAGAGGTGTCGGCCCTAAGCTCACACGAACTTTGTCTCTCACCACTCCAACAGTTTTTATACGGAAAGTTCTCCGCACCAGATTTTCGTCCTCTACTAATAAATGATTACGGCGGACGTTGTCTAATAACTGACTACAGACGGACAATATTTAATTATTCGAAAATGTTCTTCCCGCAGGTCTCTTTTCTGCCGGCTCGCTTTCACTATCGCGCAACTGCTTTCCTGTTCTGCCTTACTCTCCTGCTCTGTTCTGCGGTTTTGTCCTTTTGCCTCGAAATTCCTCTACTTTCGTTCTTCGAGTCATTATATCAAGATTACTCTTAACGTTATAATTTTGATCCAGACCTCCGATTGGTTGAATTTCCTGTCGCGATCTCAGGATATCTCCGATTGCTATCTCGTAAGAGTCCTTTTATCGACTTGTTTATTTACAATGAGCTGTTGTTTTACCGGAGGTAAGAGAGCATTTACCTTGGTGATCTAACAAATAATGGATCATTCTAGCTGCCTTTCAAGTGCAACCTTAAAAACTTAGGGTATTATACCTGGTCCCCTCCTCCAAAGAATTTTTAAGACTTCTCACCCGAACAAAGGTAACACTCTTAGGGCGACTTTACACAAGGGATTACAAAGGGGGCGACAGATTCAATTGCCCTGCGTAACAGAAAAGCAACCTCAGATGTTTATTGCGCTTCTGGTAATAAATCTCTGCACCAAACACTTTGGTACTTCTGTTAAATGGAAGCTTCGTACATTTCAAATATACATTGTGAGACATGTGTATTGAGGAAAATATATGAAATAAGTATGCAAACTCAATCCAGGCAACAATACATAATATGCATACATATGCTTAATTCAGAAGGCCATGATAATTGCCTGGAGGGTTCGAGTCCGGAAATCCCCGTCTCAAGTCATATTCTACCAAATTCTCTCTTCACTTTTTCTTATGGGTAGTCTTAAAAAAACGTGTCTGTCCAGCCACATCGAGCCAGCCTCAACCGTGCATGCAGCCACAGTCACGGGGGCCGTTTTTTGTGGGTCACTGTCGTAGACGTGTGATGAACTAAAGTAGCCCATTCGATAAAAAATAAAATAAAATCTGCATTACTCCATCCCGGCACCTTATTGCCTATATGGGGACGTATATTCCAAATTTTATCATTTATTAAAAATTATTTCATTCTACATAATACATTTGCAGATCGTGATCTATAAAAAAATAAGAAACTGTAGTATAACGATAAAGCAAATAGAGCATAGAATCAAACAATTTTTTAATTAATTTAATAATTTACATGCTACTGGGAACCAGCAGTTACCATTAGTTTTTTTTTATTATTGATTTATTTATGGACGCTCTTTAACATCTCATCATCAGCGTTCCATTCAATTCCGGGCGTGAAACGGCCGACAAATTTTGCTCAGAGGCCTCTCTTTCAGGCTTGAGGTTCTTTTTCGTGCCGTAAATGTACGACACGGGACCCACGGCTTTACTTCCCTTCCGAAGGAAGCCATACTTAGGATTTTTACGCTCGAAAAAATCCATCGGTCCTGGCCGGGTTCGAACTCCTGTTCTTGGGTGTAGGGTGTAGGAGGACCATTAGCTGGCAACCAGTTAACTACAGGGACTAAATTGACCGTCGGAAACAGAACGGTCAGGGTGCTAGTAACCAGGACGTACCTTACCCTAGCTATGTAAAAGAATTTAATTCTATTTTACTTTTAGTCCTCGTTCTGATTTCACTTCTTATTTAAATCATTATTTCTGTTTAGGTTTTAATGCTTAAATTACAATATTAATACATGCTTTGAACTCTCCTTTCCTAACTTAGTTCACTTAATATATTGAACTTTCACTTTAAGTATGTTTCACTGTTGCTATTTTGTCACTGCTACTATTTGTACATATAATTCTTACTCGCTACGCTTGCTATTTGTTCACTGTTTTCATTGTTTATGTAACTTATCTGATATTTATCACTCAACGTACACACTCGTCCAACACTTAAAACGCTTTTACTACCCTCTTTTGATTGCCACAGTTTCCTTCTTCTTGTACCGCTTACCCTTGGCTCCTTCTTTCCCGTGATGCTTACCTCCCCTCCATGTTCATTCATCTACTCCTTTTGTAGTATGTTGTTTACTATAATAACCATCCTGTCTACCCTCGGTCTTCTTTCTGCTTCGTTAGCTGAATGGTTGAGTAGTTGTTGGTGTTGTGTTAATGATATATTTGTGATCAATTATCACTCCCTTCCTCTATCTTTACTCTTCACTCCGTCTTCTTTCCTTTTCTCCTTCCCCCACATTCTTTCTTTCTAATTGTTATGCTGTTAATTATTGTTTTGCAGTCATTGATGTAATTATCACCAACTTCTTCTATTACTCCTCGCTCCTCTGTTCTGCTTCCTCCTCATCTTCTTTTTGTTCTTCTTTTCTTCTCCGCCTTACTTTCTGCCCTCGTTATCTTCACTATTCCTTTCATTCTCTCCTTCCTCATGACTTGGTACTGTATTTCATGAGTTTTAGTATTTGCAGTCTGGCTGATCTTCTAATTTCATCTTTATCTTGTACCGTAGCTGCTGGTATCTCTTCCTGTTCCAACTTTTCTTCCATGCAATTCTACTAATTTTTAAGGAGATTGTCTAAATGCTTGTATAAACTTTTCTCTCTTATGATAAATGAAAGCTGTAAGCGACCTAAAATTTCCCTTACATCCTTGGAGTGTTGTAGATAATGTACACACACACAAAGGACATGTTTTGGGGTCCCTTGTTTATTGCAGTAGTAATTATTAATTTTGTTTCATAGGTTTTATATGGTTCATGACTGTTAACTAATGTAATAATCCATTAATAGGGTTTATGTGTTTTAATTTTAATCTCTCATTGATGTTATTAAAGATATTACAGGTTCTTCTTCCCACTTCTCTTTGGTTCCATTCACGCTGCCAATTTGCTTTTAATGTGATTTTAATATATTTTCTTGAGTGATTGCAACTCCCAACCATTTCTCTTACTTTTTCAAAATTCTCCTTCTTAAGGCAGTAAATTGCTCCCCTTAGCTTTATTAGATAATCGATTGGCCAAAAACCGTGGTTACTAATAGGGTCATTGTCGGTGTGGAATTTTTTTCCCCGATAAGATGAGTAACTGCAAACTGAAAGGCTCGGTTCCATCTTGGAAGCAGAAAAGTCGTTCTTCGCCACATCAATACATCCAAAATTGGCCACATTCATCCTGTGTTTACCCTAACAAATATCTCCTTTATCGTAGATGAGTGTATGATACATCAGTTCCACCTAAGTTGATCTGGAGGATACCAACTTTTGATGCCTGCATGTTTTACTGTTCTAGATAAGAAAACCAAAGCAAGTCAAAAAATGCAAGTCTGATGAACTTAAGTCCAAAAAGGAAAACGCAATAAAATAATATTTGTTTTCTTTTATTGTTGTAAAACTGTGGAGAACTGACTTAGTACGATCTAAATTAAAGTTATCCATTTGTTATGAGTTCGTTTGAGCTTCGGTGTGAGTTCATATGCTGAAATCTTAAAAAAAAAAAATGAAATAATATGGGATGATTTTGGCAACTTCGTCCAACAACTTTTTCAGGAGTTTCCCTAATACTAAAAAGCTTTAGTTGACGCTCTCGTTGCCAAGTAAATTGCCTGTGCACTCCCTATCTGTGGCATTTTCCTAATTCAGTTCAGTCTGTCGTTCCGTAATGTTTATCTCTCTCTAATGCTAAACCAAAATTTCCCTTAATTTCAGTCGTATTATTTTTTGTTTTATATGCATTTCTGCATTAAATTTAACAATAAAAACAAATTATGGTTAGTTCGAAAAAGCAGATAATCTTAATATTCATGACATCATAGTAATAATACAATCTTTTCTCTTCCTACGCACATAAAACTAAAAGTATGGAAAAAATCCCCCTAATTATTATATAGCTTTATTTTTATCCTGTTACTATGTATATATTATACTGTTATTTTATAAATTTATATTACAGCCTATAGCGAGCAATCTGTAGCAAAAACGGGCGTTAAACACTGTTCATTCATATAGCGAACATTGCATGATATAGTGCGGCTAGAGGAAAAGAATGAGGAGAGTATTGCTTGTCAAACATAAATAAGTATACTCAGCTTCCTACAGATACTTCTTGTAAACAGACACACAGTACGTGCGACGCCGATGTTTGGGCACGGGTGCTTGATGAGGGAAGTGAATCCAGCCATTATTAAGAGGAACTATGCTTTCAAGATCTTAATGTCTATATTGGTGGGGTAATAAAGGATGTATATTTTTACGTAGGTTGAATAAAAAGTAATGTCCGCGGGAGTATTTCATCTGTTGAATGATAATATTTTAATCAATTAAACGCACAATATCCTTAGAGTGTGACGTCTATTTATCTTTGTTCATTATTCAGCCGTACTCTCCGCGGCTCTAATATCAGACTCCTTTTTAAGACGTTGTTTGAAGTTACGCCAATGCAGGTGTGAGAAGGGCTAAAGTATCGCATTGATATCTGTCACGTGGCCCGTAGTGCATACTTTGAAAAACTGTTTATTCAGTATATGGGGCAAAATATGGAGTAAAACTGTATGCAACGTGAGACCGCCGCGCCTTCTATACGTACAACTCCGTGGCAAGCAAGACGACGGCCCGCCCGTTCTTTACCTCCAGCAAACCTATTGACGTGGCGAAGAGGTTTGTACAAGACATCAAATATTCACACACGGACTACAGAAAACTATTACAGTAGTCATCCTCTGGCAGAGTACCGTCTTGAACATGGTATCACATTTTTAAAAACCCTCGAAGTAAATATGAAACAAGTTTCGGCAAGAAAATCATGAAACTTTGGCTCTAGCCATTCCGGGTTTCAGGAAGAATTTACTTTTGTGTCATATGCACCTAAATGACACAAAGTTGTGTTAATGAGCAATACTGGGGAGACTGGGAAGCCGACAGAGATTCTAGATTACAACAGCTGAGAGAGGTGTGGATACAGTAAGTCAAATTTGTGTATTCTATTCCTTAGCACGGAAAACAAGAAGATGGCTACTTTCACTGTTTTTAGACAACTTAATACCCCTTATATAAATCTCCATGTTATTTTGATTACCAGCAATTCACTGGTTAGCAGCAAAAATGTTCGACGAATTTGGCATTTACTCTAATTGATCAACACATGAACGAAAGGGCGCAAGTCACATTCCTTCCGAAAGAGAGCGAATTTTTTTTCACAGGTTCGATAAGCAATCTGAAGTATTAAGAGCATCTAATGAAAGAAGAAGCGGCCCATACCAACAATGTGAAGCACATAAAAACAGTAGAACAATTGCGCATTGTTTTCTATGAAAAAAAATTGTTTGCAGAACATATATGCAAAAGATACTCGAATGAAAATAAAAACGATGCCATACAAATATTTTTCAGCAGTTATTTCGTATTAGAACCCAGTATTTTAATTAATATAATTGTTTTTTTCTTGCAACTGAAACAATGGTGTATATTTAAATGAGTAAATATAGTACATTGACATTATGCATAAAATTAACATTAATGTAAAATATTCAAGAAATTTTAGAACATAGAATTTGGTTCTGATGTTTATTAATTCTGTGTAATTCTTACATTTTATATGTCAAGAAAAATAAAATATCCAAGGAGGTACAATTGGAAATGAAAGACTGCGCGCCCTTAACGGCCAAACTTGAGGTCTTCATTAATATTTCGAATCTCTCTTTAGTACCTCTCTTTG